>CM062820.1:627533111-628133111 GCA_031772625.1 Pinus tabuliformis | reverse complement strand
ATTTTGGTTTGTGATAAAGTTTGTATGGGACGTTTAGGGAATCACAGATGATAACATCAAGAAGGATACCTTAGTTAGCGTGCTGCAAGACCGCGCCTTGACCTGGCACATGAAATATTCAAGTGATCATCCAAATGAAGGAATAACAACAATCCAGGAGGTGCTAAACAAGGAATTTGGGTGACCAAAGTCAGAAGCACAATCGGTTATTGGGTTCAAGGAAATTGTGATGTTGCCTAGTGAAACCCTGTGGGATTTGGATCAGAGGTTGAAAAGCACCATCCGTGAGGCCAACATGGCATTGTCGGATGCGCAACATTGTGCTTGGTTTGTCGCATCATTAACACCATATCTGAGATTGGCTCTGTCGCAACAAAAGATCTCAACCCATGCTGAAGCACTGGAGGCCGTAATGTGGCTGCACAAAACCCCAATACAGGATCCAAGGTTGGGAGTACAGCAAATCCAAGCACAAATACAAAACTTATGTCTAGAGATGTGAAGCTTGAAACAAGGATAGGGGCTTAGGGCAGAGGTATAGGAAGAAGTGTGGTGTATCAAATGTAAGGGATAGGGCCACGATAAGGACCACTGTTCGATCTTCGTGAGCTATGTGGCAAGGGGGGGGACCAATAGCGTTGCGACTAGAGGTATAGACTGGGCCAAGCATAGCACCCACACTTTGGTGTGCAATCTGTCAGGTGGGAGGAAAGCATGCCACGGAAAATTGTCACCTATTGCCAACCTTAAGACAACCCCCTCCTCAATAGTTATTTTGTAACTTCAGCAGAACAGTGGGCCACGATGAAAGAAATTTCCGCAGTTACGAGATGTTGATGGATCGAACACCTGCTTATACGATGCAAACGGAGGCGTGCGGACAGGATCCCACTGCACCGCTCCTGTGGGGAGGGTACCAAGGACGTGGACGGGACTGCGGGGGAATGGGACCTGGATGGGGATGAGGACAATTAATTTGCTATAATTGTGTAGGGCCAAGGCATTATGCGTGGGATTGTACAAACCTGACCAAAGCCTGTGTCCTTACTGTTACCAATTTGACCACGAAGTAGTCGATTGCCCCATGTTGATTGCTCAGATGCAGCAAAAGGTGGTGCTTCCAACTAACCCCACTCAGAAGTGGTGCCACCACCGGGGGAGGATCCTGATGTAAATATGATGCTCCAAAGTGGTGCCACCACCAGAGAAGATAAAGGGAAGCAGCCAGAGGCGGATGCATGGGTCCGTAAGGCCCCCCTGAAACAACTAGACTTTGACTTGGAGCGTGCGAAGGAAACCTTTATGGAAGCCAAGAAGAACTTCACAGAAGCTTCTACGTCAGAAAGTAAGGATCAATTCGGATCAGAGAAGGATACTTCTATGCTAACCACCTTCTTGGAAACTTGCATGAACTTACTCAGGGATGCTAAAGTGGTAAAGGGGCTTCAAGAATTGATAACTCAATGTGTGGGAGAAAACAAACCATGAATGGTCCGAAAATTAGGAAAACATGCTTTGTGCACTGGGCAGGAAATGCGACTGACTGTCCAAATCAGAGACTATGAGATGGACCAGGTCGTTTTAGATTTGGGGTCCGACGTGAATGTCCTACCAAAGTAGACTTGGGAACGCATGGGCAGGCCTCCACTATAATGGTCACCGATTCAATTATGGATGGCTAACCAACAAAAGATTCTACCCATGGGAAGACTACACGGGGTTACAATAGACATCGATGGCACTAGCACCCAAACCGATTTTGAGGTCATAGAAATTGTGGATGATAGTAACCCATATCTTGCACTGTTAGGGATAGATTAAGCAATAGATATGAATGGAGTCATCAACCTCAAGAAATGAAAAATGATATTTGAAAAGAAATCTCTCTGCGTAGTGGTCCTGTTAGATTTAGCAGAAGGGACGCTATATACCAAGCCTGTGCACAACGAAGATAGTTATGGTGAGTTGGACTGTATCTACCATATTACAACGCAAGATCAAGATAGGGTAAATTCAATAGCGGATGGTAGACTCTCATGGGACTGTGATATTTCTTTCACGTCAGACTCAAATGAAGAGATTGAACGATGTCAGAATTGATTGCATGAAGTAACCACACTCAATTGTAATAGGATGGTGACAATAGGGGCAAAGGAACAGCCGGAGGTATCCGCGGAAGCACCCCGTGCAACCGCTGCTTCAAAAAATGGTGTAGCTCCAAAGATGCGAAGGAAAGGGTGCAGATGTTGAAGGCAAGTGCGCTCATGACCAGAAGAGTGAAACAAAGTAAGCATTCCTCGCCATCATAGGCTACAGGTGTATGAGGTGCGGACATCCAACTAGCTTAGAATTAGTAGTCCAAAGCTACCCCAATAGAGGGGTGCACCAGCGACCAGTGCCAAGGTTAGCAAGGGCTCAGGGAAGTTGCGGATACCATGGGTTCACTAGGCCCATAATAGACGACAAAAGGAAGCTCAGAAAAGACATAGTAGCCGCAGGCCCCATAACATCAATAAACGGTGGTTATGGCCAAGGAAGCAAAGTGCACTATGAATGGATGGATCTAGCAGAGTAGCCCAGGAACAAGTTGCGACCTTGCTATCATGGTTGTGCCCGCACTCACGGAAGAACATAACCCCCCGACCAGCCACCCAGATGTTTGAGAGGTGCTCGCAACTTGGGCTAGTAGGGAAGTTCCGAACTCGCACCAATAGTGCGAGCACCTGACTAGCAGTAGAAACTACAGTCTCATTGCCTCGAGCAGCTGAAAGAAGGTGGGGGACTATAAACTAGTCTGAAGAAAACTAGTGCAGCAAAAGGATTCTTTACCAAGTCAGGCAGTCCACAAGATCGCAGCTGCGCCCCAAGGATGGCGCTACCGTAGGGAAAAGTCAAAAAATGACTATTAGCAACATTGGCCCTGACAGGAAGGTCATATTACATCAGAGAGGAGTGGGCAGCGGGACATTAAGACGAAAGTTCTCGACAAGATACGCAAAGATCTGCCGACTCGACGCCACTAATAAATTGAAAATAGAGGGAAGGGATTTTTTTAAATCTCATAGTTTGTGGCTAGCATAGGACTTTTGGCACTTTGAACTAGCAAAAAGTAGCGAATATGCGACTACTAGGCAGCCCATGAGTACCGTGGCAAGAACCCAAGCACGAGTCACAGAGGAAATGCAACTAAATCAGGAAGAGCCTGAGGACGTGACTCAGGTTCCCGAAGTTCCTAAGTCCCCACGAACCCCGCAACCCAGGAAGAACAAGTAGATGATAGGAACAGTCCGGGCCTCACCAAGGTTTAACAAACGCTCGGCAGTTGACAAAGGCAAAGTAGTCACCACCAAACCCGCTGAGGAGGATGACGATCTGCAAGCCTTGATTGATCAGATTGATGCACAGGCAAAGGAAGAAGAAGTTGTGTTCCAACTTCTGTCGTTACCCCCATATCTTTCTCCATGGACCGGGACAACCAAGATGCCAAAAGATGTGGATGCTGCAAAGACTATGCTCGAGAGCCTGCTTCTTTCGGACGACATAAGGTTCAAAGGGTTGCCAATGGGGTGCATTCCAAGCATCAAATTTGAAGATTGGGACCTGGCAGACAGCGAAAAGTTCCCCGAACTGGTCGAAGACAAGTTATTGCCCAGAAGTGGTTATTAGGTGTGGAGAAGGCAGGACTACTAAAGCTCAGGTGGATACCTCACTATCACCGCACGACCATCACCATATTTGTGATCCGACAGCTGTTATGTCTCATACATGATGGATATCTCTGGTTGGAAGGGTCAATCCCGATCACAGCCGACCTAATCCACCGGATTATGCACCTACCACTTAAAGGGAATAACCTCGTAGACATAGAAGGAACCAGTATCAAGGGAGGCCTCGCCAACACAGTGAAGGCAAAATACCATCTAGATAAAGGAAAGCGAGGGTATGTCATAGCAAGCAACAACGACCGTGCAGTATGAGTCGCCACTCAACTACTAGCCGGTAAACTCATGAGGAAATGTTACGTGGATGAGGTGTTAGCCCTTGCCATTGCATTGGCAGGGCAGTGCGTCAAAGGGGTTCAGTTCAATTGGGCACAATTTTTATGCGACGATTTTCTGACCAATTGTCAAGAAGCATAAGACAAAGGTAAGACATTTCATTACGCATGGCTGCTTTTATCAATCCTTCTGGTTACCGGAAAATTGCCACAGGAGAGCCAGTTTCCCAGCCTTGAGGATAGCCTACCTGAAGCCGTGCAGTATATTTCACTCTGGGCTACAAAGGATGCTGCAAGGGTTCCCACGATCCAAGTATTTTGGACCTCCATGGAAGGAAAGGTACGGACACAGATTGATCGAAGACTGCGCATGTCCCCCATGATCTACAATAATTTTCAAAACATGGTCGAGTTCAAAGTAGACATGCATCACTTGTATATTCGCACACGAAAGGATCCAGAGCGATCATGGGTCACACTTCCGTTCATTGCAATAGATGATGCCATTTACATGGTATTAGCAGCATGGCCTCTAGAATGGTGCACCCCAAACAAGGCCGTTCTCGATAGGCTAGCAACACAACAACAGAAGAAGGAATGCCAGCAGCGACTCACTCAACTGGAAAAAAAGATACGTCAGGAACAACAATCCTATTTGCATCAGGAGGCTACCACGAGCTCGACAAAAAAAGGGAACTAGGAAGATCAAGGAATGGACTTGGAACAAGACCCACAATAGGAAACGAAAACACACGACCACCTCAAGCGGTCTTGCACCAAGGAATCCTCGACCGCCTGAAAAAATTCCAAAACAGTGAAGGCTCTGGAAAAAGAATTCATGGACAGTAGCCAGCCAGCAAGCAATGTTCGCACCAACGCGTTGCTCGAACTAATCAACGAATAGAAAACTGTGCTGGGGGAGATCAGAGTGCAGTTGCAGGCATTACAGGAGCGACCCCCAAGCTGGGTCACCCGACAGCTAGTAGAAGATATAGCCATTGCCGAGAAGATAGTCAGCATGCACATGCCACACACCCAAATGTTGCCAGCAGGTGTTGTCCTAGCCACAGTGGTGGGCAAAGAATGTAGTTGGGAATTAAGTCTAGCCACCCTGTCTATAGAAGTACTATACCTACTGCAAGAGGGAGTAACTTAGGAGTTTCAAGCCAGGGAAGGTCCTGTTTTCCACATCTTGACAGAGTAGAAGGCCAAGTTAGAATATGTCACTCTCTAGCATGATGACTTGGCCGCACAATACCGGGAAGTAGAACAAGCTGTGACAGAGGCATGTAGCACGGTACTAGAGTTATCCATCCCCGGGGACCTCCCACCAGCTATCAAGATTCAGCACATGGAAACCAGCTTTTGCACGGCCCAAGCGGAGGCCGCGAGGGCCCAGGAGGAACTAATGTTACAAGTTGCAAAGCTCCATCTCAAGGCCTAGCCACACACACCCCCAGCTAAACGGGAGCACTGCCATGGCGAAATTCTAGCTAGATTGGAAACAATGAGGAGTGTTGTTTGCGAATGCTCGGGACTAATAGGTTAGTCTCTCGAGATACTCACATCCTTCCAGGAGGACCCAACCATACAGTAAGTGGAAACCGAGGCGCGTGAGTTATAGCAAGCCTATGACACCGCTCACGGGGCTGCAACCGAATTTGTTGAAGGGACAGGCAATATGCAGAAGTTGCTGACTGACCTTCGTGCAAGGATTCCCGCACCAACTGAGTGACTCGAGACGAGTCACAATGATTGTGTTAGGGGACTGTTAGGTAGCAGAAGCCCCGCATAATGATCATGGGGCATAAAGCCTGAAATTTTGGGTAAAGATAGGGTAAATACTCCGCGGGATGCATGGAGCGTGAGTGATAATAGGTTGAGTCAAAGGGTAGTCTGCCCAAAAATAATGTAAATCAAGATAAGTTGAGTCGGCCCACCCGTGGATCGCAGTCCATGGAAAGGTATAAAAAGAGCAAGGCTCTAGGGGTAGAGGTAGCTAGTTTGATTGAATGATCTTGGATCTGAATTGTAATGAGCTTTTAAGGAGAAAAATCTGAAAGCATCTATAATTCCGAGTCGAGGGTATTGGGTAGTGGATAGAGGCTCTACAGCTGTGTTCGTAGAGGCTTGGAAGAGTCCGTAGTTGTGTGCGTGGACCCCTCTAGCTAAGTGTGCAGGGCAGATCTGGATGTATTGGTGATAAAGTGGAAATAAAGATAAGTTGCTTCTGTAATTCTGTGTTAAATCTGAATTATCACAGATCTGGCATTTTGTATGGTTAATATAACTGTTTGATCTATGTGCATATGCTTATGTTATGAATGTATGTAACTCTGAGTTTATTCTGAGTGTGCGAACTGCTTAAATCTAATAAATGTTTGCTTTAAAATCACAATAAGTAGATTGAATACATAAACAATGCAATAATAAGTGGTAAGGATTATTCTGGGTTCGGATCTGTGCGAAACCGAGTAGCGCGAAGCTGTGGAATGGTGTGTGAAACCTCCAAACCACATCTAGACATCCCAAGGGTGTAGAAACCTAGTTCCAACATCCTCCCCTAATACCTCGGTTGAGACCTCAGTCCGCGCTCCGCGGGCTATTGCCGAAAGGGCCGGTAGCTACGAGATTTGTTTGGCTAAATAATTTTTCCGAACCTAGGTCAAGCCCATATAAGCCAACACCAGTCTGAAATAGATAAGGCAACCAGCTTCATTGAGCACATCCAACATATTTGCCAGCAGGTCCATGACATTCTGGAGAAATCAAATGCCAAGTACAAGCAGTGACATGATCGACATCGAGTGCCACACAAGTTTCAGGTGGGCGACAAAATCTGGTTGCATTTGCAAAAGGAATGCCTTACTGGAGCCTATCGGAAACTCAAACCACTCCAATATGGTCCTTACACCATTAGCAAGGCTATGGGAGACAATGCATTTGAGGTCAGCATTCCCCCATTCCTTGGCCTGCACCCAGTGTTTAATGTGGACTGCCTTCGGCCATACTTTCCACCATTATTAGACACATCCAACATTGCAGAACAGCTCACACCCACAGAGTTAAAACAAGATTGCATGGAACAAGCTGCAACCGATCAGATCATGGACACACAGATCAAGCACACTCACCAATAGAATAGCCAACTGTGTCGAGTTGTCAAAGCAGGCCAACTCCTTCACCAGGGCAAGTGGCTCACTAGGGACCAAGTTCAGCAGAAGTTTCCTCATCTCATGCAGGAACTCAACACAATGGGGACCATTGCTTCCTAAGGGGGGAGGAATGATCCAGGTGGATATTGGTGGCCACCTGCCAAGTCCACTTGGACCACCACCATTGTTTCTTTCATCTTTTTAGTTTCCTTAATTGTAGCACAATTTACTATTTTTAGCAGTTTTTCGGGTCATGAACTTCCGGAGTCGTTTTGAGGCCCTAAATGACGTTTTTTGGGAAAGCTGGGAGATACATGGGTCCATGGCCCAATGTTTCTCTTCTCAAAGTTTTAGTTCTCGGCTAGATCTTTCTAACGAGATATTGTGCACGTCAAATGGAGATCATATGCCAAAGTTACGACCCTGAGAAGTTGATGTACCAATTTAACCAAACGGGGCCCACAGTTTGGTGTTTCATCTTCTAGGGTTTTGTTTTTGGATGTTTAGGGTTTTACATTGTTTCTCAACAATAAATAGGACTTCGAGCCTCATTGTAACACAGTTTAGAGGCACGTAGCCGCCACATCTCTTCTCAGAGATAAGCTACCATCACCCTAGCTAGTTTATTTCCATTGTTGTTTGTAAGCATATTTCGGTATTTTACATTAACGAAATGAAGTATTATTTCCAGTGAATCTCTGTGTTTATGGTTATCTCTATAATTTGTTGTGTTCTTGTTTAAATCCAGATCAATCAAGCTTTTCTTTGTCCTTTTGGCTTGTTAGGGTTTCCTTGAGCTTTTTCTTCAATTGCTTGATTCTGACTTGGGATATCTTGTTTCTTGTGTAGTAATGCATAGCCATATGTATTTGCAAGTTATTGTCCCTACTTGCCTTCTTGAGGAGCTTCTTTAGGTGGAGATTGACCTTGTCAAGCCAATATACTCTGTCTACATTGATCTCTTTAGTAATTAAGTCTTCTAGAGTGATCTCACCTCTGGGTGGAGGAACTTATTTTTGTAGCTCAAGGGCTCTATTGAAGGCTCTTTTTATTGGTCTCCCTGGTGTGCTTTGCTCTCCTTTGCCTTCTGAAACATCCAACTAAACCACTGATTTTCCCTTTACATCTTTTTCTTCAAATAAGCTATGTGTTTGTTTTGGATCATTTGGTTTACTTTCAATTGCATGTTTTCTTGTTGTAAGAATGCTATTTAAGAATTTGCCTCTATCAACTTGTCTTCCAACTTTTTGATCTCAGCCTCCTTATCCCTTATGATTTGTTTTGCAACTTTGTCCTCGTGGCCTTTCTCCACATCTATCACATTCGTACATGGATGAGTGAATTCCTCATGTTGTGGGGATACTCTATGTTCACTTGTTGTAGGCTTGGCCCTTTCAAAAATCTTTGGATCAAACACAAGCCTTTCACCTATGTAATAAGCCTTAGTCACTTCTTCGCTATAATTCCTCTTGCTAGGTCTTCTTGAAGAAGCAACCTCTTGCAGTACTGGTGAGTTTGGAGGTGTTGTTTCATTACTAGATATAGCTAGAGAAGATGGAGGAAAATATTAATTTGAAAAGCCATCCCAAGACAAATTTACCTGTGTTAATTGATGATAGACTAGAATTTTCACCAAGCTATGATGAAATAGACTAGTATGATGCTTTTCTCCCATCCTTTGTACCTTCTATGTCATTTTTGTTAGGCTTCTGTACAAATAGTAAGATAAGTTGAGTTGCTTCACACTGGTGAAATGCATCAAAAGCCTCATGAGCTATTGATATAACCTTGAATACCTACACTCACATGTAAAATATTTCATGATCAATTTCATGAGAGTGGTATATCTACCCATCAAATGTCTGAATGGAAAAACATGTTTTGGAGTTGTCTTATATGATGTTTTCAAGTACATCTTGTAACTTTGAAGGTCAATTTCTCTTTTCTTGAACTAAATTTCTCTAGTGTTTGGAATGCCTATGGCTATGGAGATGATTTTCCTTGAAATAGTGAACTAAACTCCTGCTATGGTCACTTTATCCCTTCTTAATTTGGTGGGAAAAGCACTAGTCAATTGATCATGAAACTTGAGTTTCTCAATTCTCACGCAAAAGGCAAGACAACTTGCATCTTCAAATGATTTTCTAATGAAAGGAGATGAAAAGATCTCTTGAGTTGAGGTAGGTTCATATATGATGACCTTCCCTCCTCTATGTCTCTTTTGTTCAAAGGTTTAAGATTCCATGATAACACCTAGCTCTATAAGAGAGAAACTAATGTTTTACGTAGGAAAACATGGGATTTTGATAGCTTGAGGAAATTAGGGAAATGAAAGGGACATGGAACTGGTAAAATTTTTGGAAAATTTGGGAGGATAGTGAGGGATGTTAGGGAGCTAAGGAACGTGGAATTTTCAAATTTGGCTGAGGGGAAGGGTTCCAAAGAAGAGAAACACATTCCAAGGTTATGAAAGTGTACTTTGGATAGGGTTATGTAAAAATGATGGAATTTAAGGAGGGGTTTGATAGAGGGTGTTGGGGAATGTGTGATTAGGATAGGAGAAGGTGTATAAGCATCAAGATACAAGTTTTAATAACAATTTAACCATGGAAATCATGAAATCCTTAAAAATGTTTTTAAAAAACTAGGAGAGGGAAATGAAACATAGCAACACAATTAAGAGTTTACTTGAGCAAATTAAAGGCCACCATCCTAGATTTACTGCAACACGACGTGAATGTGATGAAAGAAATTATTGCAAAGAAGTTTGCAGCCTTTGGATGAAAAATGCAGCAGTGTCAGGTTTTGCATAGCACAGCATGAGGATTTGCGCAGCACAGAAGAGAAACTTGACTATGGCATGTAAAATTGATCTTTATCTAACAAATTCGACTTGTTTGGTTGGAGTAATGTCTTGGAAAATGGAATGAGCAAATGGAGAGTGAGTGGGACTCTTTTATAGCTTGTGGAAATTGATTTTTTCACGTACATGTGGTAGTGGACCCACCATCACTTTTCATAACTTGACTCTGATAATGCAACTTCATGACTTTATGAAAGTATTTCATTAAAAATGAAATAAAAACATGATTTAAAACTTGTATTTACAACTCAACTTTTACTAATCCTTTATAAAATGGATTTCAATGGTGAAATGACCAGTTTTCAGAAATTAACCTTATGACCTAGTGGTGACCTAGCATGGGCTTATGAGATGAATTATGACCATAATGACTATGGGATTATTCTAACAGTAATTTGGCTTTACCAAGATGGTATTAATTTACCATGGAACTGAAAGGAGTAGTAAAGATTGAACCTTCCTAACCAGTGACCAAATTTTTATTGAAAAGTTATTTGAAACCATAAAACATTGACCTAAAACCCTAGTAAAAAAGACTTTGTAAGAGCACATTTGATCACTGGTGACTGACATGAATGACAGATACTAACAGGGCCATTTCTCAATTTTTTTAAAAGAGTAATATTTATCCATGGTATGCGTGTTTTCCTTATATAAATAATATATGACATTGGTTTGGGCCTAAGTATATTTATACAACATCATACACAAATGTAGGGATTGGACAGGGTCCCTACAAATCTAACAATATTATGGGAATCTAGTTACTGATGATGTCGAGTTGGGTATAGTGAAGGATAACCATTCACCATATGCCTTTTAATTTTACATGGAGTGCACCAAACTTTTCCCTTTTAATATTGGTGCAAATAATTTCTTGAATCTTCTTTGCCAAGGCTAATAATTACAAGTGGAATTGAGAAAGTTTAGTGGTTCGACTATTTGAGGGAATGGATACAACACCTAATATTATTTAATTGGGTACCCATTCATTGATTCAACCTTCATTTCCTATGATAAGGCATCACATTAGGTGTTCCATTGTTATTACATCAATAACACTCTCATTACTTGTAACAATCCTTGAGTGAACCATTATTTATGATGTGTTCCATGGATAACGTAGGAAATTTGATTTATTAGATCCTAGAAGTGCTAATCATATTCATAGGGAATAATATTGATCCAATGCTTTATCTCTTTTATCTCTACACGACTCTATCTCTTTGAATCTAGTATTTGAAATTCAACCACAAATATTACTTTCACTTCATCCATAGTTTTAAGTATATCTAGAGGATTTTTTTGTAATATTTTCATCTACCAATGGGGGGACCTTCCCATCAATTTCAGTTGGGATTCCATGAACTTGGCATCTCGGGTTGTCACTCTTTATTCTTTTAAATCCATGTGCACAAGAACCATTGTTTCTCTCCATCACTATCACCTTTCCCTAAAATCTTAAGAGGGTGCATTGTCAAACTATTAGTTGCACCAACCGTGTTTTCTATTGAATTACCTAATAACGAAAACATTCAAGGATTTTTTAGATAACTATGCCAATATTTCCTCTTATACTAGAATCAAAATTTATTATTTCTCTTCCATTTCTACCAATGTTACTCCCTCCACTTGTCTATCCATCACTACTATTCTTTAATCCATTACTAAAATATTATTGTAAACTAGAACTAGAAGGTAGATTGAGGGTTACCTTAGTCTTCTCAAGATGCTTCATAGGTGGAAATTATTCTAATTTGGATTCATTATCCTTAGTCCATACCATATATGCGACTTAATTATCTTCCATTTCTAGCAACAAAAACAAATCTTCAAGTGCCTCCCTTGTTTGTATCTTGATAATCACATTCTTGCTAGTGATTTGATCTACATTCTCGTCGATGACCAATTTTTCTATAATATACCTAATTTTTCCAATTGAACATGAACTATTTCTTATTTCACTCCATTCATAAACTCTTCTAACTCTCTATACACAAATTCTTCCTTTAGTTTGTTCCTCAAACTCTACTCTAATACCCATTCATGTTACTTTAACCAGCAATTATCCTTATCTCCTCACTTCTGCAACTCCTCCAATTCCTTTAGTTTGTCCCTCAAAATATACTATAATACCCATCCATGCTACTTTAACCATCAATTATCCTTATCTCCTCACTTCTCCAACTCCTCCAATTCCTTTAGGTGCTCTTCCATGCCCCCTTCCCTAATTCATTTCCTCCTTCACCACCTCCTGTCTTTGGAAAACCTCTTTCATCTTGTTTAGTCACCACTTCTAAACTATTGTCTATTTTCAATAATCTCTATTCTCTTTATAAAACTTGCACTTCCTCCATGATACCATTTCTCCCTTACCTACTCAATTTTCCCATCCCCATCTCAATCCATTCCCCTGCACTAGGGCTTGTGTTTTCCTACCTTGTGAGTCAAGGGGGATATACTCTTTCTAGGAACATCTTCACTTAAGTTGTGACCTCCTTCACCTATCTTCCATGGGTTCCCTTCTTGAAATACTCATGTGTGCTTGAAAAATACTAGTAAACTCTACTACGAACTCAATGATGTATCATTTTATAATCATGTTCACCCAAAATTCGATTGTCCTTGTAGCCTCATGTTGAAATATTTGTAGCATAACTAGTTTCTATATATTCAACTAGATATTTGTCATAATTTTCTAGGATGGTTGTGATTGCTCTCCCAATCTCTTTATACATTCAAATAAATCATCAATAACTATTCCAAGAATATTTCATAATTTCATGATTATCATGCATCCATGAAGATCTTTCACCATTAATTTTTTATTTCTCAAAAAAAATTAATATACTACAACCACCATTCCTATAATTAGATTTGGTTTGGCTCACTAGTTATACAACCAAAATGTTATAAACATGATGAGGAGTCCCAACAATGGAATCATTTCTTGGATCGATCTCAAACTAGGGCCTACATAGGTGTCTAATCACTTGCATGTTCAACCCCTGTGAAGTGGAAAGTTTCACTTGAAGCATTGTGCAAATAACAGAGGTTGTATAGGACTTAGGTAGCATGGCTATCATGAATAAAATTCAAATTCATCTGCATAACTTCCCATAACTAGCATTTTACTATTTTACCTATTACAATGCAAATCTCACAAATTCACACAATAACGAACAAACCATCATAACTAGTATGAGCATATATTTAAGTGCACAACACATTAGATCAAATAGTATCCATTTGTAAGCATAGTTAATGAACAATAATAAAACATACCATCACCATACATAAGGAAGACAATGAAAATTTTGAATAGGAACCTCATTTCATTGAATTTCATTATGATCTACCATGTTTTCATACATTAGAAATTGATATTACTTACATAATACAAACTACATAATCATATTTAATACTAGCCCAAAATTCCTTACAAAAACACATGAATAAAATAATCACTAACTATATATCATCTATCAACCAATTTAGTAACAACAACCCTTTAAACATACACCTTTACAATATATATCCTTGCCGAAAAGGGCATGAGGATACAATTAAAATTTTATAGAGCCATTGTCTTTCTTTTAGTATCATCTTGATGGAGTCACAATTATTATCTCCTTTTTCTTTGGCTAGGTGTCGACCTTATTTTTCCACCTCATCCTTCATTGCGTAGGATCCTACCCACTACTTTGGCCTTTTTATTCCCTCAACACTAATACTCTTTACTACTTCCAATGGCCTCTGCTCCATGTGGCACAACTCTAAAATTGTAAATTTACTAATGTTGTGCCAAGTTATCCTTTCAAATATTTTAACCATGTTTCATCAAAATTAAAAATTAAGGGCGCAACAACATTCAAGATTTGCAATATTATTCCTTGTATTCTTGTTTCCTCAAATTGCTTTTTGATTTGATGAAGTTCAAGAAATTTTCATTGGAGAAGAAAAATTCAAAATTTTTCCAATGCTTAAACAATGCAACTCAATATCAAAACCTTCAATGCCAACAAGAAAGTGTCAACAATTAATTAATGGGAAGGAAACTCATTATTGTGGAGTGACAAATAGTACAACAAATTCATGCCCTTTCATTATCTTTTTGATTTACCAAAACAACTTAAATCTTAAAATGAAAGATTGAAAGAAACTATTTTCTCCAACAATAGACACCATGGCTTAGATTCCAAAATATTTGGTAATTCCCAAGAAGAAAAATGCATTCCTCTCACATTCAACATGATTTATTCATTATTGGGTGAGTTTCGAGCATTCAAATACAATCCAAATCAATTCTTAATGGAAAATGGCTAGCCTTGAGTCTTACAAGCTCAGCATTCTTCTTCATGATTAGAGATGCACTAGTGGGTGGTCAAGGGGGAGGGGGGTTGTTGCGACTTCCAGATCCATTCCAAAAATTGTAGAACCATTAAACCTTCAAAACAAAAATTCTATAATGAATGAATTTCTTCAATCTTTATGTTATTGCTTAAGCCTCCAAGATCTATGTGGGGCTTGAATGTAGATGAAAACTCTTTTCTTGATGGATTCTATCTCTTTGTTTATGTGTAGGCCTGATTAATATAAGAAAAATGTTTGAGATAACTGGTAATGAAGAAGAATGAAATTTGTGGACAAACAATGAAGAAATAAGGAAAATATGGGAGAGTTTTTCCCTCTTAATGGCCAAGTTTGACTATGGAGTAGGGATCAAGTTTGACTAATTTAGTCTATGAAGTGGAGGTCACATTTGACCAATATAGTCATGTTAGCATTGTAATCAAAACCTAATAGACTGAAAGTTAGGCTATGTTGAAAAGATGCAAGAGATCGTGTAAGTGTACTTCATCTTGAAAATATGTTAATTTTAGGTGCAAGTGGTGATATAACTTAGACTAGAGTAATTGTTGTAGCAGCTACAACCACCCTCCAAAATTTTTCCTTAGCTCGTTTTGGAGCCTCCCTACCAACCTTTCACAGCACCTTGTCTTGCTTCGTCAAGTACACAAGCTTTGGTGTTTTCATGCACAAAGGTAGCCTGTCAATCACAACTTGATGCATTTCCCTCAGAGGCTATTCACCCAGACATGGTCTAGTTGCACGCTAAGCAACTTCTCCAAGAAAATTGTGCATTTCTGGAGGGAAACCAGTCTTCCCTCTAGAAATTGCACAATTCTATCTGGCAGCCTGTTGGGCTCCAGAATTGTGCAATTATGCTAGCCAACACTCCCAACAGGAATTACGCAAATTTCCCCAACAGGGCTACTTATCATAGAATTTTCACAAATATAGGAAGCAGTCAATTGCTCTAGCCAGAAATTGCACAAACCTCATGGGCAATCAGCCCAACTCCCAGCTAGAAATGTGCATTTTTCTCAAGCAGTTGAGCAGCTGTATGCATGAGTAGTTTAGTTGACAAGTTCCACCCAAGACCAAGGAAACTTGACTTGAATGCATGCATGACTTGTTCTTCCTAGAATAGAAAAAGTAAAAATGCAAAAAGCATCCCATGATTTAGGGAGTTATTTTTAGCAACCAGGGGTTACATGCAAAGGTTTTTTAGAAACTTCCCTCCAAGTGTCACTTTTTCCTAGATTTGCAGCATGCGCGTCATGAGCCCAAAATTATTTATTCGACACATCAGAGCTCATTATTCACATCAATCTTGGAGCTCTGACATCCCACAACACATCCAGGACTCTTCGACACATCTAGCTCCGCTATTCACGGGTAAGTGGCCTCAACTTGTCTTTTTCAGCATTTATGTTGTTTTCTGTGTATTCACTTGTGTGAGTGTTGTTTGCTTGATTTCTTTGAACACTTGCTGTCATTTACATGTACACTAGCTTGTCCTAGCTCTGTTTCAATTTTCGTTGCTATATCACTGTTGTCTCATGCATGAAACTATTTTGTGCGAATGTTCGGGAAACCGGCAAACCGCTTCACCCACATGCATGTTGATCTATTTGATGAATCTTTCATTCATTTTTTGCATGCACTGACAATAACTTATGTTATCACTTAGTGTCACCATGCATTCACTGGCTTATTTGCTTTCAATTTCCCATCGGCGAGTCGGGCCAACCTTGGCTCGGACTCTGCCTTCACTGAGACTGCATTGCACAATATGGGGAAAGAAGGCTCTGCCTTCCTCTCTAGAAATGTGCATTTAGGCCCAGTACTTCCCTCCATGACTATTTTTCACATTTCTGAGGGGTAGTGACTTCTAGCCCAAAAAATTGAAAAATACAACCCCTGAGCCTGCCGTCAATCCCAGCTGAAATTACGCAATCCCAACAGCTAGCAGCTAGTCTAGATTGCGCATTGCGCAGATCCAATAGCTAGTCCTGCCTCCCAAACAACCCAGACTTCCTTTTGCATAGTTTTGGTAGCCAGTCACCTAGCCTCCCAGAAGAAATTATGCAATCTTTCCCATCAATTTCCCAGGTATGTGTTATGTCATTCCTCGAAGTTGCTTTGTTTTCACTGACAGATTTCTTTCCATGCATGTTGCTTGTCTCCAAATATTTCAGGTGTTCATATGTCTCAATGGCTTCCAAGAGAACAAGATCTTAGGACACTGATGGGAATGTAGCTAGAGAAATAGTTGAGAAAGTGTCCTCTAGTATGTCGATCTATGAAGATACAACGTTGTATTTAGTCAAGGACATCAAACTGAAGTGGCAAGAGGTCAATGAAACATTTGAAGGAACTTTTAGGGAACACCTCAAAGACCGTTAGGTGTACGTGAACATTCACAAGTCCAACATGTACAGGATTGCATGCAAATATCCTGTGTTCCCATGCGCAGACATGATACACTAGATCATCTCTCACACTGATATGGAGACGATGACCTTGAGCAGTGTCAATGGAACGAAGTTTGCAACCTTCTAGGAACAAGATTATGATGAGATGTATCATATGTCAGATCCTGTGACTGTCATGTAGACTCCATTCAGCTTACCCAACAACAATGCTAACTCCAGAGACATTCTGAAGAATTAAGTAAAGGAGCTAGCTCAATTCAGGTTGACACCCCACCAGATCTACAAGACAAATATGCTAAGGAAGGCATAACAATACTTGATCATATTTTCTTGTCGACTTTATGGCAAAGCAAGCATGGAAACCTTCCCATATAGTTGGGTAGTTGCACTAGACCAATTGGCTAGAGAAGGAAAACCATGTAACTGGTTCGGCATACTGGCTCATCAGCTGAAGGAGAAAGTAACTAAGGCTCGACAGTTGCCCAGAGGTATGCATGTAAAGATTTACATGTCTGCCTATATCTTAGACGCAGCCTGTGCCTAACATGAGTTCCCGGGCTTGGAGTGGGCATGGTCACTGGCGGAGACTGCTGTGAACACATATTTCAAGTTGTTGTCCGAATGCAGCTTCAAAGGAGTAATCACATGGTTGTCTGATCATTTTTTTGCCCCTATGTACAATATGATATTCTAACAGGATCCACCCTACATGTCAAAGGAAGGAATGGAGGCACTGACAGGAATTACAGATTGTTATGCCTCACCATCTGGCACTTTCATCCGAATGTTTAGTGCAGAGAAGCCTTTGCATGTTTTGTCAAAGTTTGCCTTGGACGTACTTGCCATGCAGGAAGTATCCTATCACATCTTGACAAGATTGACAGCTAAATTGCATCGGAAGAAGAAGGAACCTTGGCCCGCTCTTTCTTTGTGGATTAGGTTATATGAGATCCAAAGTATCAAGAAAGCGGATGTCAAAGTAGAAATGATGAAGAAGTACCCATTTGACCTCCGAATCTACAATTTGTATGACCCACATTGCATTGTGAAAGATCACTACATAATAGTTCAATTCAACTAGATCCATAGGGAATTTCATTGGGCCGAGGAGGACCCATGGAGATATTGCTACAGCTTCCTTAGACCCAATGAACCGATCAGCTTCATTGTGGAATAGTTAGCAAAGCAGCATCATGGAGAGCACCAGCAGTAGCAGTAGTGGTAGCAGAACCAAGCATACCAGTGCGTGACAAAGGGAAGAGGAATATATTTTCGATTGCATGGAGGAGGAGAAAAGCTAAAAGTTTCAAGTAGATCCACTTGTAGAGAAAGCAGCTATGGCTATAGAGGCAAAGAGGCAGTAGCACGAAAAGCGAATCGTGCGAAGGCAGAAGGACAAGAAGAGAATGGAAGAAGTAGAGGAGTTGAATGAGTTGAGAGAGCAACTCCAAAAGGAACAAGAGCTAAGAAAACAGGAGAGGGAAGCCCAGCAGCAACAGATACAGCAGGGGGCACAACATGTGCAAACAGATGAAGCAGCGCCCATACAAGTAGTTGATTCATCTAAATAGATGGAATCAGGCAAACAGGGTGAACCATCGCAGGGGAAAGACTTCACTCATGAGATAGAACAAGCACTTCAATAGCTGGATGCATACATGGAGAAGCAGGATTTAGAACAAGACACTAACCTCATGCCTCACCACAAAGAGGTCGACTCACCCACTTCAATGCATCCAGATGATGAGAAAGTCTCGAATGACCAAGGAGGCACTGAGATCCTTGGTGATCAGCTAGAAAAAGATATGCACAACATCTCGTTTGATGAATCCCAACATAGAGTTGTGCAGTCTCACAAGGTGTCAACTCCAGAGGATCAAACATCTCCTGCGCAAGTTGAAGAAAAAGTGATTGTGACTGATGCATACATCCAGCTGCCTTGGCCGATGCAACCCAAGTGTATGCCAAAGCCACTAGCTCAAGTTTTCACTTCCTAATAGTTGAGAATGAGCAAATGGAAAAGAAACTACAAACGGCCAAGCAAGGACGAGACTTGGTCACAATGTCTGCCCGAGTTGATCTGAAAAAGGAAATACTAGATGAAGTATTGTCCCTTGACACAGTTATGCGAGCATTGTACTCCAAGTTTGGTACCATGCACAAGGCAGTCATCCATCTCAATGGATGGCAACAGCAATGTGCTAGAAGAGCATGCATCTTGATGAACATGCATGTTGTTGTTGATTACATGCAAACATGGACGATGAATTACAAGGGATCCCCACTTCACTTGCCTAATATGATGAGGGCCAACGCAGTCGAGATGAAAGAACGTATCCGAAGTCAGATCTGGAACTATGAGGACCTCCTACAACTAATCACTAGCATATAGGCTTCCCATGCACGAGTATTCAAGAGCATGGATGTTGTGGTGCACGCACATGCGATCCCACACTGGGGAATCTCACCCAAGCAAAGACAAAGAAGAAGGTCCAACTAGAACTTGACTCATACTTCAACGAGTTGATGCGCATCTCCACCAGCCCAGACTTTCCTATTAGCGCATACATCATGCACAAGTATGTTGCTAGTTCAGCCACATTGAAGACAATGATGTGCATGCTTTCAGATGATTTGGACAGAGGAGCCCGAGCAGTGTACCCAGATTCTATGGAGGCAAAGGTCAGGTTTCAGATGGATGTCACCGCAGAACACATGGACACTATCAGGGACTATAGAGCTTGGCATCAATATGTTACTGTTGATCAGCATGAGGATGTTAAGCAGTTGGACTTCTATAATTGTCTAAGTCAAAGTGATGTCTAGTTTGGCTTACTCAAGCCATTGTGTTCACATGGGTACATGTGCATTGTAATGTTGAGTCATGTCAAGTGTAATTCAAGTGTCAATAATGGATGTAACAGTCATAGAGTAGGTGAAGAGTCATGAGGGTAGTTGAATAGTCACAAAGGGGAACGTCAAGGGCCACCCCACCCTTTTCTATAAACAGTCCCTCATAACTCATTGTATAGGCTTTTGGTCAGCGAAGCTTCTGTTAAGACTATCTTGGAAAGAGCTTGCACAATATTGTAATGTGCCTTAGCTTTTCCAGTGCATAGAGCTAGTTCATCTCTTTGGAGGAGCAGGCAGATGTGGTTGTAACCTTCCACTGTTGGGGCTATCAGGTTTACATGGATGTGTTAAATGATTGGAACTTACACTTCTTTATATAATAAAAGGCAAACACGTTTTCATGCATATGATGTTATTGTAGTTGGACTATTCCGATTGTTGTAGCAATGTATGTTGTTTAACATAGGTAGTTGTGTAGGAACACTTTTGTATGCAATTATATGAATCTTATTACAGATGTGTTGATGGTTTAACCATCAATTTGGATTGTTTACTGACCTACTTTCTAGCTTATGATGCATCTTCGCTCGTGTGTTCCCTTCCCAGCTGAGTACACTTACAGGTTGCCAAGGGGCACACTCATCTCAACCCACCTATCTTAGAAACCTCTCATACACCTTCCTTGACTCACTATAGCAGTCACACCCTTGCTACTGACAGAGTTATCTTACTTGCCTCTGTGCAACATCGCGGTCAAGGCATTTCTTCATGACCCACTGTTGGGACTCTTACACCAAATGTTCTAAGGTCTAATTGGGACTTCTTACCAGGGAGATCCCCTTGACATGTTGGCGGGTCTAGCACCATCAACAGTAATATAAAGGAAGATCATGATAGTGAGTTAATATCTATTCATGTAAAAAAATATGGAATGACAAAATAAATATTATAAATATGATATTAAATCTTTAAAGATTCATTATAATAACATACAAATATCATTAATAGGGTATATTTTAATGATATATTTTCACCAATTGACCATATTTAACAATTTTTAAAATATATCCACAAATAATTTAAAAAAAGAGCATGTGGGCTCATGGGTAGCTTCCATGGAAATCTCGTATATTGTAAAGCTATGTGAGGGATGAAGGTCATGCGTTCAATTCTTTCGACTATCATACATGTGTGTCATCCTAGGGGGCAAGGCAGTTACACCTAGAGCTTATAATGGTAGTGGTTGGAATCAACCTTGTGTCATATAGTAACAGTTGGAATCAACCACATGTCACGTGAGTACAAGTCCTCCCTGGTTTCCAATCCATATATATATGTGTGTGTGTGTGTGTGTGTGTGTGTGTGTGTGTGTGTGTGTGTGTGTGTGTGTGTGTGTGTGTGTGTGTGTGTGTGTGTGTGTGTGTGTGTGTGTGTGTGTGTGTGTGTGTGCATTCCTAAGAAATCCATTAATGGCACTTGCCAACATTTATAGGCTTATAAAATTTTTATAGGAAAATACATGGAGATTTGTTTCTCCAATGTGAAAAAACTATACCACAAATGGATTCCAACGAAAATTTATGGTATTCTTGAGCTTTGGATAAATATTTTGTAAAGTAATGTTCTAGAGATTATGATAATCATTCCATAAGTTTGGAAAAATATGAAATAATCCTATTAACTATTTAGGACAAGTTTTATATTTAAGTAAAAATAAAAAAATTTGCTTGGTGATTTTGATGTGTTTTCATGCGACACATCAAGTAAAGTGATTTTAGTCATACTTGAACCTACATCCCTCTAGATGGAGACAAAATTTTAAAATCTTGAAAGTGACTGATGAATTTCACTTAATGATCATGAAGAGCAACAAGTTCTTAATAATTCAGAATCCATTGGTTAAATTTTAGTTGCTTGGACAAGTGATCCTGCATAGGCTAGTGTCCAACATGCAGAAGATGTCCATCAAACTTCTCTAGCAAATCAACTTTTATTTTTCCTATGTAAAAGAAAAAAATTAATTTAATTAATTAGTGTTGGAAAAAAGTAATGACTTATTATAAAGTACCTGTTATGTGAGTGATGAAGGTCCTATGTTCAATTCCTTCGAATGTCATACATATGTGCCATCCTAGGGGGCAGGGAAATTACACCTAGAGCTTATAATGGTAGTGGTTGGAATTGACCCCATGTCATGTGGTAACTATTGGAATCAACCACATGTCACATGAATACAAGCCCTCCCTAGTTTCCAATACATGTGTGTGTGTTTTTTCTAACAAATTCCATTATGATGTCACTTGTGAACACTTATAGGATTATAACATTTTTATAGGAAAAGGCATGGATATTTGTTCTCCAATGTGAAAAAACTATAACATAAATGGATTCCAACCAAAATTTATAGTATTCTTGAGCTTTGGATAATTATTTTGTAAAGTAGTGTTCCATAGATTATGATAATCATTCTGTAAGTTTGGAAAAAATATGAAATATTCCTATTAATTATTTAGGACAAGTTTTATATCTAAGTAAGAATTAAAAATTTGCTTCATGATTTTGATGTGTTTTCATGTGACATGTCAACTAAAGTGATTTCAGTCATACTTGAACCTACATCCCTCTAGATGGAGACCAAATTTTAAAATCTTGAAAGTAACTGATTAATTTCACTTATTGATCATGAAGACCCAACAAGTTCTTAATAATGCATAGTGAAATTGTTAAATTTTAGTAGCCCGGACAAGTGATCATGCATAAGCTTAGTGTCTAGCATGTAGATTTCCATCAAACTTATCTAGCAAATCAACTTTTTATTTTTCCTATGTAAAATAACATTAATTAATTTAATTAATTAGTGTTGGCAAAAGTAATGATTTATTATAAAGTAGCTTTAAGTGACTTTATGATTAAATCATGACCATCGGATATAAGGAGTTTACGAGATTTAATCGTATCCATATATCTCATCATGAATTACGAGGTTGTCAATCACAAGGACAATTTCATTAATTACAAGGTTGATTTTGTGGATTACATTTTTGTGAAAAATTATAAAAGTAATTGTTTGGAGAGATCATGACATGTATTCCAAAGGAAACATGCACTTCAAGGAAATTTTCACGTAAGCCTAGGAGCAGTGAGTGATGAAGGCATGAAAACCAAGATGGATTTGTGGACAAATATCAAGGAGTATAAAATAGCACATAGGTAGAGGCATTGTTAGTGCATAGATCTATGTACTATTCACACACAGATAAAGGAAATTGCTTTCCATGCATATCTAGGCACTATTTGTAACACATATCAAGGAAGCATATTGTTTCTTAGCACATAGATCTAGATAGATTTCTTTGGCTTGAATTTCTAGGTGCTAGGAAATTTTATATTGATGTAATAAAACTTGTAATTTTCCTTTGCAAACTAAAATAAAGAAAAACACAAATGTTGGTTTTCCCAAGTTGGTTTTCCAAGGTAAACAGTTGTGTCAAAACTTAATGTGCTTGATTTTTTTGCATAGTTCTATCAGAAGATCAACACTATGTCTTGTGTGTGAATTTAGAATAGAGTTTTCTACAAAAGATAAATAATGGGTATAAAAGTTTATTGGCAAATTGAATCATTTTGCGAGGTTTAAGAAAAACTAACATGGTATTAGAGCCAAGCCTCTAAAATAAATTGAAGTTTTGCACAGTTTCAAGCTCAAAGGGGTTTGTTTTCTTCAACAAATATTAATCAAGGATTTGATCTGCCATGGCACTCAATGTTAAGTATTGATGCAGGAGCATATTTCTCAGCAATTTCATTATGTTCTAGTTAACTTAGGGGGTCTTGTGTTTTCAAGGAAGTTGGATTCCTATGTATGTAATTATTAATGTTTTGAGTGATTAGAATAGGAATTAATTAGATATTGTGAGGATATTTGTAAATGCTCTCGAATGTAGGAGAACATGAGTGATGATGAGTGATTAGTGGAGATTGAGAGAGTTGGAAATCAATTGTAATTCTTAGACTAGAAAGTGGTGTCATGATTCGTGGAACTAGAGCGGATTCTTAGGGATTACTGGAGTTAAAAGTAGACTTAGAGGATATTCAGGATTTAGTTCAGCAGATTAAGGATCTAAACCAGAATTGGTTAAACAGAACCTTTTGTATAAATGTAAGCCTAAAAGGCATAGTAGAGAGGTAGAGAGTAATTCAGTTAGTTAGGAGTCAAAGAGTCAGTCATTTAGGCCTACAGGCAAGAAAGGAAAGGCCACTAATATTGAAAATCAGGCCGAGGAAGAAATTCTTGCGTAATGGTTTTTTTATTAATACAGATAACTCAATCCTCAGTTTGTGTGATGTGTCTTTGAATTATAAGTTGTGTGTGAACTTGAGTAATTCTACATAATGTAGGTTGCAGGTGTGAAAAATCAGAGAAGAAATGTAGAGAGGAGTGTTATGGTTTTACACAGATAATATTGGAGAAAGCCATTAATGTTACAACGAAGGTGAAGGAAGCATAAAGGCGCGAGCGAAGGTCGAGATCAGAACAAGTGAAGATCGTGAGGTGAAGACAAATACACAGGTAGAAAGCCGAATGGGCGATTATACATTAAGAACCAAAAGAATGTAACAGTGTTCAGGAACCGTTGGATCCATCATATCAATGAACGAGGTTGTGTGTGATAGACGACTAAGATTAAGTCACGTAAAGTAAAGTTAAGAAGATGAATGGTAGAGATTAACCCACGTGATAGAAGAAGGATGAAGCAGTCTTCGCAAGGGTAAGCAGTTTCTTGCACGCCCTACAGGTGGTAAGCAGTCTTTCTAAAACTCATGCAATTAAGCTTAGAGGCCGACACGTAGCAAACGATGGAGAGATAAAACCACTTTTCTCACATGTTTCCAATCTGATATCGTTCGTGCAAATATTTTTGCGAGATTGCGTGATAACCATTGGATCAAGGGCGATTGATCAACGGTGGAGATCAGCCAAGCTGGTTGGTGATCGGGTGATGCGACAACCATTGGATTGGGCGAATCAGATCAACGGTAGAGATCATCGATGTTAGTTGATAATCAAGTGATGTGATAACCATCAGATCGAGGAATGAGATTGACAGCATAGATTTAATGCGCTAAGAAGAGCATTGATATATGTGAAAAGGTTTGAAGAATGGTAGAAAGGTAAGGTTTAAGTGTGATTTATGAAATATTTCTATTATACGGGAATTATAATAGAAATGAGTGGAGTTAACATTTTATGGGTTAATTTTTGGTTTTAACCAAAGTCTAAAGACCATGGTATGGTTGACATGAGCGAGTAATAAGAATTAACCAAAGGTTATGAAGAGTTGTGTAAGGTTCCACTCAAAGGTTTATTAAAGATTTAGACCTTGGATAGTTAAGTCAAGAATTTCCACATATAGTTATTGAAGGAGCATTAAACCTTGATTTAAGAGAATTTTCCCTAAGTAAGGAATTTTGGAATTCCTGGGACACACATAGTGTGACATGCAATATTATTTGCATACTATAGGTATATGTAGCTTAGGCTGCATCATTATGGTGTTTGTGGCTTAGGCTAGCATCATTTGGTATCAGAGCAGAACAAGGAAACTCTGTGTGTAAGAATTCTTTGGGAAAAATTAGAACAAAGTTATGTTTTGAAGATGTGTATGCAGGCAAGAGGAGATCAGATTTTATCTGACAAACAGTAGGCACACAGAGATAAAGTGTAGAAGAATTGCATATCCAAAGGAAGCAAAGAACGATCCATTCAAAGTGCAGGTGAATGGTAGAACAAGATCATGCAGAGGTCTTGAAGATAGCGGCAGAAGAAAGTGAGAAGATTGCAGCAACCAAGAGCCAGGAATGCTCAAATGGTTCCAAAGAAGAGAGAACCAGAGAGATGCCAAAAGACTAGGCTCAGAGGAGAGAAGATTAATGAGGCATGTGTAGCAATAAGGATACTTGTTACTATAGAGGTATTTTTGCAGCTCACGGGAAGATAATAAAGGCAAATCCATAGAGGATGTGGGTAAAATTGCTAAGGAATGAAGAAAGATGGTAAGATTTATGAGTGAAAGAAGAGTTGGTCAGAACCTAGTATTTCATTTGTGATTGACGTACAAGAGGACAGTTTTGTTCTTAAAAGGTGCAGATGAATTGAAGCCTCGAAGGAGCAAAGAGAAGTGCTCAAAGAGGTTCCAGAGAATAGAGAACCAAGTGCTTGCCAAAAGACCAAGTACAGAGGAAAACTTGGTGAGTTAACTGGCAGCAGGGAGAACTTGTTGTTGCAGAGGCTTTAGTACAACTCATAGTAAGTGAGTGAGGAACTCATGAAGATAGAGAAGAAGATGACTATTGATAGTCATAACATAGGTAACAGAGGTTTTGAGGAAGACCATAGTAGAAGAAAAGTGAAGAAGGAGGATGCCAAGGAAAATGGCAAGAGAATGAGTCAAGAGGAGTGTGACAAGGAGATTGCAGAGTTAAAATAACAACTCATTGTATTAAGGATGCTACTAGAGGAAAACCAAAGACAATGTTGGGTCTTGAGGAAAAAGGCAGTGAAATGGTCTAAGTTACAGAAAAGGCTATAGCAGAGGCAAGTGAAGTGGCTGGTGGAAAAACTCAGAGAAGCTGAGTTGGAAATGGAAGTTTCCATTTGTGAAGCATAACAAGGTGAAGTTCTGGGTAAAGATGAAGACTAGAGATCTGTGGAAGATCTTATGAATTATTATGAGAATTCAAGACAACAAGGAGATATTATGATTGAAGCATCAAGTGAGACCACAAGGTCTTATGTTTTTAAAACTGATAGTTTGTGTATGATTGCAGGTATTGTAGGAGAAAATCATTTTTGTGAAAATGTCTTCAGAATGGATGAAGATCTTGAAGTAAAAGGCGACAAAGAAAATTTCTTAGAAGAGGAATAATTTTACTGGTTACAGCAGAAAGAGTCAATGGATGAGTTACTCAATGAAAGAATACAATCATTTAAAGTTGTCATAAATATGGAAGATCAGGATCTTATTCTGATGAAGAATGAAGGAATATTGTCTCAGAGAGGTAGTCTAATGAATTTGGTTAATGTTATTGATGAAGGACAACTGCAAGAGAATATTAATGCAAATGATGAGACAAGAATAGCTCTAGAAGAATGGTTACAGAGGGACAACAAGGCAAAATGTATTGAATAAGAAGGACATCTACTGAAAGACGTTAATGAAAAAGAACTCTATGCAAAAATTCAGCAAAGGGAGAAAGGACATCTGATGATTGGTCACTAACAAAAGAAGGTTTTGCAGAGGATGAGCAATCTTTTGAGATTGTCAAAAGTATGGAAGAGTATGTTTCAAAAGATGAGTACTCTAAAGTAAAAAAAGGATTGAGAATGTCTCTTAAATGGGAAAAATAGTGAATTACTGCAACAGAAAGAATTTAGTAATACATTGATGTTTGAAGTTGTTACAATCCAGGAATAATTTCTTGTGAAAGAAGGGGATGAGAATCAGTTTGAAGAGCTGATATGTGAAGCAACGGTTGAGACTGTTGAACCTTGTAATTCACAAATTGATAATTTGTGTATAAATGCAGGAATTATAAGTGATGATGAAATACTTATGAAGTGTCACAGAGAACTTGAATTGCTAGAGTATTTGTTGAAAACCTCAGAGTATGACAGTGTGATTGTAGATGAAGGAGTTCACTACAGTTGAAAAGAGCAGAAAGACATCATTGAAACAGATGGTGTGGAAGAGAGACTTGCTAACAGTCTCGAGAGTCCTTCAGAGAATTCTTTAAAGGGGTTGAATCAGCATACCGATGTGCTAATAAAAGAGGAAAAATCAGAGCAGCATACTGCAATGTTTCCAAAGGGAGAAGAGGTAATGAGGCCTTATATTTTTAATTCTGATCACTGTTTTATAAATATAAGATTTGATGAAAATGAGACAGACATGTTTCAAGTTGAAGAGTCAGTTTTAGAACTGAAGAAGACTAGAAGTTGCCAGGTCAGATATGCTGATGAGGAAAAAGAAAAGCATGAAGATACTATTCTTGAAGAAGTTAAATTGATTGTCAGAATCAGTCAAGTAAGTGAAGGAAAATTAATGAGGTTTGTCAAGGAAGAGGAAGGAAAATATGTTGGAATTGATAAACAACATAGTGATGTATTTGAGGGGAATCAAGTATAAAGGAAATTGGAGGAAAATTTATTTTTTAAAAGTAAATTTACAGATATTGAATAGAGGTTGTTTGGAAAGAAACAATAGGGTAAGTATGAAAGGAAGGTAGTAAGAAACAAACAACTTCAAAGAGAAGACAACAAACAGCAGTTTGAAGATGAGTGGATAGAGTACAACAACAAATGGCAAAGTAATTATCATTCAAAAGATAAATTGGACATAGAGATTGAAAGAATAATAAGATTGATGATGAAGGTGCCTCAGAAGAAAACAACAGTAAGAAGGACAAGCAGTAGTAAGAGAAAGATAGAAGCAGATTGTGAAAGCATAGCTAGTGGGGCAAAGCAACATAAAGTGTGGAAACCTAGAGAACAACAATAAACAAAAACAACAACCAAAGACAAATTACAAAACAAAGTATGGGATCCAGGAAGACAAATTTCAGAAGCACATGATCAGGAGATCATGATTATTTTAACCTTGGGAGTCTGGTGCAAGATCATACATCTCAGCAATTTCATTATGTTCTAGTTAACTTAGGGGGGTCTTGTGTTTTCAAGGAAGTTGGATTCCTATGTATGTAGTTATTAATGTTTTGAGTGATTAGAATACGAATTAATTAGATATTGTGAGGATATTTGTAAATCCTCTCGAATGTAGGAGAATATGAGTGATGATGAGTGATTAGTGGAGATTGAGAGAGTTGGAAATCAATTGTAAGTCTTAGACTAGAAAGTGGTGTCATGATTCGTGGAACTAGAGAGGATTCTTAGGGATTACTAGAGTTAAAAGTGGACTTAGAGGATATTCAGGATTTAGTTCAGCAGATTAAGGATCTGAACCAAAATTGGTTAAACAGAACCTTTTGTATAAATGTAAGCCTAAAAGGCATAGTAGAGAGGTAGAGAGTAAGTCAGTCAGTCAAGAGTCAGAGAGTCAGTCATTTAGGCCTATGGGTAGGAAAGGAAAGGCCACTGATATTGAAAATCAGGCCGAGGAAGAAATTCCTATGTAATGGTTGTTTATTAATACAGATAACTCGATTATGAGTTTGTGTGATGTGTATTTGAATTATAAGTTTTGTGTGAACTTGAGTAATTCTGTGTAACGTAGGTTACAGGTGTGCAGAATCAGAGAAGAAGTGTAGAGAGGAGTGTTATGGTTTTACACACAGACAATATTGGAGAAAGCCTTTAATGTTACAGTGAAGGTGAAGGAAGCATAAAGGTGTGAGTGGAGATCGAGATCAAAACAAGTGAAGATCGTGAGGTGAAGACAAATGCATAGGCAGAAAGCTGAATGGGTGATTATACATTAAGAACCAAAAGAATGTAACAGTGTTTAGGAACCATTGGATCCATCATATCGACGGACGAGCTTGTGTGTGATAGACGACTAAGATTAAGTCACGCAAAGTAAATTTAATAAAATGAATGGCGGAGATTAACCCACGTGATAGAAGAAGGATGAAGCGGTCTTTGCAAGGGTAAGAAATTTCTTGCGCACCCTAAAGGTGGTAAGAAATCTTTCTAAAATTCATGTGATTAAGCTTAGAGGCCAACACGTAGCAAACGATGGAGAGAAAAAACCACTTTTCTCACATGCTTCCAATCTGATATCGGTCGTGCAAATATCTATTTGAGATTGTGCGATAACCATTGGATCAAGTGAGATTGATCAATGGTGGAGATTATCCAAGCTAGTTGGCAATCGAGTGGCAACCACTGTTGGATTGCACAAATCAGATCAATGGTAGAGATCATCTGGGTTAGTTGATGATCGGGTGATGTGATAATCGTTAGATCGAGGAATGAGATCGATGACAGAGATTTAACTCACTAAGGAGAGCATCGATATATGTGCAAAGGTTTGAAGAATGGTGGAAAGGTAAGGTTTAAGTGTGACTTATGAAATATTTCTATTATACGGGAATTATAATAGAAATGAGCGGAGTTAATGTTTTATGGGTTAATTTTGGGTTTTAACCAAAGTCTAAAGACCATGGTATGGTCGACTACACGAGTAATGAGAATTAACAAAGCATTATGAAGGGTTGTGTAAGGTTCTGCTCAAAGGTTTATTAAAGATTTAGACCTTGGATAGTTAAGTCAAACATTTCTGCATAGAGTTATTGAAGAAGCATTAAACCTTGATTTAAGAGAATTTCCCCTAAGTAAGGAATTTTGGAATTCCTGGGACACACATAGTGTGACATGCAATATTATTTGCATACTGTAGGTATATGTGGCTTAGGCTGCATCATTATGGTGTTTGTTGATTAGGCTGCATCATTATGGTGTTTGTTGCTTAGGCTGCCATCAGGTATGAAGACAAATTAGAAGGAGCCTCAAATTATCTCCAAAGGAAAGTCCAAATTACAACTATTCTCAAGGAGAACACGTTATGGAGCTTTGTTAGCTCCACATTAGTTGTGCCTACATAAGATCCTATTTCCTTAGACCTCCGTGGTGAAATAAGCTAGGACATAGAGGATCATCTTGGATAGGGTAAAAGATCATTTGATACCCCATTTGTAATAGAAGATGACAACAAATGAGATGTGGGATGCACTCACAAAATTGTACTAGAGGGACAACCAAAATCGAAATTTGGTACTAAGGGACAAACTCCATAGCACCAAAATATCCAAGGGAGAAAGCATGACTTATTACCTTATTAGGCTCATGCAAGTACAAGATGAGATGCAAGCCATAGGGGAGATAATCCTCGACGTTGAACTGGTGCATATACCCTTGAATGACTTTACAAAGTAGCGGGATGTGTTTGTTAAATGCATAATTGAATGAGAGTATATTCCCAAATGGGAAAGGTCATGGGATGATTTCATATAGGAAGAAAAATGAGAAGGGTATCAATGCGGAAACCAAAACAGGAAGGATGAGGAGGAATAGAACCTAGTGCTAGCATCCAAGAGCAATGGAAAGGCCAAGAAAGGCTCCATTGAAGGAGCTACCTCACAAGGAAAGAAAAATAAGTTAGACATCAAAAAAGTAAAATGTTTTGCTTACCACTAGATAGGAAATTATGCCATCCAATTAGCTAACAAGAAAAAGAGCACACAAAGGAATAAAGCCATTGTTATAGCTAAGATGGATGAGTTTGCATTCAAATTTGAGGATTATTTTTCACTCATCACACATCTCTCTAGTTTAATGGCCATCGGTACGTTGTATGTTGATAATGGTGCTTCATGTCACATGATTGAAGTGAAAGGATACTTTACCAGTCTAAAGGAACATAATTTGGATTTCCAAATTGAACTTGGTGAAAATGCAAAGTAAAGACCTGTATGCAATGGAATTATTAAGTTTTAGAGAGAGTCTAGAAAGCCTTTACTAGTGAATGAAGTGTTGTATGTTCCAGGATTAAAGAAGAATATGATTTTAGCATTAGAGGACAAGGATTATGTAGTTATTTTATAGAAGGGGAAGGTGTATCTTTGTCCCAGGGGTTTCATCCTCAGGACAACAAAATTTATTGGAGTAAGAAGGAACATGTTGTACAGGCTTTAGTTTGAGCCAAAAAAATTATTTGTGAGTAGAAACAATAGTAGCCATGAATTGGGGGAGTTTTTGCATAGGAGGATGGCACACTTGCACCATAGAGCACTCAAAGTTCTTAGGGAGGTTATAACAGGTCTTCCAACTTTGACTACCTATTAGCATGAGGTGTGTAATGGGTGTTCCATGGGAAAGTACACCAAAACCATGTTTCCCAGTAGCAATAGTAGGTCCAAGGGGAAATTGGACTTGATCCATATAGATGTATATGGGCCCATGCCACTTGTGTCTATTGGAGGGTTGACTACTATGTGACTTTCATATATGACTATTCTGTGAAGACATGGATCTATTGCTATAGGATAAAATACATGGTGTATGGAGAATGGAGATACCCTCAAAGGTCTTCCTGGGACCTTTGGCAGACTATAACATTATCTGCAGCTATCACAAAGTTACATGCATGTCCACAAACAATAATTAACTATCGAAGCAAGACAGATTGATTACCTCAAGCCTCCATGTAGATTTGTTGGAGAGCACAATGTAGCTAGGCGGAAATCCCCTGAGCCAGCTCTAGATCAAGTCTTGCACATAGAAGAGACAAGCATAATAATAGCATACAACCTTGATAACTAATACATGAATACATAAAAGACATCTAGTTACACATAACTAAGTTACTCATGCTAAAAGGTATTGAACAAACAAGTAAACGAATGATGGTACCAACACCACGGAGTAGACAGTACAACTACAGTTCTATATTAATGTCGGAAGAGTGATTACAACCATCTATTGCATCATCCTTCCCTTACCCCTCCAGCTTCTCTCTCTCCCCCTTCTTACCAACTTCTTATGCTTAGATTTGAGACTATGCGCAACAATCAAGTAAAAAATCCTTTCAAATGATCTGACCTCCATCACCATAGCCCTAGCTTTGCTTATGTAGCAATTGAGTTAGGGTTGCCAAGTTCCTCCATGAGTCTCTTAAGGTAAAAGCAATGATGTTGCCATACTTTTCAGCTCTTTCCCATTTTCCTCCTTCATTAGGGTTTATAAATTCCACAAATAGGTCAAACTTGAGATGTTTCCTTGCTTTTATGAGTAGATTTAGGAGGGAATATAGAGATATTTATGAGTCAATTCACTCCTTTGACCTCTGGATGCTCATTATGATCCACTAACGTTGTTCTCGAACTAACAACTACAGTTAGTAGGGTCACTAAAGCTCCCTTAGGCTTACAAAGAAGATTTATAAAGAATGTTGTTAGTGTTTAGCCAGCGTTAGTGTGAAAACAAGGCTTGTGATATTGGTCTTTGCTTCATTTATCGTGTTTTTCACCTCTGAACTGATGAGGGGGGTCATTTTTTGTATAACATATTCCCCCTAAAGTGTGAGATCAGAGGCTGCGACAATGGCCGAAATACTTTACTTAACTGTAATTTTCCTTCTTCAACAAAAAGAGAGAGGATCAGAGCTTCAGGTGGTACGGGAAACTTGATACAACGCATATATATATATATATATATATATATATATATATATATATATATATATATATATATATACAACTAAAATCATGTCATGAGCCTGGCATTCCCATGCTCAGTAGCTATGTCAGAGTGATTTTCTCATAAAAGAGATATGATGATGTTGGCTGCCGATAAGCACAATGCGGATTCAGTTTCATAATAGGATCATTCTGATGAGTCGTCTCCAAAAAACAATAAACACAACTGGGGAGAGGAGGCAAGGCTAAGTGATGTAAGCCTCTACCCAAGGTCTTGATTTTCGCTTCACCGAACAGCATAGATCAATATATGTGAATATATGCATTTCTGTCGAACATGCACGAAATAATCTTATTACCAGTCAATAATGGAGACAGTTAACAGACGCGAGGAAGGCCACCAATAATGGTGATGGTCTCCAAGATGCACAGTATAGTCTGGTGAGTGTGAAAAATGTTTTCGTCTTCGAACACTCGTAGAATCGCTTAACCAGGAGCCAATAATGAGAACCCCTGATCAAACACAAGGTGACTTGCCACTAATGTCTGCAAGTACCAAGGCACTAAATGTGTTTTTGGGTTGTTTTCCTAGATAGAGTGTTGAAGTTGATAGGAAGATACCTATCGAAAGGTAGGCAATAATGTGTTCTACATCAATCGACATAAAACGAGACAAGAATGATTTTTTTTTCGAGGAATCTTTGAGCATTGGGTCTAAACAGTGGAGGGCATGATGAAAGGATATGCTTGATGGGTTGATGGAGGAAAAAAAAGGTTCAACCCTTGAACAATAAAAGGCACGACAACGGTTTTAACCATGCAACACTAGACTCATGAACACCAAAGAGTGTTAGGATATAAAGATGCAAGAATATCGGGGTTTTTAGGCTAAAACTCATAGGATGGTAGGATTCATATTGAGAGGCCGTCACAAGGAAGGTTTATCTGAGGGAGTGCCATGTTCAAGGCAACGACTACTGCAAAACCACGCTTTCTAATACTGAATGCAGTTGTATTGTCTACTTTCCCCATCTGATTAGTTTAGTGAGTCCAGACGGGTAAACTCGTCGATCTTTTCATATTTTAAGAGTCTGAAAAGGATTGCAAAAAGAGTGACTCTATGCCCTATCTGATTAGTTTAATGAATCCAGATAGGCAAACTCATCGATCTTTTCATGTTTTGAGAGTCTGAAAAGGATCTTAAAACGAGAGACTCTATACCTCGTCTGTTTAATTTAATGAGTCCAGACAAGACAACTTAGTGGTCTTTTCATATTTAGAGAGTCTGAAAAGATCATAAAGAACGACTCTAGGGTGGTCCCTTTGTCATAGTTGTTAACCAGGTGCAACAAAAGGTTAATAGTATACCTAGATCAGTTACTTTTCCATGAGTTAATCTATTGAATCCGGATAAAGAGAAACCTATGTTCAATAGATGTTGACCTCATTTTGTTACGAGTATGAGGAGACGGACTAAACTCATTTTTCGTCGTGAATTTTTAATGAGTCGCGCGACGATAAACTCAATACCTTCATCAAATTTTAACGAGTCAAATGAAGAAAACTCAATGTATCTTTATCAGTTTATTCAGCAAGGAAACGAGGTAAAAGAACTACTCATTCATTCTTCGTAGATTTAACAAGCCTAAAGAAGGGAAAAAACTCGGGGATTTTTTGATTTAAGAGTGAGAAATGGTCCCAAAAAGGCAAGTGATCTTGTTGTTGCTGTAGATTTTTAATGAGCCCGGTGACAAAAACTCGGGATTTTTCAGTTTAACGAGTGAGAAAAGTGCCTAAAAGAATGCTCGGGTCATCTTTATAAATGTTTAATGAGCCTAAAGAAAAAACTCAGGATTTTTTCAGTTTTATGAGCGAGAAAAAAGCGCCTAAAAAGAATGCTCTCATTTTTAGTTTAATGAGCTAGAAAAAGAGCGAAAAATAGTTTCTCAGACCGTTTTCGTATGTTTTTAACGAGCCCAACGATGAAAAACTCGGGGACTTTTCAGTTTTAGAGTGAGAAAACATCCCATAAAAGAAAGCGCTCATATCTTCTTTGTAGTAGTTTTAATGAGCCCAAAGAAGGAGACTCGAGGTTTTTTGGATTAACAGGTAAGAAAAATACCATAAAAAGAACGGTCGCTCTTCTTCGTGGTAGTTTAATGAGCCCAAAGAAGGAGACTCAAGGATTTTTTGGATTAACGAGCAAGAAAAATACCATAAAAAGAACCCTCGATCTTTCTTGATCTCATGCTTGACAATAGAAGGGTTTATGCTATGAATTTCCTCATAAGACCAAGGAAAAACATCACGAAAGTCCTTAAAAGGGTAGGTGAAGCTCGCAATTTCCTTAGGATTGCGATTGGCTCTAATCTGTATGTTTTCCATGATGCCTGTCTTGACTAAAATATCGATGAGCAATGTCTTTGAAAGATTTCCCATGTTTCCCTCCAAGTCCCAAGTTTGGATAGCCGTATATGGTGAGGAAATGATTTTAGGTGCATTAGATGACAGGATTTGAAGAGGAATCATGTCTGAATCAGATATTGAAACATGATGGTGCAAGTCCTCCCAAGGTCGCTCTTTTAAACTCATGATCTCTCTAATAGCTTCATTCGTATGTAGGACCTGATTGAGGGGATCGAAAGGAGTAGTTATGGGAGGGGCAGTGGTACCATTGGCCATGACCAAAGTGACTGGAGACTTGGATGTAGATTGAATGGCCTCATAGGCCAATTCAGCTAGTGACAGCGACATTTGTTCTCCATAAGTGTCAATTTCTGAAGGGGCCAGTAGGATCCAAGGATTAGTCAGTTCGTGAGGAATGGATGAAACCATATTGACCATCTGTGGAACCTTTGGCAGTATAAGAGTGAAACAACCCATCAAGGAAGATCCCTTCAATAGACTGGTACTGATACTGACATAAGAGTCAGGTACACCACCCACTAAGGGTACAGAGCCGCTAGGTAACGGGGAGTAATCTACGGTTATCCACCGTTACCGTTTTCCCACTCAGAGTCGAGTTTATGATCCATGACTTCGATATCCACCGTTACCGTTTTCCCACTTAGAGTGATGGGGTGGTCGGAAAGGTAACCTTTTGGGATGAAAGTGTGGCCGTCAAAATCTTTAAGGGAATTCGACAGTAGGGATAGGGTTGGAGAACCCAAAGTGAGCCAACATGAAGCTGACATGACACAAGTAGAAGCACCTTCATCGATGACAGTCCTGTGTATACCTTTACCTTTCGAAAAAATTTGCACTTGAAATGCAAGATAGTAGGAAAGGGGAGGTTTACACTTTTCCATGTCGAAAATTACAAGCATGGAATCCTGTGGGTCATTACCACCAATAGCTGAAAGCAAAGCTTTTCTCTATGTTGAACACATTTGTAATACTTCGAGCACCGACATAGCTGATGGCGCTTGCACCAAATCTTCTACAATGTTGTAGCTTTGGGCGGCATGTGCAGATGTATTGTATGTTATGCGTCAAAGTGCCCCTTTAGGGGGGTGAATCACAAGGTCAGTGACTGGCCTTTCGATATGAAAATTGTTGGCTAGCAGTGGGTTTGGACTTGAGGAAGGTTCCTCTGCATGAGTGACAGGAGCTCCATAGGATTTGGCTCTTGTTTGTAGTGTTATCATCCCAAGAAACTCTCCTAGGTTGTATCTTAGAGATGCTCGGAACATTACAAACTCGAAAAAATGTTGGAAATGGATGAATGGAAGGAATGATGTTTGTTCAAGCCAGATAACCACTTCTACTATGCTTAATTCCAGACATGAGTGAATACCCCCAAACTACAAGGCTTTAGACCACCAATTACTCACAGTTTGAAGATCAGTTGTACATGGAGAATACTGACCACATTAGCAGATGCACAAGACCATGTGATGGCTGGCTGCAACCAGTAAAGAGGTCTGCAATCTATTTCCTAATGCATAGACAGGATGACAGCTCTCTGGCACTAAGTAAACAGAAACCTGTATAACACATTCAATGATACATACTAGAGTTCAACACAGAGGTGGGATGACAACCCCTATAATGCTAAATATCAAGAGCACATGAACAAATGCATAATAGGCACAGCCTAGAACAGAGTAGAAATGGAAAGTGAGCAATTAACAACAAAAGAAGCTTGTATTAGCTGAAAATGAAGACCATACACTGCAAGTATCAAAGTAGTTACAGTCTCTAGAAGTTGAACCTTACATCAAAACAACAACCATCAACCCTCATTACATCTGTGTTCTGGGTATATATAGAGTTTCATTACAAAATGTTCTGCTATTCTATGCATGGAGGGGTCATAATTGACCACCAACCACCTTAACTATGTGATGGCGTCTCTACTGCAATCTACTTGCTTCAATGAATTAATTTGAGATTCTCTGGTGCTCTGTTGTACTCCTCGAGCAGGTGGAGTGTCGTAAAGGATGAAATACCTTAACTACTGGATGTGCTGATATGCCTGAGTCTTGTCCTTTCCCTTCTCGACCATCCTATTTGTTGAATGTGGTGGTTGAAGAGTAACTGCATGGAGTGGTGAACACTGGCCACCTTTTTCCTTTCGGGAATATGAAATGGCTATGTTGCATTGTCTATGCTCCTTGATCACTTCTGTTGTGGGCTGCATCATGTTGTGCTGTCACCTTTCCACTTCCAACCTTTTGTCTCTATCTCTCGGCCTTTTTTAGGTGTTGTGACCTCTTGAAAAATGCTTAATAATGATTGTTTTCTGTTGTATACAGAAAACGCTGTAATACTGAGAAATCCCACCCATTATGATTCTTTCAGACTTCAAAAGTCCTCAAGTATGGTTTAACTATCTATCGAGTCCGCCCTTTGGTTACTGTTGCATGTCGCATTGGGCCTGGTCCCTTTGTTCCCTTTGTTCCTTGAAATACTTGAAAAACACAGGAAATACATAAGAAAGGCCTCCCTCTGGACTTCAAATATTTAAATAATTTCATTCCGGAAACCCATCGGGTCCGAGTTTCATCGCTATCACACTACCCCAAGGTTCCTTTGTATTTTGTTTGCACCGATAGCCTCCGCCGATGCGACCTGCCGAGTCGATCATCGGCGATCGCTGATTGGCAGTGTCCTATGCCCCTTCATAAGTCCTCCTTTGGTTTTTTCCGATAGCGATATAGCGATGCGATGTGGGCTGATCCACACGCACGATCGATGGTCCACATTGCATCGCTGATCGCAATCGCAATGCCCCTTCTGTCCATGCTGATACCACTAATTCACCTCCGTCGATTGCCACTGCCTGCCTGTGCCGATCAGATCTGCTGATGCGATCTACCAATTAGATCTGGACCAATGATCGGCCAGATCGAATGGCTGTTGTGGAACCATTGTTTAAGCCTGTGATTTTGGTCTCTTTTCATGGTTTTGGAGTGTTTTTCCCTCCCGATAGTGTATTTCCGCTCTCCTGAGGGCTTTTGGCATATGATCGTTTCGACCTTGGGAAGATCTTAATCAATTCTTGAAGTGTTCAAGAGTGTTTTGAATCCATATTTTGGGTCGTTTTCCCACAAGGCTAACACTGGCATCCTATTTGAGCACAACCAAGCAGACCAGGCCTGTCTCTGACCATAGAAAATCCTCGTTGTATAGCAGAGCTAACACTGGCTCCTTCTGGGGATGAGATCCTACCTGTGAGGTCTCAAGAACTATAGACCAATGCCTTCATACAAAACAAGCTTAAAAACATTACCTAGTACTCCATTGGGCATGGAGTCTAATTAAGTCTATGCTAAAACCTGTAAAAGAACATGCTTACAATCATTAAGGCTCGAAATCCTTAAACAACATAAATATTCAAAAACTGGCCCTCTACTGGGCCATCAAAACTGTTTCTCCTCCTCTCGACCAGCCTATGAGCCGGTTCATCAAAGATTTACAAAATTGGATTTATTTGATCCTCTACCTCAAAAAGTTTGGGGCATTTGACCTTATCAGGTAGAGACAGTTTGTATTTCACCCCCTCTTTGTATGCTCTCATCCTTGGATGTTCTTCGTGGAAGCCTTTGTACGCCTGTTGAATAAAAATTGTTGTTGCATACTTTACTGTGTCATTTGTGGCCTGTATAATTAATATGAATGGTGAACCAATGTATTATTGTGCGAGGGACACAAGGACTTCATCTGCTCCTGCATCTTCCTTAGAATAGTCTACATCCAAGGAGGTGTCCCAAAACTGTGCATCCTCTTCCTCTGTGATCTGGCAAACTACCCTTTCAAGCTGTGTGGAAGTCAACTGGGTAGGCTTCGGAATATCAAGACAGATATTATCCATATCAGCCTTGGGCATTGAATTTTGGCTTGCTCCAGTGCCTAATGGGAAATTATGAGGGATTGTCACTTGGGCAGATAGAGAAACACAAGATGATGGGGAGCTTTCTTCTCCCTTCTTGATCACTGGACTGGGGATAATAGCAGGTCGGTCAATTTGCAAATCTGCATAGTCATTAGAAGATGGGCTGGCTTTAGGCTCAGATTCTTTGAGGATGGTAGGACCTGCTGCTAGTTGCTTCTGCTGATAAGCTTGTTGTTCTGCAGGTACAACAAACTCACGAGCAGTGCCTCTGGATAATGATTCTTCATAGGCAGCTCTGGTTAAGAAAGGGGCACTGCCCTTATCTTCCAAACCATGGACCTCATCCTCTTCTTCAAAATGCTCTTCCTCCATGACTATACTCTGAAAAAGGGTCTTCACCCTTTTGTCTTTGTTTGCATCTTTGTTTCTTTGCAAAATCTGCAACTGCTCCTTTGCTCCTCTATATAGATTTGGATTTGGAAGAGCAAAGGTACTAGGAGCTCCTGCTTCCTCAGAATGCTGCTCAGCTCTTAATCTGGAAACTCTAGAGGCTAATGACTCTATCATCCTGGCCAATTTATCGATCTTAGGATCTGAGGATGATGAGAGCTCACCCCTCTGTCTTCTCCTATCAGCATCACCTCCGAGCCTCTCTGTAGCTATGATGTTTGATTCTACTTCAAAGGCTGCATCTTGCATATCAACCAAAGAAGCGCATCTTCTTTCTCTTAACAACAGGTAGAATTGAGAATCGAAGGCATTGGCATAAGTGAGCATAGCAGAAGTAGGGGTAGGTTTCACTTCAGCTGGTATTCTGCTGTACATATGGTTGAATCTAATATTGAAATCAGACAGCAGCTCACCATTCTCCCTCTGCAAGTTCCCAAATTCAGTATGATAGTAGAGCAGATCTTTCTTATCCCCCCAGTGCTTTAGGAACACATCATCTAAGGCCTCAATGTTTGCTATAGACCTAGGGGTTAATTATCTAAACCATTTCCTAGCTTCCCCATCTAGGCTTTGGAACAAAACCCTCATCCACACATCATTTTCACTTATATCTAAGTTATCAACATAACTATAAAAGGATTCAAGGTGCTCTTCAGCTGTTACTCCCTCTGTACCAGTAAACTTAGGCATATATTTTTGATAATATCATGTAGGCATGGCATTCAAAGGGACAGGCGAGACCAGGGGTCCATACCTAGCAGCTATGATTCTTTCAATCTTTGTGAGAGCTTGCTGGCCAACCATGACTGAGGTAGGTGGAATGATACTAGTAGATTGAACGGTATGAAGCGATGTAATGGATGACAGAGACAAAGGAATGTGATGGATTGTATAGGATGCTTTCTTTGGAGTAAGTTTCAAAGGGGGATTAAATGAACAAGGAACTCTATGAATCTCTGAAGGTATTTCTTAAATAGCAGAGATACATGGGATTTTTTAGGCTTACCTGATCCTGATGCTCCTTTCTGCAAAATTTTCTTCGGCTTAAGAGTCTTCTTAGGGTGAGGCACTGGAACGGCTGGTGATTTCTGAGGATTTCTTCGAGTGTGTCTCACAAACTGAGCCAGGACTATAATGTGGAGTCGCCAAAGGATGGTCTTCCTCCAGTGGAGTTGCCAGATAGATGATTACAACCATAAATGTGTCCAGACCTTGTCTATCATCAAAATCTGGAACTGTCTTTCTCCTATGGAAGATGAGCTTCAATCTCCTCTCCCTAGAAATGGCGCCAATTAATGTTATCACCCCAAGAAACTCTCCTAGGTTGTATCTCAGACATGCTCGAGAACATTACAAACTCAACAAAATTTTGGAAATGGATGAATGGAATGAATGATGCTTTTTCAAACCAGATAACCACTTCTACTATGCTTAACTCCAGACATGGGTGAACACCCCCAGACTACAAGGCTTTAGACCACCAATTACTCACAGTTTGAGGATTAGGTGTACATGGAGAATATTGACCACATCTGCAGATGCACAAGACCATGTGATGGTTGGTTGCAACCAGTAAAGAGGTCTGCAAATCTATTTCCTAATGCACAGACAGGATGACAGTTCTCTGGCACTAAGTAAACAGAAACCTGCATAACACATTCAATGATACATACTAGACTTCAACACAGAGGTGGGATGACAGCCCCTCTAATGTTAAATATCAAGATCACATGAACAAATGCATAACAGACACAACCTAGAACAGAGTAGAAATGGAAAGTGAGCAATTAACAGCAAAAGAAGCTTGTATTAGCTGAAAATGAAGACCAGATGTTGCAAGTATCAAAGTAGTTACAGTCTCTAGAAGTTGAACCTTACATCAAAACAATAACCATCAACCCTGATTACATCTGTGTTCTAGGTATATATATAGTTTCATTACAAAATGTTCTGCTATTCTATGCGTGGAGGGGTCATAATTGACCACCAACCACCTTAACTATCTGATGGCGTCTCTGCTGCAATCTGCTTGCTTCAATGAATTAATTTGACATTCTTTGGTGCTCTGTTGTACTCCTCATGTAGGTGGAGTGTCGTAAAGGATGAAATCCCTTAACTACTAGATGTGCTGATCTGCCCAAGTCTTGTCCTTTCCCTTCTCGGCCATCATGTTTGTTGAATGCGGTGGTTGAAGAGTAACTACGCAGAGTGCTGAACACTGACCACCTTCATCCTTTCGGGAATATGAAATGGCTATGTTGCATTGTCTATGCTCCTTGATCACTTTTGTTGTGGGTTGCATCATGTTGTGATGTCGCCTTTCCACTTCCAACCTTCTGTCTCTGTCTCTCGGCCTTTTTAGGTGTTGTGACCTCTTAAAAAATGCTTAATAATGATTTTTTGTTGTTGTATATAGAAAACATTGTAATACTAAGAAATCCCACCCATTCTGCTTCTTTCGGACTTCAAAATTCCTCAAGTATGGTTTAACTATCTATCGGGTCTGCCCTTGGGTCGCATGTCGCACTCGGCCTGGTCCCTTTGTTCCCTTTGTTCCTTGAAATACTTGAAAAACACCGGAAATACATAAGAAAGGCCTCCCTCCGGACTTCAAATATTTAAACAATTTCATTTCAGAAACCCATCGGGTCTGGGTTTCATCTCTATCACACTGCCCCAAGGTTCCTTTGTATTTTGTTTGCGTTGATAGCCTCCGCCGATGCGACCCGTCGATCCGATCATCGGCGATCGCTGATCGGCAGTGTCCTGTGCCCCTTTATAATTCTTCCTTTGGTTTTTGTCGACAGTGATATAGCGATGCGATGTGGGCCATCAATCCGCGCACGATCGACGGTCCACATTACATCACTAATCGCAATTGCAAAGCCCCTTCTGTCCCTGTCGATACCGCTGATTCGCCTCCGCCGATTGCCACTGCCTACCCGTGTCGATCAAATCTGCCAATGCGATCCGCCGATTATATCTAGACCATTGATTGGCCTAATCAAACGACTGTTGTGGAACCATTGTTTAAGCCTACTATTTTGGTCTTTTTTCATGGTTTTGGAGTGCTTTCCCTCCTGATAGTGTATTTCCACTCTCCTAAGGGCTTTTGGCATATGATTGTTTCAACCTTGGGAAGATCTTAATCAATTCTTGAAGAGTTCAAGAGTGTTTTGAATCCATTTTTTGGGACGTTTTCCCACAAGGCTAACACTAGCATCCTATTTGAGCACAACCAAGCAGACCAGGCCTATCTCTGACCATAGAAAATCCTCGTTGTATAGCAGAGCTAACATGTAGATCTACCATTTCGAAGGTGTAAATAGTAAAAGATCCTTCACCAGTTGAAGGATGTTGTGAACCACCGTTGCCCCCTTGCGAGGGTTGTGGTGGGTTTGCAATGAGGTGTTTCTACTGCTAAGCAGGGAAAGGATTATTAAGGACATCTGGGGTCCTACCAGTATCCTTTTTAGCAATGAAATCTGTGCATTCTTGAAGATGCGGGCAGTGATAGGTAATGTGGTCTTCAGCACTGATTTTGCAAGGGAATTTGGTGGGTTTATCTTTTCCATCGTCAGGAGGTACAACAGCCTTCTACTTTTGGTTTTGCTACTTTGTCGATTGCTCCTTAGAAGGAGCGGTCTTTTTCTTATTCTTATTGTTCTTACCACCAGGTTTTTCAATAGACTACACAAAGTTTATCGCAGTGGTAGGAAGAGCAGTCGATTTGGTAGAGGGATCCACTGACATCTGGGCAATGTGACTGTTGAGTTGTTTTACAACAGTCTCGAAGGTTGCGCCGATAATCCCATTGGCATGTGCTCTGGGGTGTTGAGTAGCGGAAGCATTGGAGTTGTTAGGGGCATTGGGAATTACATCGTAAAGAGTGCCAGAGTGTGAATATATCATATCTAAATGCTGGGCACAACGTATGGATTGGTCTTCTGTGACCACACCACCTAAGGCATCATCTTTAGCGATTTGGGGGAGTAGGGACTTTCAGAACCAGTCCGCTACGAGATAGTCTGGGAGGGGAGCTTTAACTAAACTCTACCTACGTCTCCATTCATGTATATGATTAGAGATGTGGGTGGTAGTATCCTGACATAATGAAGTGAGGAGTTCAGTCCCAGTCTCATAGCAAATGGGTAGCTAGAAGTGATTTAAGAATTCCATCACTAGAGCGTCAAAGGTATTTACTGACGCATGTGGTAACTCGATGTACCACTTGGCTACGTTTCCAGTAAGGGTGCGGGGAAAAAGACGTAATCGGATACTATCATCCACCATGGAGTTAGAAACACACCAAAGATGATAGGTGGTGATACGGGTACCTTGATCCTCCCCTTGTTTCCCTTCGAACATGGAGATGTATGTCGGTATGTTATGCAGGATTGGCAGACAGAGTAAGTTATGATAGATGGGGTCATTTGTAAGTTTGTACAAATCGAGGATATCCAACGTTGCCAAAAAAGGCAAAGTGTGTGATGCCCCCAACTCGGACCAAGGCGATGACATATGACTTGAGGATCCTTGCAGTCCTCCCATCATTTGAGTTCCAATATTATACATAGGTTACATGGTATAGTAGTTTCCTTGGGGTATAGCATTGTAATGTGGATTCCCATGAGGATTGTGATGTTGGGTTATAACATTGCCCCCAGGATAAGCAGTGCCCCCTTGACTCATTTGAGGTTGTGAGTAGGGTGCCCCCATGGATTGGTTGGGACCTCCTTAAGGATTCCCGCCTGCCACAGAACTAACCATATATCCTTGACCGACATAAGGAGTGCTCATGTCAATCAGTGACTGACCATGCATGCCTGAAAATGGAGGAGGAACTGTTACGTTCCCTATGGGTATATGCATATTGGGAGTGCCCCTAGATACTTGATTCTGGGAGTTAGAACTTTACGATAGATGCCAACCATATTGTTGGTTGAAGGGACTTGTGCTAACTATGCTATATTGAGCATTATAAGGAGCGCTATATGTAGTCATTCTCGAAGGTATTGAGTTTGACACTAAGGGGGTGGAGCCCGGCATAGGCTAGGTTCCACTCATGGAGGGTGTCATGTGAGTGTTTGTACCTGGGACAAATGGGGTAGCAAGGTTTGCCATCAACGGTGTGGTGGTGACTGTCGACTGGGGAAGTGGTGGGGGACCAAAAGTGTCCAAAAAGTTCCACGACCCGTTTAGTCATCGACGGGATGGATGGAAATTTTCCAACTAAAGATGCATGGGGTATAGGTGCCATGTGAACCAAGAGTGGGTCCAATGGATTTGTGATTGGAGGGTTGTAGGGAGGAAGAAATCCTACAGAGAAATCCTCCGGTAAACTTGAATCATCGGTTGTCCAAACAGATTCTATGTGAGATCTTGGAGACTAATTTCCCAAATATGGGGAATCTGGTTCACTGGAGCTCGATGGATCTTCCACAATGAGTGGAGGAAGTCCTAACAATCGTCTAGATTTACGATGAGGGTCGGATGTAGCCATGGTGACCATTAATTTTTATCAATAAATTTTATAGTGATATTTGTTAAAGTCTCAATGATAACACTTGGGGGCCTAAGAAAATAAAAAATACACTAAGTGAAACAATGAACAAACAAAGGGAAATGACCCTGTTTGATAAGCATCTATCACTGGAGATGAAACCCAGTATCACAATGAATAATAGAGAGGGTTGGCCAAATGTACAGTTACAATTACTCTAGAGCTTCGCCCGAACCTCAGATTGAGGGGCCAAGTACTCTCGTGAAGACGAGAACCCTCCCAAAAACTGAAGACAGAGTAGGTTCATTTGTGTTAGGTACCAGGGCAGCCCGCCCCAATCACCTTGTGTAAGTCCCTAAAAATATGGCCACTAGGGATACCTCAGATCACAGAAACTACCGGGGGGGACATAGTGGCAGACAATACATTTTGTGGGCAGGATACCTGAGTCCCTGACTCAACTCTGAAATCCCCAAAGGGATCCCCAATACACAAAATACCCAAAGGAGTTGCAAGCAAAGGTGGGCTACCTTCACTTACAGTCTGATTTTGTCTCATATTTAGCTCCGCTTTGACTAGAGTGGTCCCAGTAGTATGAGTGCAGAAGGAATTTTCTCTCTTTTAATGACACTAGTTTTGGTTTCTGATCTTGGGCAGTTTACTCACACTGCCTACCCCAAGATCCTAGCCTAAACTAATGTTTGTTTGCTCATAAATAGTTACTGATTTATTTTAGGTAAATTTAATGTGTACTTTTTTAGTGTCTTTGGTAGGGGTGTTGACGTATGATGTGTGGTGGGAATCTGACTCAAAAATCATGCAAAATACAATGCTTGAAAATATTCAATTCGATGAAATAAGTTGTATTCTATGAGTGAGAGTCTTTCATACATTCATATTTGTTCCATGCATCCTAGTCAATAATACACATCATAACCAACATAAATCTTTCCAATGATTTCTAACAACTATTTGAAACGAAAATAAAGCAAATTTTAACCAGCTAAGCAGAAGAATGAATAAAAAAATTGTTGATTTTTCATTGACAAAAACTTTTTAAGAAAGAAAAAAAAAAACTTTTTCCTAAAAAAAAATTATTTTAGGACACAGATATTGCTAACAAAATGCAGCTACAAATCCTTTTTCAGTCCATGAGCAGGTTTCCCATCCCTTTAAGTTTACAGACACAACTTTATTTCAATATTTGGGGGACTAACGCTTTGTAGCAGTGGCCATAGAGAGTTACTAGGTCCACTAACGCACTGTTTGTGCAGACACAGAGCTTTATAAAGCTCTTTTTACTCTACTAACCTGCGTTAGTGTGGGAAAAGAGTTCAAAAAAGGCTTTTAGGATCAAATTCAAGGCTGAATATATGAAGGAAGAATGCAGCAAGGTTTTGGTGGGTCAGAAAGGGAATGCAAAATTATAGGGAGGTCTTAGAATGAGGAGAAAACTAAGAACTTTCCGGGTGAACTGGGAACTAAATGTATAGTCCCTAGCGGAGTTGATAATCCTACTATAGGATAAAATGCACTGTGTATGGAGAATGGAGATACCCTCAAAGGTATTCTCGGGACCTTTAACAAACTGTAAGATTATCTGCAGTTGTCACAAAGTTACATCCATGTCCATAAACAATAACTAACTATCAAAGAAAGACAGATTGATTACCTCAAGCCTCCGTGTAGATTTGATGGAGAGCACAATGCAGCTAGGTGGAAATCCCTTGAGTTGTCTCTAGATCAAGTCTTGCACATAGAAGAGACAAGCATAATCACAGCATACAACCTTGATAACTAATACATGAATACATAAAAGACATCTAGTTACACATAACTAAGCTACTCATGCTAAAAAGTATTGGACAAACAAGTAAATGAATGATAGTGCCAACACCACGGAGTAAATAGTACAACTGTAGTTCTATATTAATGTCGGAAGAGTGATTACAACCATCTATTGCATCATCCTTCCCTTACCCCTCCAGCTTCTCTCTCTCCCCCTTCTTACCAACTTCTTATGCTTAGATTTGAGACTATGCTCAACAATCAAGTAAAAAATCCTTTCAAATGATCTGACCTCCATCACCATAGCCCTAGCTTTGCTTATGTAGCAATTGAGTTAGGGTTGCCAAGTTCCTCCATGAGTCTCTTAAGGTAAAAGCAATGATGTTGCCATACTTTTCAGCTCTTTCCCATTTTCCTCCTTCATTAGGATTTAGAAATCCCACCAATAAGTCAAACTTGAGATGTTTCCCTGCTTTTTTGAGTAGATTTAGGAGGGAATATAAAGATACTTATGATTTAATTCGCTCCTTTGACCTCTACATGCTCATTAGGATCCACTAACGTTGTTCCTGAACTAACAACTAGAGTTAGTAGGGTCACTAACGCTACCTTAGGCTTACAGAGAAGATTTATAAAGCATGTTGTCAGTGTTTAGCCAGCGTTAGTGTGGAAGCAAGGCTTGTGATCTTGGTCTTTGCTTCAACTATCATGTCTTTCCCATCTGAGCTGATGAGGGGGTCATTTTGTTGTATAACATCTATTTTATGAATACTAAGGATGAGGTCTTCAGTTGGCTCCAAGATTTTAAAGATCTTGTGGAGAACCAGATAAGGAGAAATATAAAGGTGCTTAGATCTGAAATAGGTGTGAGTTCAACTCAAATTCCTTCAAGGAGTTTTATGTAGATTCTAGAATTAAGAGGGAGTTGATAGTTCCATATAACCCGCAAAAAATGGAGTATTATAAAGGAAAAACAAAGCCATCGTTGGGGAAACAAATTAAATATTGCATGATCGTGATCTACCTATGTCATTATAGGAATAATCATGCAACACGACAGTTTATTTACAAAATAGGAGTCGACACAAGGTGTTGGGGAAGATGACCCCTGAGGGGGGGATGCACAAGGAAGAAACCAATGATTGAGCATCTTCATATCTTTGTTTGCTTGGCTTATTGCCACGTCCCATGAGAGAAGAGGACCAATATTTACCTTACTATGGAGAAAGGCATTTTCATTGGATATAGAGAAACCTCAAATACTTACATATTCTACATTCTAGTATGAGTGAAACGATAATGCAAAGGGATGTGAAAGTTGAGGAGGATAGGGATTTCAAAACAACTTGTGGATCTATGCTAGTTGAGGAATAGGTTCAGGAGTAGGAAACACCAAATGAAGAATGGAGACAACCATTACAAATTGCAGGACCCTAGGCTAGTGTGCAAGACAAGCAACGTGAGAATGGTGAGGAGAAGGATGCTCCATTTACCCAGGTCAAGACTTATAGAAAAAAAGGATCAAATGGGCAGAGAATAAATTTAGGAAAGCTTAGGAGTAGGTGGATGTGCCTATAACTTCAATTAGGGAAAGCAGAGCACCATAGAGGTTTTCTAGCAACAGGCATCTTATGATTGTGTTGATAGAGGCTGAGCCTTCCAATTTTTAGGACGTGTCTGAGTAGTAGGTGTGGTAGGGTGCAATGGTGGAAGAGTAATATTCCATTATGATGAATGATGTATGGCAATTTTTTCCATGATCTGAAAGGAAATTAGTGGTAGGATCTAGGTGGATCGATAAAATAAAACACATTGTTGATGGTAGTGTTGATAAGTTCAAATCCTAGTTCATGGTTAAGGGGTTCCCTCAGAGAGAAGTGATTCACTATGATAAGGCATTCATCCTATAGCCAAGTATTCCTCCATCAGGGCTGATATTTCCATTTTTTCAGGTATGGGTTGGAAAATCCCTCATATTGACATCAAGATGGCCTTTACTAATGGTGTGATCGAGGAAGAGGCCTATATAGAGAAGCCATAAGGTTTTGAAGTGCATGGGATGGATTCCCATGTATGAAGACTAAAGAGATCATTGTATGAACTCAAGTAGACACCAAATGCATGGAATTCTAGAATAAATAACTATATTTGGGGTTTGGGCTTCACCAAGAGTGTTGTTGACTCGAACTTGTACTACATATTGGTCAAGGAAGAGCCACTCATTCTTTTGTTGCATGTAGATAACTTGTTTCTTACATGTTCAAAGGAGCTAATTCAAAATTGCAAGAGGGATGTTTCTTTAGAGTTCAACATGAAGGATTTGGGGTTGATGCACTACTTTTTTGGGTTATATGTATGGCAAAGAGATGGGAATATCTTCCTTCGACAAGGGAAGTACTTAGTGGAGATCCTATCGAGATTTAGATGTACGACCAAAAGCTTATGACTATGTCACTAGTGACCAATTGGAAGAAAATTGATACTTCCAAGTCAGAGGTAGTGGACCCCACTTTATACAAGTAGTTGATTGGATTTCTTATGTATCTAGTTAATACTAGACCAAATATATGTTTTGTTTTCAATACACTCAGTTAGTTTATGGTTGAGCCTAAGTGAGTGCACTAGGTAGCATAAAATCATGTCCTAAGATATCTACATGGAATAATTGAGTATGGATAGAGCTATATCTGGGGAGATGGAGTGAATATAGTGGGTTATATGGATGCTAACTAGGAAAGCAATGTAGTAACAGGAAAAGTAATTCAGTTTTCTACTTCATCTCGGGATCTAGAGTTATTTCTGTGTTCTATAGGAAACATAAGTTAGTTGCACTGATTTTTGCAGAGTCCTAGTACATGGTAGCCAGCTTGGAATCATGTGAGGACATTTGGCTTCATAAGTTACTCATGGGGTTACTTGATCTAGATTTAGATCCAACCATGATATATTGTTACAATTAGATTTGCATCAAGCTCTCAAAAAATCCAATGTTTCATGGTAAGTATATAGATCATGTATCACTTCATTCATGAATATGTGTAGAAGGGGACAATGAAGCTATAGTATGTACCTACAGATGAGCAAGTAATAGACATCCTCACAAAGGCCTTGATGAAAGGAGAAATCGTCTTCTTTAAAGATAAGTTGGGGGCAATGCAAAACAATTTCTGCACTAAGAGGGGATACTAAATTTTAGGTGCTCATACAAGTGATTTTTCATAGGCTTAATGTCGATCATGTAAAATATGTTTGACAAACTTCTCTAGCAAAGTGACCCTTTATTTTTCCTATGTAAAAGCACATTAATTAATTTAATTAATTAATTTTGGCTAAATTAATGATTTATTATAAAGTACCTTTATGTGACTTTATGTTTAAATCATGATCATCAAATATAAGGAGTTGACGAGATTTAATCTCATCCATAGATCTCATTGTGAATTACGGGGTCATGAATCACAAGGATGATTTCATTAATTATGAGGTTGATTCCATGGATTACAAGGTTGGGAAAAAATATAAAATTAATTTCTTTGAGAGATCATGACACATATTCCAAAGGTACCACATACTTCAAGGAAGTTAGCATGCAAGCCTAGGAGCAACAAGTGAGGAAAAGGAGAGGAAAAGGGAAGCACATAGATCTAGGCAGCCATGCACACAAACAAAGATAGGTCACATGTGTGAGAGGGTTGCCTAGGGATATACGCACATATATCAAGGAACATATATTAGCACATGGATCAAGGCATTATTAGCATGTAAATATAGGATCTGTTGGCACACATAACAAGGTAGAAATTTGGTACATAGATATAAGCATTATTATCATGCATATTGACAAAACTGGTTGTTGCTTGGTACAAAGATCTAGAAATATCTTCTTGGCATGAATTTTTGGGTGTTGGTATAGGTTCTATTGTTGTAATAAAACTTGAGGTTCTCCTGTGCAAGATGAAATAATAATATAAAAAAACGAATGTTGGTTTTCCCAAGTTTGGTTTCTAGGGTAAAAAGTTGTGTCAATATTAATGTGCTTGATTTTTGTTTCCATTATGTAGATATGTTCGAATCTTAGTAGTATTTCCTTCCCATGAATTCAAATTTGAGTTTTCAAAAAGAAAAAATAGGGGTATAAATATGTATTGGTACATTAAATCATTTTGTCGGGTTTAAGAAAATATAACACAATTCCAATGTTGTAGTGCTCCCTCACAAAAGGTCAATGAGGATGGTTTCTCCTTTTAAAAGGGTACTAAAAAATAAGTAAATTTGTTGTAATCATCTCGCATTGGATATCCATACATGTCATCTTTATCCAACACTTTATGGAATAAAAAAATGGAGGTCATATGCTTGAGATACTGCCAATTTGGTCTAATAACCCATAGATTTAACTTACCCACATATGCTTGAGGTATTTCCAAATTGGTCCAATAACCCATATATTTAACTTACCCACATCCTATTCATTCTATGTTTCTCAAGCATCAATTTTATCCTTTTTCTTCATTTTTCGTTATTATGTTTATTATCTAATTTCCCATCCATTTTCATAATTTTGACTAAGTGCTTATATATCATTCCTTCTATACGGGCTCTCACTTTACTCCATCCATTTTAGCCTTTTTCTACATTTTTCATTATCTTGTTTATTATCTAATTTCCCATCCATTTTAGAATTTTGACTAAGTGTTTATATTTTTTTCCTCCTATATGGGCTTTCACTTCACTCCATCCACTTTATCCTTTTTCTTCATTTTTCATTATTATGTTTATTATCCAATTTCCCATACATTTTTAGAATTTTGAATAAATTTTTTCCTTCTATATGAGCTCTCACTTCACTCCATTACTTTCTTCATGCATTATAAGTTATTTTCTTATTTCTCTACAATTAGTCGTTTTTATTACTCTTTACTTCTTAATATTACTTCTACCTTCCTTATCCTAATTGTTTCCCTCATTTTTGTTTGGAACATCTCCTAATAATATGTTGTAATATCATAGGGTGACACTTGAATGATTTTCGTTGGACATGGATGATTAGATAGTGACTTGGCATGATGATTAACATTGAGGTGGTGGTGACGGTGCTAGACCCGCCAACATGTCAACGGATCTCCGTAGTAAGAAGTCCCAACTAGACCTCATACCATTTGGAGTAGGAGCCCCAACAGTGGGTAGTAAAGCTATGCCTTGATTGGGATAGCACGCTAAGGTAAGTGTGATATATTTGTCAGAAGGAAGTGTGTGACTTTGCAGCGATTCAAGTGAGATGCATGGGGGTTCTAACACACAGAGTGGGAAAAGGAAGTGTGCCCCTTAGAAGCTTGTAATAGTACACAGCCTGAAAGGAACACACGAGCTGAATGATATCACAAGATGGAAAGCATAATAGTCCACAATCCAAAGTGATGGGTTAAACCAACAACACGACCTCAACAAGATTCATACAATCGTATAAAAAATAGTTCATACACAAATGCGTAAGCTAAACAACATACATTCCTAAAGTAACTAGAATAGTCAAACTACAATAAAACATATGCATGAAGACGTGTTGGCTCTGTTATAGTATATAAAGTGAAAGTTTCATCCATACATACACCATTGACAGCCACTGGCCCCAATAGTGTCGTCATCTCGAGATCAGTATGTAAGACAACCCAGTGAATGATATCCACACATGGGAAGGCGGGGTACCTGCATGCAACCCTGTACAAGCCTGACTTATGAATGTTGACATAGACTTGATGATCTTCCAGATCTTCCTTGAAAGTGCCTGCAAATATGTCCTTTATCTCTTGCCATGTGATCTTCATGTCCTCTATGAAAAACTGCGTGTCTACATAGACAGGAAATTTTATTGACAACTATTCAGCCACGTATCCAGTGCTGCTCACTACAGTTTCCTTTGATCCAACTCTCTTGGAAACCATGATGCTTATACTGCTGAGAGACTACTCAACAACTGATGTACCTGGAGAGAGAGCATACACTCATGGAAAGCAAATGTCATTTTAAAAACACAATGCACTTCACGAATTGATCATGCAACAAACCTGGTGACTGTTGGGCAAGATTGTGTAGTGGTGACTCCGGGAGGCCAGAGACTGTCAGTTGGAACTACGCATTGCACAGTCCCAGTTGCCAGTGAGCTTACTGCTGACTGGAACTGTGCAGAGCACAATCCAACTGGGATGACTATGGAATGGAACTGTGTAATGCGTAGTTCAGTTCAGTTTGACTGTTGTCTGGGACTGCGTATTACATAATCCCAATGGGAAAGACTGGACACTGACTCCCAGAACAACACAGAGAATAGATGGAGGCTAGTGACAGACAATCTTTGCACAATTCTTGGGGCCAAGGTAGAGCCTTGAGTTCAGGAATACACAGAGCATGCCAGTGAAAGAAAGATCTTAGCCAAGGCAACCTAGATCTACCCAAGGGTGACTTGAAAACGAGTATATTCCAAAGTGAAAGCAAAGGATGGTACAGACAGAAGTGAATGTTCATGCATGCAATCAAAACCAATGCAGGAAATAGTCAAATGGATGAACAACGAAGGTGGTGGAGAGGGTCACTGCAATGACAGTCGTTAGTGAAAAAACAATGTTATGCATGTGAAACTTAGGAAAGACAATGAAAAACTTGAAACAACACTTCTACAAGTTAAAACAAACTAAAATTCCAACTATCATTCAATAAAACATGCAAAATATCACTCACACAAGCCAAGAAAATTAAAGCGACAAAAAAAGCAGCAAAAGACTTGAAAAGAAAAACTTACTCGGAAAATTTGTGTTGACTGTGCTGAAGGTTCCTAGATGCCTTGAGAATGCCAAATATCCAAGATGGAGTGTGTAGAATGAGCTCTAGGGAGTCATTTAAATCGATTTATAGTATTTAGGGTCTATGACGTGCATGCCAAAAATCTAGGAAAAAGTGACACTTGGCGAGATGTTTCTAAAATCAACTTTGCATGTAACTCCCAGTGCTAAAAGTAGATCCCTATTTTTTAGGGATGCCTTTTTCTTTTTTCTTTTTTATTTTTTGAGGAAGACTCCCTTGCATGCATGGGAGGATTGCACAGTTTAGGAGGGAACTGGGCAACTTGCCAGCACATGCATCAGACAACAAAATGATGAATTATTCTATGCAATTCTTAGGGTTGAGTGGTTGTAGCTTAATCTCAAGCTTTGAACAATTTCCCAACTGAAGACAAGTTTCCAGTAGGGTTTGCTTAATTCCTGAGCTAAAGCCTAGTGTCTATATGTTCTGTGCAATTTCTCTAAGGAAGGGTTGTCTATCGGACTGCTCTGCACATTTTTGGAGAGCAGGGCTAACTGTCAGGCTACTCTACGCAATTCCTAAGAGCAAGGTTGGTTTCCGTCTAGGATTATGCAGTTTTCCAAGACAACACAAGAACTGAATGTGAACAAAGTCACGGGGTCATCTTGTGGTCGAAAAACAAGACAAGTTAGCAAACACAAGTTGTCAAGTGAAAGATAATTTCAAATAAAAACACAAGTACCTGAGAAATCCAAGACATGCTGCTAAGATTTAGAGGAGGGAGGCTCCAAAACAAAGCGTAGGAAAGATTTTGGAGGGTGGTTGTAGCTGCTACAACATTGGCAGGACACTAGTAGAACTTCAGCTCCCTGTATGGACCTTGTTTCGTGAAAAGAGAATCTAACTCCTCCGAAAGTATTGTCGATTCTTTGATCGGCATGGATTCCACACTAGCTTGAGTTAAATATATAGTCACTACCATTCTCTTGAGCAGTCAACACACCTACAAAGCGAAATAAACTTAGTTGTTTCAATCCGGTATGAGGGGTATATTGAGGCACCAGTAATATAGATTTTCAAAGTTTTAGTTTCATCTTTGGTGTTTCTCTGCTACCATCAAGCTTGTACAGTGCCCTAACGGAGTCACACAGGAACACAAGCATCGCTCTGCTACCAACGAGCCTGGACAGTACCCCGGTGAAGTTACTTGCATCACCTCTCTACATAGGAATTCTTTCTCTTCTTTCGCCTTTATTTTATTTTTTTCATTTTCATTTTTTCATTTTTCAGAGAATTGTGCATAGGCACCTATTTACTTCATGAGGCAGAAGAGGGATCCCAACATATTGAGATAAGAAGAGGTTGTTCCGTCAAATAATTATGTTATATATACCTTTGACATACTTGTTAAGGTTTTCCCCCTCGCCTTAATCTACTTGACTGAGCTAACAAGGGTCAACCGAATATAAAAAAATTGATTAGAGTAGGTAGTACTAGTTAAAATTACAAGCGTTTTGTTTTCACTAAGACTCACTCTGAACAGAACATATTTTCCAGCAGGGTATCATTGACTGAAGACAACAAGCTTTTTTATAAAGAGAGAGGAGAACATATAACCAATTTTTGATAGTTGTGCAAGTCCTCTTGTACTTCACCCTACTTGTCTCAAGAGCCAAACATGGTTTCATGCAAAGCTAACCTATGGGTGCATAACAAGAAAATGAAACAAACAATCAAAGAATAGAAGTAAGTGAAAGCAAAAACATGCAAGAAAAACAAATCATGCAAGTAAAGAACACAAGCAAGCAAAGCAAACAAGAAGCAAACACTACTCCTACTCCTAAACTAAATAGTGCATGGGCCTACTCACATAAAGTGATATTTCCAATGCAGCCACCAATGCATTGGTTGGACCATGTTGGTGAAGACATGGTTGACAAGAAATATATACAAGTAAACCAGCACACAAGAAAGATAAGACAATAAAAACCCACACGCTTGAAGTTTGAATGCATCCACAAAAAATAAAAGAGTAAAAGAGCAAGACAAACATTTTTTGGATTTACCATGGTGTTGCAACACACTGTGCACAAACGATAAGCATGTACACTCTTTTGACTGTGACAAATGAGCAAATATGAAAAAGGCAGAAAATTTTCATTTATCAAGAGTGTTCTTATGTATGATTCCTCCAATACATGAGTGATGGGATCATGTGATTGTGGTGGAGGATGTGAAATCTATGGATGAGATTGATATTCAATGCAAATAGGAGAGTGATGAAGAGCTTGGGGTGTTTCAACATATTTTTGAGCTGATGTGGAACTAACCTCAAGACAGTGAGGACCTGACATCATCATCAGCTCAAGTTGAAGTGACTTGACAAATTGAGGGGTTTCTACTTCATCATATGGTAGATAATCAAATACTGGCGGCTCAAAAAGATCAATAATGAATGAATCAACATTGTGATTGAATAAAGAAGTAAAGAGATCATGATAGCCATGATCATAAAATTCGATATGTTCATCGACGTACTCATGATTTGACAAATAATACATAGGGGTTGATGAGAAAAAAAATGTTCACCCTCTGAGTTTTGAGAAGAAAAGATGATATATTGGGTGGATTCAAAAATAAATATGTGTCCTCTCCGCAATCAAATGACAAACTGATATCTGGTGTGTTCTGTGAATGGTCGGAAGTAGAAACATCCAGGAATAATTTTTCACAAGATAAATCAGAAATGGAAGAATCACCCAAAATGTCAGGAAATAGCGGATGAGGTGCAAATAGAAGGAGGTCATCCTTCACCAAATGTTCTTCTTCAGATTCACACACATACTTATCATAAATGACAACGTAGGTTGGCTTCTCAACACCACCTCCGTCAACAACTTGATCCTCGTGAACAACAAGTGTGGAGTCTAGAATGGGAGAACACAGCACATACAATCCGGAGGATCAACAAAACGAGAGGATGGAGGTCGAGAGAACAAGTTCACATGGAAACCAACAAGCCTACAAGCCAAATCTGCATAGATATCCAAAGCAGGTGGGGTGGGAGGATGTGACAGTTCAACAGATGTGCGCACACCTTCTCCCACCTCGCACTGCGAAGCTAGAGCTATTTGATGAGAAGTAGATGGAGGGTCACTTGTGATAGCAACCTCATCCGTCTTATATTTGGCAGCTCTAACACCGAGGTATGCAGGAAGGGGTTCGAATGATTCTAAGATATGTGGATTTTCATATATGTGAAGAAGATACTGAAATATTTTATGAAGAAATTTCCAATCAATTTCATATTCTGGAATTTGAAACTCGAGATTTTGGAAGCATTTCCAAAATTGTAAAAGAGATTCACCAGGTGCTTTCCATAATTGTAGAATATTTTTGTTGAGTGCTTTTTAGTCATAATGATAGAAAACACGGGCCAACTCTCCGATCATCTGGTCATAAGAGTGGATATATGTTGCGGGAAATGTGGCACACCATTGTAGTGTGTGCCCTCGAAACATGAATGCAAACAACGAGTAGGCAATGTGATCCTCGTGGATTTCATTTATTTCACAAAAACCCATGAAGGAAACATCGTGACTAAGCAGGGTTGCTCCACCTTCACCATCATACGTATTACATGACAATTCATTGTAGATATCCTCTGACGCTTCAAAATCACATCCATGAGACAAACATGTCGGAGGTTAAATTGTAATGTAAGTCATGAAAGATGTGCAAAGATTCAAATAGACTTTGAGGACTCATATTGTCATCTGGACCTCCTTCTAGCGCCATAAATGTTGACAGCGCTAAACCCGAAAACATGTCAGGGGATATCCTCAGTAAGAAGTCCCAACTAGACCTCAGACCGTTTGGATTAGGAGTCCCAACAATGGGTAGTAAAGCTATGCCTTGACTGCGATAGCACACAGAGTTAAGTGTGATATCTTTGTCGGAAGCAAGTGTGTGACCTTGCAGCGAGTCAAGTGAGATGCATGGGGGTTCTAACACATTGAGGGGGGAAAGGGAGTGTGCCCCTTAGAAGCTTGTAATAGTACCCAACCTGGAAGGAACGCATGAGATGAATGACATTGCAAGTTGGAAAGAAGAATAGTCCACAATCCAAAGTGACAGGTTAAACCAACAACACGACTAGAAAAAAAATTCATACAATTGTATACAAAATAGTTCATACACAAATGCGTAAGTTAAACAACATACATTTCTAAAGTAACTAGAATAGTTGAACTACAAAAAAAACATATGCATGAAGACATGTTGGCTCTGTTATATATATATATCTATATATATCTATATATAAATATATATATATATATATATATATATATATATATATATATATATATATATATATATATATATCAAGTGAAAGTTCCATCCATACATACACCATTGAAAACCACTATCCCCAATAGTGGAACATTACATTCAACACCACCTGCTCCTCCAAAGAGATGCACTCTCTCTATGCTATGGAGAAGCCAAGGTTCATCACAATACTTGCCAAGCCTCCTTTAAGAAATGCCTAGCCAAAATCTTGTATATGAGTTATGAGGTTCTATTTATAGCAAGGGGTTGGGTGACCCTTGACATTCCCCTTTGACTCTTGGACTACCCTCATGACTCTTCGCATTACAATAGTGAATGTTCACATTCCACTAATGACACTTGGAATTTCACTTACAACATGTTTACAAAAATACAATTTCCAGATATACACATGTGGGACATAATAGGCTTGAGTCATCCTGACAAGAAAAACAACATCACTCGGGGTCTTGGGGAAATATTAACTGAGTAACCTCCTCGCGGTGATCTTTTATGACGAATTGATACCAAGATTGGTACTGCTTTAATGTGTCCCCGTATTGTTTCATGGAATATTTGTTGAAGCAGACCATTGCCTCGATGGCTTCTAGGTATATGGTTCTCAAACCTCTGTCCAACTCATCTTGAAGCATGCCCAACACTGTCCTAAGTGTGGTTGGACCATTGATGTACCTTTGCATGTTCTCTGCGTGGAGCTACAAGTCATCACTAGTGGCTTCGTGTATCAAATGCTTTATGTACTTGTCTACATCCAACATGACTTGGTACTCCCTCATGGCCTAGGTGAGGGTTTCGATGGAAGGGATCTTGTGCATTCGCACTATGACATCCAAACTCCTGAAAAACCATGCATAGGAAGCCTCAATACTAGTGATGAGTGGAGGGAGTTGCTCATAATTCTGGATCTGCATCCGAATCCGTGCTTTTTCTAGCTCAGCCTGTGGCTTCATCTTCTTGTGCAAGTAAAGCGAGGCTCCCTTGTACCTCATTTTCCATTCTTGCATGTGCATAATAGCAATGTGATTGTCCTTAAGATTTTGCGTTGTCTATGCACACTGCTGCTGAAAACCATATAGATGGACAAAAGCTTTGTGCATGGTGATAAATATTCTATACATTGTCTGCATGGTGGCCTCCAAATTTGATATCTCCACCACTATTGATTTCTTCATCTCTTTCATGGCAGATCCTGCAGACTGCTCTGCTCTCTTCCTAGCCTCTTGCAAGTCCTTCGTTGTTCGATCATTCTCATCTATCAAGAACTTGACTGTCAAACTCATGACTCCTAAATGATCCTTAGAAGCCTCAGCCATGGAAACTGGATGTCTTCTAACATCTGGTACAATCACCCTTTCTTCTGAGTGCGTAGGTGATTTATGATCATCCAAGAGTTTCTTTCTTCATGCCTATACATTCCTCTATTGTGTTTCATCAAATACCATATTGTACAAATTTGTATCTGAATCATCTTCAAGGAGAACAACTTCTCCTTTCTCGCTCGAGATTGGTTGTGGTTTTGGAGGTGGTGGGGATTGTGCTTCAACCTTAGATTCCCTCAGCATGAGATCGATGTGTTGGTCCTCTAGCTCATGTTTCGTCTCCATTTATGTTGACTCAACCAACTACTCAACCTGCTGAGAAAGTTCTCGAACCTGCACCTACTCACCCTATTCATCATCTTCTGGCTACTCTGTTGTCTCAACCTATATCTACACAATTTTCTCTATCAATTTGCCTTGTCCTTATTCTTGTTATTGTTTCCACCTTTCTTCACTCTCCCTCCTTCTGAGTTCTTGTTCTACTTTCAACTTCTTCTCTGTGTCCTACAATCTCATGTTCGTCTCTTCCAATCTTTGCTTCACCCTCTTTTTCTGTGCTACTCCCCTGTTGCTATGTCACCTCTTTGAATATATCTCCAAATCTACTCTCTCAATAAGTGGATCTTCTTTGAACTTGTATATTTTCTCAGCCTTTGTTCTCTCAGAAATCTTCTTATTGCCTTTGTCTTGCTTCGGTTTTCTGCTCATTATTGTTGTTGTTGTTTCTTCATGTGGTGTTGTTGCCTCCAATGCTGCTTTCCATTCTACAGTTGTGTTAACCTATTCATTGAGCTTAGAAGAGTTATAGCAATACTTCCAAGGATCTTCCTCTAGCCACTGACATGCCCCGTGGACCCATGGGAAGTACACCTTCACACAGTGGTTCTTTCATATGCAATGAAAATCATACAGATTGAAACTCTTGGTGTCAAACCCGACTTCTTCAAGTCCTCGGTCTCGACATCTGCATCTTTCAAGGTACGGACCTCATATAACCCAATTTGCAAAGGAAGAGTAGGCCATGGTTCCTTCTTCCTCCTGTGCAGTGCTTCTGACAACCCTATGGAGATATGGTATGCAACCTATTGCATGACCAACTTGTCTGTGGAAAACCTCGATAGCTCATTTTGAGGCTTCTCCACGCCATACATCATGATGAAGGTGCCACCACGTGAGGCATACCAATATACAATGTTGAGAAATGCCTGCATCTCTCCCTGGGACATGCAAGGTGGGTCCTGTTCAAATATCATCCTGTAAAGCAGGGTGATGAAATCGTCAGACAACCTTGTCATGACTCCTAAATGGTTGCACTCAAAGAGAAAGTTGCAATAGACATTCACAACTTCCTCTAATGGTGTCCATGTCCAACCCATGCCAGGGAACTATTGTTGGGAACAGATCGCATCAAGTAGGTATGCGGACATATAGAATCTTTTGTGTCCATTCTTGGGCAGATTCGGGACATTTGACACATGCACTTTCATTTGAAGAGCCAAAATGTCCACCCAATTGAAAGGCATTCCTTCATTTTCCAATTGATCCAACATAACAACTCAACTCTGCGGGAAGGTCTCTGTGCTCTCTTGACCATACAAGCGACATGAGAATATGACCAAGAGTTCGTAAGCCTTCCTAAGTGACTTCATATTATAGACGTTGTTGGGTGTTGTCCTAATCTTTGATGGCTATTTTACCCAGCGCTTCAAGATACCTCTTGAGTTCACATTTTTGTTGGGAGAGAAGAACAATGCATCCATGTAGTTCACCAACTGCAACAAGTGATACATCTGATGATAATTTTTCACCCTTAAGGTAGCAAGCTCTGTTCCACTAGCACTGCTCAGTGTCGTCGTCTCGAGATCAGTATGTGAGACAACCTAATGAATGATATCTACACATGGGAAGGCGGGGTACCTGCATGCAACCCTGTACAAGCCTGACTTATGAATGTTCACATAGACTTAATGATCTTCCAGATCTTCCTTGAAAGTGCCTGCAAATATGTCCTTTATCTCTTTCCATGTGATCTTCATGTCCTTCTCTATGAACAACTATGTGTCTGCATAGACAGGCAATTTTATTGGCACCTATTCAACCACGTCTCCAGTGCTGCTCTCTACAGTGTCCTTTGATCCAACTCTCTTGGAAACCATGATGCTTATACTGTTGAGAGACTACTCAACAACTGATGTACCTGGAGAGAGATCATACACTCATGGAAAGCAAATGTCATTTTAAAAACACAATGCACTTCACGGATTGATCATGCAACAAACCTGGTGACTGTTGGGCAAGATTGTGTAGTGGTGACTCCGGGAGGCCAGAGACTGTCAGTTGGAACTATGCATTGCACAGTCCCAGTTTCCAGTGAGCTTACTGCTGACTGGAACTGCGTAGAGCATAGTTTAGTTAGTCTGACTATGGACTGGTACTGCCCAATGCGCAGTTCAGTCTGACTTGACTACTGGTTAGGACTGCGCATTGCGCAATCCCAGTGGGAAAGACTAGGCATTGACTCCTAGAACAGCGCAGAGCACCGTTGTAGGCCAGTGACACATAGTATCTACGCAATTCCTAGGGGCAAGGCAAAGCCTCAAGTTCAGGAATGCGCAGAGCATGCCGGTGAAAGCAATATCTAGGCCAATGTAGCCCAGATCTGCCCAAGGGCGACTTGAAAACAAGTAGATTCTAAAGTGAAAGAAAAGGATGGTGCAGATAGGAGTGAATGATCATGCATGAAATCAAAACCAATGCAAGAAACAGTCAAACAAATGAACAACGAAGCTGGTGGAAATGGTCACCACAACGACGATCGTTAGTGCAAAAACAGTTTTATGCATGCATCACTTAGGAAAGACAACACAAAACTGGAAACAACACTTCTACAAGTAAAAACAAACTAAAGCGATAGAGTTCGTTCAATAAAACATGAAAAACAACACTCACACAAGCCAAGGAAATAAAAATGACAGAAAAAGGAGAAAAAGACTTGAAAAGCAAAACTTACCAAGAAAAGTTGCACTGACTGTGTCGAAGGTTCCTAGATACCTCGGGAATGCTAGATCTCCAAGATCGGGTGTGTAGAATGAGATCTAGGGCATCGTTTAAATAAATTTAGAAGATTTAGGGTTTATGACGCACATGCCACAAGTCTAGGAAAAAACAACACTTGGTGGGAAGTTTCTAAAATCGACTTTGCCTGTAACTCCCAGTGCTAAAAATAGATCCCTAATTTTTTAGGGATGCCTTTTTATTTTTCCTTTTTTCTTTTTTAGGGAAGACTACCATGTATGCATGGGAAGATTCCACAATTCAAGAGGGAATTGGGCAACTTGCCAACACATACATTGGACAGCAAACTAAGGAATGCTTCTGTGAAATTCCTAGTTGAGTGGCTCTAGCTGCCTCTTATGCTCTGCGAAATTTCCCAGCTGAAGACAAGCTTCTAGCTAGGTCTACACAATTCCTTAGTCGAAGCCCATTGTCTTGATGTTCTGCACAATTTCTCTAAGCAAGGGCTGCCTGACGAACTCCTCTGCGCATTTTTGGAAAGCAGGGCTGACTGCCAGGTTGCTTTGCATAATTCCTTAGAGAAAAGCTAGTTAACCTCCAAGATTGCGCAGTTTTCCAAGACAACACAAGAACCAAATGTGAGCCAAGTCACAGGGTCATCTTGTGGTCAAAAACCAAGACAATTTAGCGAACACAAGTTTTCAAGTGAAAGATAACTTCAAATAAAAACACAAGTACCTGAGAAGTGCAATACATACTGCTAAGCTTTAGAGGAGGGGGGCTCCAAAACGAAGTGTAGGAAAAATTTTGGAGGGTGGTTGTAGCAGCTACAACAGGTGGTGGTGAAAATTGTACACTATACACATGTTACATGCTTAGGATCCATTACTCTTTATACTTCATACACAAATAATATGGGTAGCCTATTTCCTTATAAAATGTTACAAATTTCCTTCCATAATGCATGTAGGTTAGATAGGGTGGACTTATAAATCAAACACCAAATTTTTTATGGAGCATATCAACGATTATTGAGTCACTAACTTCTGGAAGCCATAACTTGAGTTCCCAATGTCCAAATTGAACAAATGAGAGCTCATTTGAACTATAGAGAAGTGAATAACAAATTAGAGATGTTATCCATGGCTAAAATAACATCTATCCTGGCAAAAAAAAAATTACAAGCATGTCCATTTCTATATTAGAAACAATTAAAGAATGTCTGATTCAAAGGAATTTTTGAATGTTTAAAGTGGGCCCTTTTTTGGGAAATGAATATTAACTTTTTTATTTACCAAAATGACTTAATTAAATTAGAAAAAGGGACGAAAACCATAACATTAAAGCAGTTCCAAGAAGATGAAGAAAGGATTATAAAAAATATGTTAAGAACATTTTGAAAGATAGAACCCTCTTGCAATGTAGTAAGTAATGTAACCTCCTATTTGAGTCTTCTGATATATTCTTCTCAGTTAGCAATCATCTTGGCTTTCATTTCAAACTTGTTTTGAATAATAAGCGTCGATTTCTAACTATTTTCTTTTTTCTCTTCTAGGTATTTTCATTTACATGGTCCATGCAAGCCTAATTTAGTCCGATTTGGACAAATGCAAGTTAATTTTCTAAAAACTATAAGCTCTTTTTAAATATTTTATTTGAGGTTCCATAAAGAACTCTTAGGAGTTTATAGCTAGTGTGATTTTTTGATTTTGAGTTTTAAGCTTAAGATTGCAAATGTCTAATTTATTTCATCCCTATGAGTTTAAATGGGAATATTATGTCAAGTTCTTTACAAATATGGTTTATTTCTCTTATCTTTCTCAATGGCAAGGTGTGTTTTACTTGCTGTTATAGTGGAAGTCAATCTTCTCACAACCTTTATTTTACTCTTTAAAATTTTGATAATGTAAATATTATAATGTGAATATCATTGTTAATACCATTTCCATGAGAAGAGTTTTTTTTGCAGACCTTGTAAATAAAAATATTTCCCATCATATTTATTCCATTTTCTTTCCATGAATGAGATGATGTGCTTTACAAGTATGATATATGGGAGATTTATTGGGGTTTTCTCTTTATTATTACCCACTACATTCATTTGAAAATAAAAGGTTACTATTCTATTAATGAAGAGAGGAGTACCACCTTTATAAAAACAAAAAAAAACCTTTCTTGTTGCCCTAAGATTTTCTCTCAATGTTAATTATTATCCCCGGTAAGAAAAAAGAAATCACTATATTTATAAATTAAATTAGCAACACTATACTTCTAATAAAGATATCTTAAACTTCATTACATTGATAAATATCATGTTTTTTTATTAATAACAACATTTGTTACTTATAATTTTAATTTCAATAGAAGTAATATTTGTGATATATGATTGTGATTTATGAATTTTTTTTAATGATTAGAGATTATAAAAATTTAATTTATATTTGTAAAAGAAATTATATTAAAAAATATCACGTAAAAGAAATAATATTTATAAAAAAAGGGCTTAAATGCGTAAAAATATTTATATTTATATTTTTTAAAGGAATTAGTGTTTATAAGATATAATTTTGATTTATGGAATATTTAATTTTGATTATATAATTATAATAAAAAAATTAATGTTATAAAAAAATAAATTTAAATATGTAAAAGAAGTAATATTTAAGAGGTATGATTTTGATATATAGAAAAAAATTGATTTGTAAAAGAAATTTAAGATTTTTTTTAAGTTTATTTAGATTGAATGTTACTTGTAAAGCTTGAATGTATGTGAGGTTTGGGGTATGCAATGAATAATGAGGTGGAGTTTTTAGCAATTTTCCATGCTCTCAAATTATTAAAAGAGAAATTAATGGCCTAGGTGATAGTAACTGGGGAATTCTTGATTGTAATTTGATCATTATCCATCAAATTATATTGCTTCCTCCCACTTCACTAAGAGGATTATCACTCTATCATCTCTAACATTTACCTTTTTAAGTTTTATGAACTCAAAACAAGAAGGTTGATGTCGATTATTGTGGCTTTAAACAAAGGGTTTTTCAAGGTAAATTGTGAGTGCAATGTGGAGGGTGAGGGAGGGGCAACTTGGGGTGAGGGTTGGTTCATAATCCTTGACCCTTCCATGAAATATTGGGGGAATGTGCTTCTTGCTCCTTCTATGAAATCTTTCACATTAAGGTAGGGAAATCCTTTCAATAAAAAATGTCCTTATTACGTCAAAGAAGTGAAAATGAGTTAAGGCCCATGATTAATCATCAACATTCCTTATTTCCTCTTCATGAATTTGGGCCTTTATTAGAAATATGATGGGCCTACAAGACTTTGTGTTTAGGTTAAATAAGTTGAACACTCTAGACAAGATTCAATTTGTTGATTTTGAGTCCCTAATGGATGCATTGCAATGACAATAGCAACATATGAGAATGCCCTAGTTGGTGCCATTTTAGATGAGCTTTGGAAGAATCGTGGAGTGGTTAATTATTTCATGAATGCTTTGGTCTAGTTTTCCTTTTTCCTTGATATTGGTGATGGCTCACTCATTATTTCAAGAGAAAATGTTGTTTCCTATGTGATTTACATGAGGTTCAACAAGTCATATCACAATGCATGAGAGAGATTGGCGAGGCTCATTATAATGTAATGAACTCTACATTGTGGGGGAATCAATGAGAAGATTATTGTGAAAGGAAACTAGGGATGAAAATTTCATTAGGGATGACTATGTGATGGAGATGACTTTAGAGTTGTTAAGGCTTAATAAAATAGAGAAGGAATTATCCACCTTCATGTTGTGCCTCAACCGCAATACGTGGAAATTGAAGCTTAGTTGGGTTTTTTGAAATCATTGGTTAGTATGATTGTGGATTATCTTCACCACCCATAAGAGGTATTTCATTTAAATATATGTTCAATACCTACATCATTTAAAGGCTTTTCAAATAATGGTTTTATGCCTCTAAATTTAATAGACCTAAATACTTAATGCAATCCTAGTCTGACCTTTGAGGATTCATTAGATGTAATTAGCCTTATGAATAAGCTTGATGTTCCATATACACATAAAAAATAAAAGATGTAAATATTGAGACTCAAATAAACATAAATATTCATACTTTTTATGGACATAATTTCTACATATATTTATAATTTTATAAGAATTTTATTAAATTATTTGATTAATATTCCAATTTATATAATAATATAACTATAAAAAAAAAAATTAAAATAAACTATACCAAAAAAGTTTCAATTAATAAAAACATACTTTTGTTAATACACTTAACTTTGATGTATTTTACCTTACACCACTATCCTATTTATTTTCACCTTTTTATTAAACATTCATATAAATATATTTTATTATTATTTAATATAATACTTTTTGATATCTATGTGATTTTGTATAGATCCATCATTTATTTATAAAGATAGTTAAAATTCAATTTTATTTATCCTAGTCAATAAAATTACACTAAATTTTATTAAGATTAAAAACGAGCAGCAACACTCTATTTTACATTTATTTTTAAAGATAGTAAAAATTCAATTTTATTTATCCTAATCAATAAAATTATACTAATTTTTATTAAGATTAAAAGCGAGCATCAACACTCCATCATCACTTATTAAGATTTCTAAGTTAATCCTTTCTCACTTCAAATATTATTGTGAAGACATGGGCCAATAATCCTTGCAACCAATCAACATGCATAAAATTACCAAGGGCGATGTAAGTCTAATCTGACTAAAAACTTTTATCAACTTACTAGTTGTTGGTTATTACATGGTTTTACTTTCTTTTTAAGATAACCTAAGCGTTGTTTTTAATTTCTTCTTAAGATAATCTAAGCCTTATTACATGCAATTTTGCCCTTATAAATTTGATATTAGGTCTAGGCATTTTAAATAAATATTAACATTCAAAATGAAATGATTTAAATGTTTAAGTTTTTGCAGTAGGATTTAGGGAAAAATTGAATAATGAAAACGAAGAATATTTAATTGAAATGTAATTTTACAGGTAAAGGATAGTTATGCAATTTTTTATATATATTTATATAATTATGAATTATGATATGATAGTAGTATTTCGATTTTAAAAGTAAAGCTTATTTAAATATTAAATTAATATTTAATGTAAATATAAATATTAAAATAATACTAGTAAATAAATATTTTTTTTAATTGAATATTATATTAAGTTAATAATTTGTTGTAGTGTTTTAATAAATTTCATTATATTTAGTAAAATATAAATTTATGTTTATAATATTATAAGAATATGGAGATTGAGTTTGTAAAATATAGGAGTGTGATAGTTAGAGTTTGGCTTGAGTAGATCACAGGTTTTCTTTTTAGTTTTAATGACTACCTTGACACTTCTATTGAGATGAATATCTTTCTCATTTGATTCTTTTTTCAAATTTTATCTTATGGGGAAGAGACTTTCTTTCTTCTCTCTTTTTCTTTTTTTTCTCAGAAGAAAAAAACATTGGATTTTCATTAAGAACAAAAAATCATGACATATGCATACTCTACTTGAAGAGCATAAAAAAACAAGGTCATCTTTTCAACCACATAGAAGTATCAAAAACTGCCAAATTCTAGGTCTGAGCCATAAGTCCATAATATATTTTCTAGCCTAATACAAAAAGACACATGCATATTCATAGATCCGATTTTCCACCAAAATAAAAACAACATTTGTCTACAACATATAGCCACACATAGACCAGCAACTGGAATTCCACTCATCCACAAAGAACCATTTATCGCATTGGAAGAAATTCCTCCTACAACACACCATTGTGTGAGTACGAAAAATGAATGGATCCAGGCGGCACAATTAATCCTTCTTTTGATAACCCATCTAACATAATGTTGAGTTCCTTGTATACATGGTTAAAAACAATATTATTAAAATCCTTCTTTAATTTCAACATGGAGCATCCAGTTTTCCAAGTTTGGGGTTGCAGTGTTTGCCCTTCCATTTATCCATTCAATGATACATTTTGCATCCCCCAAGATAGAAATGTTGTCAATTTGTAATCTCCTTTCATTGTATAGAAGTCCCTACACACTGATATCCTTAGCCCTGGTATTTGTACCCCTTCCACCTGACTAATAAAAATGTACTTCCACACCAAGGCTGATGTGGATTATGGCCGCGCAACACATCCCCCCTGTTGAGAAGTGCCATCGAAATATCCAATCGGGGGAGTAACCTATATATTTGCTCGGATTGAGCCCTGGATCTTTGAGTCTTCGTAGGCTATTACACATACTCCCAATAAAAAGCACAAATGCGTGAAACAATATGGCCAATGTCCAACTGACTACCCTCAAATATGATCACATTTCTTGCTTGTCATATTTCCCATATGATAAAAAATGGGAGGAACTTATATTGTGTACTCCTTTTAAACCACTACTTGAGGCATTTTTCCACTAAATTAAATGACCATCCCTTGTGTATATGAAATTGTTTTAGGGCATGAGTCCATATTGTGATGGAAAAGGGGCATTGTAAGAAAATATGAACCCAACTCTCATTGGAATCCCTACAGAAATAACAACAGCCCCGACCACGAAATCCACGTTTGCTTAGATTATCCCATGTTAGGATCCTATTCTTCCATGTCAGCCAAACAAAAAAAGTAGTCTTCAATGGGACAGAGCAACTCCATGCCTCTTGAAACCAACATGTGTTCCTATTTTTATGTAATTCATTTTGAGTGAAATTGTATACCTCATTCACTATCAACTGACCCTCCTTCATAGACCCATTCCAATGGAAATCATCCTCCTTGTCACCCTGAGTAATGCTTGTTAGGAAAATATCAGTCACATATTGTTTCCATTGAACTGTCTGTCCCTCCATAATGCCTATCTATTTCGACGATTTCCAATTGGGTTAAGAAAAAGGATCCCTTGATCTATCATATATTTGGCCAAGAAAAAATATACCTTTAGCATGTAAAGAGTTTATTAAATCCCTAGGAAGACTATAATTCACCAAGCCATGAATGGGATCGATTCTTGTAAGGATCCTGCTACCATTTCCAAAGTGCCACTAGAGATTACTCAACAAACACATTTTAATTTTTACAAATCCATTCCATATATATGACCATTGTTCTTAATATTATGTTTAGTCCTTTCCCAATCCATAAACATCAATTCATTCATATATTTCCCTTTTATTATGTCTTGACATATGCCTTTTCCCCTTATGGTTCTCCATAGACTCTTTTTCATTAATGCCCATCCAAAGCTCCTAATGGCCAACAAACTCCATCCCCCATATCATTTCCATCTAATGATGGAATCCATACAAGATGAATGGAACTTCTTCTCTCCTCTTACTCCAAACCATATGAATTTAGCAAATATAGCCATTATCTTCTGAATAATCTTACCAAGAAACATATATAAATGCATCCAATATGTAGAAATATGTTGTAGTATTGATTGCACCAGAGTGACCCTACCTCCTATAGATGTCCATCTATGTGTCCATAAAGCCATCTTCTCCTCGAATTTGTGCAGAATCCAGTTCCAATCATTGATTTTGTAGTTATTTGATTTTAGATTAAAGCCTAGATATGTGAAATATTCCTCGTCTTATGGGGAAGACTTTATTGAGCTAGGCTTCTCCTTTTATGGCATTAACAATGTTGAATCCTTGCTTCTCATTTTCTCATTTGGTTAGTTCGACCTCTTCCCCACTCAATTTCCTTCATTTCACTAGTAGTGTAGAAACCACCTTAGGGGTTAGAGACCTTCATTCAATGAGGTGGCTAAAAATGGATTTCCAAGTAGATCTTAATGCTTTAATGTGCATATGGTTCAAGAGGCCTATAGCCTTGTCTATTCCGATTATGGAGAATGTAGCAGATCAATCTTCCTTTTATAGAAACAATGGTGTCATTTCAAAGTTTAATAATCTCTAACCAAAATTAATACATCTACACCAATGGATATTATGTGTATAGAAGTAAAAGATCAAAACAAAAGTTTTAATCTACCATTTGTTAAAGGCATTTTCATCATCAAAATTAAATTTTTAAAGGGTTGAGACCAAATCCTCAACTGATCCTTGGTTCTAGGGTAACTTGATATTTTCAAAAGGCCTGAATTCCTACTTTCAATCTATCTGCAATTATCTTTCCATGTCTTTGGGTCAAGCTTCTCAATCTTCCTCTCCATTTTTGAAGTTATGGCTCACTCAACACTATTGGCAATGTTCTTGGAAAATTTCACTTCAAAAGTGAGGAGGCAGAACATTGATAAATCACCACATATGCATATATTTATGTAGACATAGAATTCAACAAAATTTCAACAAAAATCAATTTGGTCACTAAATATTATACATGGAACTAGAAGTTGGAATCTACAATCCAGTTCCTTTTCAATGTGGGATATGCTATGGAACATGACACAATATTGCCACCTGTGTTAAGCTCCTTGAGAGTACCCAAACAAAGAAATCCCAATGCAAATCTACATGATGGGATGGCATAAAGGGGGAACATCCACTAATTACTCTTGTGACCAAGTAAGATCCACATCCCATATAATTATATCCATCCTTGATTGTGACATCTAAAGTGGAAGTTATTTCTCCATGGGGATCTCCCTCCTTGCTCCCCATTATAAAAAAAGACACCTAAATCCACTTTGTATTTGGTGGACACTCAACCCAACCCTTAGCTCTATATGAACTTGGTGAATCACATAGAAAACAAGAAGCAATGGGCATAGAGAAGTATGAAGCAAAACATAAGAATTTAGGGTCCATCACTTAAAGAACTAGATTAAGAAACAAATGATTAGTAGGATCTATTAGCACCTATCTAAGATGAGGAGGAAGAATGGTTAAAAGTAGTCCACAAGAAAAAAGAAAAAATCTAATCTTTAACCAATATTAATTATATATTATTAACCACTAAAATTTATTCTAAACCTATATAATTTATAAATTTTAATTATAATTATAATTATATATAAAATTATAAAAAAAATTATTTACAAATTTTAATTTTATATATATATATAAAAAGTTATAAAAAAAATTTAAAAAGAACTTTTATTGTTAAAAAAATCTTCGGCCTTTAGAATTAGAAATATTCTTTTTCAACCTGAATATGTATGTTCTTACAAATCACACCAATTATTGTGAAAAAATCGCTTTATATTATAAAAATTTAAATAAAAATATATATAATTAAAACTTACATCTAAATATTAGATTGAGAAAAAATCGCTTTATATTATAAAAATTTAAATAAAAATATATATAATTAAAACTTACATCTAAATATTAGGTTGAAAAATTTATATAATCATTTTCCTTTTTATTTTAATTAAAAAAATGTTTCAAGTATTCAATTTATTTTTTTTGCTTATGTATTGGCAAGGCCTAGGATATCTCATGCTAACCAATTATTTTTTTATTATAAAATATTAAGAATATGAATATTTTCGTTAAATTTATATATTTATATATATATATATATATATATATATATATATATATATATTTATTTATTAATAAAAAATTTAAAAAATATTATATAAAAGTATAATTGGCAAATAGTATTTGCATGTGATGGATTTTAAAAATATCCTTTTTAACATTAATTATGGTTGTTTAAATACTTTTTATAAAAGATGTTTAATTTTTTCATAACTTAATATCTTATGTAAAAAAATATTAATATAAAAGAATACTTCAATATTGATTATAAATAGAATATTTAAATATCTATTTTAAATTTAATATTTTTTAATCAATTTTATGTATAAATTAATTTTCTCACAGATGTATATACATTTCTTTTATATTGGGAGGTAGAAAACTACTTATCTATAGTTTAAAAAAATAAAATTATTTTTACAAATAAGTGTTGCTTACATATACTAGAGAGATGTGTCATTCATTCAGTATTTAATATGGAAAATATGAAAAAGATATGTGATTAATTTAGTATTTAACATGGAGTTGGCATGTGTCATTTAAAATTAATATTTTAATGTCAACCATAAATAAAATATTTCATATCTAAAGTAAAAGATTTGAATATATGTCTCAATTTAATGTAATTAAAATCAAACCTTATTGGGGTGGAAAAATATGAAGAACTCACTTGCATTAAAGAGTAGCTCTGCAATAAACCAAATCCTACACCACACCATCCGTTAATCCAACCATTCCACTTACATATTTCCATGTCTTCTTCATGGTTTCACTTTACTTATGGTTTTTTTTATTTCACTCTATCTTAGTCATTAAACCTTTTTGTATGTATCGAGTTAGTATATGAACATTTGGGACAAAAGTGATTAACTTTTGCAACTATTCTCATTTTTGAGAGACCACAAAAAGACTTTGATATTATGCATAGGCCACTACAAAAGGATTTTGATACTATGTAGTTTAATAGAAAGAAGCCCAATTACCCGAAAAAATAAAACAAAAATAAAAATAAAACATTTGTTATGCCTAAAACATTTTAAAGGAGTATTACTATGTATGAGGGAGAAACATTAAGAAAAGAATTTCAAGATCACTATAATTTAAATTATTTAGAAGACCACCAAGGTTAATATTGAGACAAATAGTTTGAAATTTTAATTGTATTGGGGTATAAACAAGACATTTAAGAGAAAGTGATTTTAACCTTTAAATCCCTTAGTGTCACAAAAATAACATATTCTTTCTATTTATAATGTCTCAAAAATTTAATCCCCTCATTAAATAATAAATCTAAAAGTAACATAAACTTACCATAAGTATAATTTAATTAACATAAACTTACATTAAAAATAATTTATTTTACCATTATCTTTAAATAAAATGTGTAAAATCAATTAAAAAAAAAGAGAAAGCGAGAATACTTCTTTACATTATAGAACTCCTATATGCTATTATAAACTCCTCGCCTCTTACCTCTAAGTCACATCAAGAATTATGTTCTTTTACATAAGTTTGCAATAATGTGGCAAAGTTTATTGGCTTGGGCTTTGATCATGAAGAGACTCGAACGTTTCTGATTTGAATTCGAAGAAATTATATTGGAATATGAGAATAATGGTAATTTTTTATTTATAATATGTAGTTTTAGTTGGAGTAGTTTTTAAGTGTTATTTTTTGAAATGTTTGGTTGATTTTTGGCTAGAATTTGGTAGAAAAAATTATGGTCAAATTTTAATTTGTGTGGTTTAAATTGGTTTCTTTATTTCATGTATATATTAAGCACCTTGAAAAAGTCATGAGATACTTCTATTATGAAGAGTTCACATGTACTTGTGATTTCAGTGAAACCTATAAAATTATAGACAAATTAAATTAAAAAGTAAACAAAAAAACTTTCCAAAAAAATCATACTTAAAGACTACTCAATTTTAATTTATGTTATATAGTTTTTATATATTATTATTTTATTTAATAGTAAACATTTTTCAATTTAAAATAAAATAAAATAATAATAATTAAATATTTAAACTTATAGAAATTTAAATATTTTTAGAACACTCTTGAAAAAAAAGTTATTTATTTGAATCTTATAAATATAATTTAATCATATAAATGACTTTAAATCTACTTCCACTCTTTTCATGTTCATGATTGAGTTTGAATAAATACTAGAACTTCCTGATCATTTTGAACATACATATTTCGAGAATGCTTATATGAGGGAGGACTAATTATATGGTTCATCATTTTGAACATACATATTTCGAGAATGCTTATATGAGGGAGGACTAATTATATGGTTCATATTTTTAGTTAGAGTGAGATGAAAAATTGATTAAATAATATTTTAATATAAAATATAGTATAGTTTAAAGAGGGAAATGTTTTTCAGAATGGGTGATGAACATATTGAAATGTCCTTAGGGAGGGGTATAAGTCCACTGTCGTCACCTCATTCAACAAAGGGGAGGGGTATAAGCCCACTGTCATCACCTTATTCAACAAAGGGGGAGGCATGGCTATCTCACTCTCCATCTATTTCACACATTAATTTATGATTGAGGGCATCAATCACTTCACAATGCATTCATTGTAGAGGATGGGTAGTTTAAGAAGAATCCATAATTGTTTAGGAATTTCATTACGATTAGTGAGAAAGTCTAGAACATCATTTATGCTTTGCTTATGTGGCAACCTGCCACCTCCTAGATTACTAGTACTTTCTTCCATTGCTTTGTTGTTTTCTCCATCTCTTGGGGAGGTAGGACTAGATCACCCTGACCCAGCCTCCCCCACGAAGCTCAATACTCGACTCTAGTTAGATAGTATAGAAGGAATGCCAGTTCATAAGGGCTTTAAATTGGTGTTGCTGAAAGGAAGACCAAAAAATTTGCAAAACGAAGAAATAGGGAGGTGAAAGCCTGTGGTTTTGGTAGCAAGTTTGAACCTATGCAATAGGCACGAAGGTCTCATCCTGTCTTATGTTTGAGCCATCGACTTATCCAACAATGCATGGCTTTAGGTATACCACTCCTATGATTCAACATGCACTCAATTTTTCGTTCAAGGTGGTGGTAGCATTATATTACTAGCTCTCATTTCTCATTCCTCTCTATCTCTATCTTCAAGGTTTGATTTCAACTTTTATGAAATGGCTTAGTGTTTTCCTCCCCTTCCTGTCTCTAGTAATTGCCACTCTTTAAGCCACCCCGCACTACACCTAATCTTGCACCCTGCACTTTGTTTGTGTGAGTCTATCTCTTACCTTCCCCTGCTTCGTCATTTAGTCTAAGACTTCTTCCCCTTAGTGGCACTTAGCAACCCATATTACTTTCATTCTTTCTTTTTTGGACCCTATGCATCGTCAATGTGCCAAAAGCCATAGAGGCTATATTAGTAGGGTTCAGGGCAGTGCATGAGACCGCTAGTATGCCTCCTCTACTACCCAAATTCCACATGTAGACTCTAAACCATATCTAATTTGAATTAGACCATGTAGTAGCAAAAATTATGGCTGACAGAGATGAACTTTTAGATGCTGAATTTTGGCCTCCACCCTTCAATTGTTCCTAACCTCGGTCATACTCGCAAATGGTAGATTCAATATCTTTTCATTGTCGAGCTTTATTGGCATATCAAAACTCTCTTAGGCAAATTCTTGCTGGAATGAAATAAAGACAAGGGATAAATCTTTCTCTAGCTCGATGATATCAACGCTGAGCATCAGGATATGTCACTTGAGCACCGAGATATGGCTCTTCAACTAGCCTGAATTGAGGCCATACTTTCTCATGGCAAGGGCCCAACATCACTAGAAACTACAGGAGCTAGACTAATCAATGTTTGTACTTCTACATGAGCTTCATTATGGATCACAATTTTGTTGGAAGGGTTTATCTTCTGTATGATTTTATGTTTCTTGTCTATATGGTATACAGGTAGTGTTATTGTAATTTTGATAAGATTAGATGTTTATACTACATAAGAAAAATGATGTTAGTAGCATGCTTAGGAAATGGATCAATTATTGTTCGTTATATGTTAATTTTTTAAATAAAGCTATACTTTTATGCCATTGGTCTAGTTTCCCTAATTGCAAACCGTGGCGACAAAAACACTAGCTATGGATGTAGATGGATGTATCTCTTTGATTAATGAAAAGAATTCTAAAACTTACAAAAAATATAAGGGGTGGGGAGGGCAGGTGAGGGGGCTTAAAAATAACTTGTGTAAAAGTATGATGAGAAAGGAAGGGGGGGTGGGTTGGGGTTGTGGGGAGCTTTAAAACAACTTGTTTAAAAGTAAGATGAGAAAGGTTAAGTATCCTTGTATCTATGTGGCTACCTTTAAATTATGCAGTCATCATGAATCTGTTTGTCTAGTCCTCTATCTCTCATTGTTTCAATGGTTGGTTTGGCACCATGCCCTATCAACTTGCCAATGGACTTCCTACTATTAGGAGTGTTCCTCTTGGGGACAAACACGTACTCACCATATGGTTCACGAGGTTATTGACCGATTTTTGGACTTCACACCGAAGGCAATTAAGAAGGAACTAGTCATCCTGGAAAGGGAAGGGACTTCCCATCAACAAATTTCTAACACTAAATTTTTGGTGGACCTGGCCAATTGGGTCCCCAATGTGGGACACACTCATGACAAGTTCAACCAATATATGCATACCCTTGATTTGTACTAGCATCTAAAGTTCCTTGGAAGAGTGTTATTGGACTACATTGAGCACAAGGTTGATATTCTATACACCCTATAACACCTCCACAAGCGCCTATCAGATCATGAACAACATTGGATCTGCTTCAAGCACTATCTAGGCATTCCTCCACTAGCTAGTAATGTCCCTGACAACATAGATTCACCAATTCAGGTGGTTGCTACATATTTTGATTCTTATACCTCCTAGTCATGCTCTTGCACATTTTGATTTTGAACCACATATTCTTCTCTAGGCCACTCCGGCCAGTTTTTGTATGTCCCTTTTATTCATTTTGTAAAAGAATGATATCACTAGTCTTTTAAAGAAGACTATACTTTTAGCTATGGTCTAATCTCCCTAATAAAACATAGACCTAACATCTCTAACTTATCCATGTACATTTGGAAGGCAATAAAATTAAAAAGAAAAAAAGTGAGATAAAAATGAGTATCACTAAAGAAATGAAACTTAATTATATAGTTTAAATTTTTAAATTAAAATAAAATGAAAAAAATTAAATAAATACAATTTTAATATAAATTATAATATAATCTAAATAAGGAAAAATTAAATACAAAAAATATTATTACATAAATTTTAATTTATAATGAAATTATAAATATTTAATTAATTATATTAATTAATATTAAAAATGGTGGAATATTAATTTAATTTGTAAATTGCATAATATTTGCAGAAATATAAAATAAAAATAATAATAAATATATTCCTTCCGATACATATATATTATAAATCTTTTCCAATTGTTTTATATAAAAATAAAATTTTAAAGGAAATCAAAATTTTAATAATCATCACCATTATAAAAATAAGTGTAAATTCATGCTAATTTTAAATCTATTAAATTGAAGAACCATATCTTTCTAAATTCGATATATGAAATATTTAATAAATTAAAAAAATATTAAATTGAAGAACCATATCTTTCTAAATTTGATATATGAAATATTTAATAAATTAAAAAAATAATATTAATAATAAATTAAGAATAAAACAATTATTAGGATGATAATTAATATATATATATATATATATATATATATATATGAAAAATGTATTAAAATTGAAATTTAATTTAAAGATATGATAATAAATAAATAAAATAAAATAAATTTAAAACCATTAAAATAACAAAATACTAAATTTTATATCATTTTAAAATTGATTTCATTTATATAATGGATATCTCTTTTATTTAATTTTTAAAGCAATATCTTTTATTGAAATTGCAAAGTTTAATGTTATATATTTTCTCAACTACAACGCTTCATATGAAGAAATAAATAACAATATAATTTTGGATATAATTTTACTTAAAATTATAATTTTAATATAAAATTATAATTTTATATTATAATTAAAAAATAATTAAATTTTAATAAATTCATATTTACGATTTTATCATATTTAAAATTTTCCCCTATTAATCAATATATTTCTGAAAAATAAAATTAGAATATAAAAAATCAAACTTATTCACTACCACTTAAATTATTATCTATAATAAATTTATATTATTTAAAATTATTTAAATTGTCAAAACACTTATTTAATAAAAATAAACTAACCATTAAACATTTTTTTATAAAACCCACTTAAATAGCTAAACATTTTTCTATAAAGCCACCTCTTCAGTGATATTATCCACTATAAAGCTTCAAAATATAATCCCCATTCTACGCCACGATGGGATTCCATATCCATTGAAACATGAATGAAAATAAAACTTTTTATGGTTACTTCTTAGGCTATGATGAGTAAAAAAAATTTGACATTTATATATATAATTTTTATTCTAAAATTATATATATATATATAATAATTTATTACAAAAAATTATATTAATTTATTGTATCTAGTATAAAATTTTGTTTGTCAAGTTTTATTAGTACAACTAATTGAGGATGGATCTTGTTAACAAAATGACCCAGGATCAAACATCATGGAAGTTGTCGCGCCTGTACTAGGGGCAGGAAACATGCTAAAATTCAGTTAACTTAAGGTTGGTGTGGCCCAAGTCGGGTGTGATCCCCGAGTGATTTTGACGGTTTATTTCTCAATCCACAGGTCAAGCCTAGAGGATCAGAGACAGCTTAACAAATAAACAAAAACGTATAGTAATTTGTTTAATATAATATTATGTTTTAAAATGATATTATCAAATAAATAATTACAATTGTTCGTCACTTTTTTGCAATTTTAAAAATACTTTACATTGAAAAAATTAAATTAAATTATTAACCATCTTTTATAATAATAATAGTAATAAGGGTAGCAAGAGGGTGGATTTTATTCAACCTTGAAGGAAATCTAGAAGTCAAGTATTCCTAGGGGATTTAGGACAAACAATCTCGCTAAAAGGTATGGGATTTCTCTTGGGCTTCTCTTGGCTAAAGAAAGGAACATCTCTAAAATAATAATCCTTGGAGAATCCCTTCTCACCATCCAACATTTCCAAAGAGGTTATCTTCCAAAGAGAAATCATCTCATCCTTATTTTCCACATAATTCAAAGTCTTCTCACCTATTTTCATCATAAGTACTTTTATCACATCTTGGGAGGTCCAAATAAGGAAGTAGACGAGCAAGAAAACAAGGCTCGTCTTCTTGAAGCATGGTTGACCATCATCAATGATACTTTAGGAGGACAATCTATTCCATGAATAATTCCTTTCATATTCTTTCTCATCGTATAAATGTCAGAGCCTATTGGTATGTTTTAAAGGGAATGGACATTTATAAGGGCCTCAAAGTTAACTTCCTTCCACTTACCTCCTCCCCTTACATTGGTAACCATAAGGATTTCAAAGTAATTTGGGGGCTTAATTATATTTATGTGGCGGCAGGTAGAGGCAGAGATTTCCATGTATATATATGGCACTTTTAGCGTTCATATGTGTTCTTCGGACATTTCATCATTTTCATCTTTTCCCTTTTACTTGTATTATTGATGGCTTCATGGTAGTAGGAGTTAATGACCTTCAATGTTGAAAGGATTTTTGTAGTGCACGAGCTCTTGGGTAATCCGTTCATATCTATGGGAAGTGTATGGGAAATTCATTTCTAGTTTGTAGGTAGTTTGCGTTTTTATGGTGGTCTTGCTCATTCTTCTTGGTGCTAGAGGGAAATTTTGGTTTGGGAAATTTCCATCGATTATTGTCGAAATTGCCTTGTGGTCACAACAATGTCACTTTTGTGTAATGTTGGAGGTCTTGTTCTACAAGGAAAGTGTTGGGGCTTTGTGAATTCCCCTGGTCAATTTTGAAGCTAAATATTTCTCCCACTTGACTTAAAGATGTGATTTCACCCCCTCTGGTTTGTCTCTAGTTTTTTCGGAGTTTCATGGGGACATTCCTAGGCTTCTTCTCAATGAAATAGGTGGTTTCTCCAGAGAAGGCTAGACCCCTCCGCAGGCTCGTGCAAATTTGGTGCTCTAGACTTTGTGCATTGGAGGTTTTAGGCATCATCGGCCCCTTCAAGTTAATTGTGGCTCGTAGGTGATCCTAAGGTACCTATAGGTATGCTTTCTTGTCAATTCAAAAGGTAAATTTTTCCTAGACCGCTTCTCTCTCAGGTTTTTTGGTTGATTGATTCACTCTCTCCTTCCTGCTTGCTAAATTGTATGTATCTTGACTCTCAGGGTGCCCTTTTGTTGGTCAATTTCTCACCTCCTTCTTTCTCCACCATTTCTAGCTTAGAGACCCCTTGGATATTACCCCTCCTTGGTCTCTACTTCCTCCCCTTTGTTAATTCTCTCATGGAACATAGCCATCTCTCTATAGTCGGTTTAGATGACATTCACATCTGTAACCATTTTACGCATCTCCTTGTCAAGGAGCATGTCGAGTCCCTGACCCTCCATTGGAAAATTTTGTAACCATTTTACGCATCTCCTTGTCAATGAGCACATCGAGTCGCTGACCCTCCATTGGAAAATTCAACAACAATCCAACTCTGTTCTCTTCTTGGCTGAGGAATTGCAATCACCTAAGGCTCGATTAAACTAACAGGAAGATGAACTTAACGCTTTGTGTTGCCAATTGGAAGAGCTTCAACTGCAAATGAAAAAGGTGAACAACACAACACAACAAGCAACCTTTCTTGGTGTCAGAAAGAAAAATTGTACCTTAACAAACCTGTGGTTGATGATCTCCCTCTTGATCAATGATAACATTTTGTAAAGTTTTCTTTCTATTGGCTCAATTTTCCAGAGCTTACAGTTAATCTCGTAGGTAGAATGTTTATGAATAGTAGCTTTCTGAATCTGAAATTTGGGATTGTCTTCTTGTTCCTTTCTGAGAACTTGATGCTTGGAATTCACTGTAAACATTTCCCTGGTATTTTGCTGCATCCGAGTGCAAAATTAATGTCAAATCTACTCATAAATGTCAAAATAATAATAATAATAATAATAATAGAAAGACATTTAATATGAATTATAATTATATATCAACTTATATACTTTATTTTTTTCAAATTTAGAGGAAGTTTAAAAATAGTTTCAAATTTATCAAAGTTAAAAAATAGTTTCATGTGTTTTATTTATTATTTCAAAAATACAATATTATAATTATTATGTTTCGTAATTTAATAAGTTATAGCCAAATGTTGGAAGAAAGAAAAAAAAATGGTTCAGTATAAAAATAATATAATAATATAAAAAGTGTCCCAGTGAAACTTAATTGGTGATCAAAGTAATGTGAAATTTTTGAAATTTGGGAGATCAAAGAATCAAATCCCCCTTCTTTACATGTATATTTTTCTATTTGGTTCACAAGACTCCACTAATTGAACTAAATCTCAAGACTTAGAATAATGAAATATATAGTAATATATATGATTCTATAATTTAAAATAAATATGATTTATATTATCAAACATGTTCAAAGAAAATTTCCAAGTACATATTTATGTAACTATATGTATTATCAATATGTATTATGAGTTGTATCTAATATAGTGGCAAGTGATCTTTCAAAATTACCTATTTTATAGAAACTCTTGTTCTAATTTTAAAAAATGAAAAAAAAAACAACACTATATGTATTATCAAAGTTTTAATAAAATTTAAAACTGAAATATTTCTACATACAAAGATGTGAAATTTATGTATAATTAAGAAAAATCATATATATAGAGAGAGGGAGAGAACCTTATGAACTCTTAAGTGAGCATACCTATGAGCTGACCTAGCCACTAGCAACCTCATTTTAGCCCTTAAGTTGAGAGGAAAAATGTTAAAAACAATATATCATATATATAGTTTTTAACATTTTTCCTCTCATCTTTAGGGCTAGAGTGAGGTTGTTGGTATCTAGATAAAAAATAGATATTTTCACTCAAGAAGTCACAAGGCTCTAAGCCAATACAACATTACAACAATATTTATCAAAGCATGATAGCTCATGATATCACTAGTAGACATTTGAATTTGAGATTCAACCTAACCACTCAAAAATAACCCCAATTTAAAAATATATTATCGCTTTAACATATTTGAATTTATATTTAACATCATATAATAAATCATTATATTGATATTAAATAACATTTTTTATAAATAATATTATTTTAAGGAATTTAGACTTCTGTGATCCATAACGTTTGTTTAGAAACTTTTTGGCGAAATCACATAATTGATCATTTGTCGACGCGTTTCGAACCAACTAGTGTGGTTCATCGTCAGGACAAGTTGAAGATACAGATCCAGTATAGCGAGTTAAATAGTCCAAGCAGAGACTCCAACGGCTAAAAAGACTAACGGCTATTTTTCAACTAAAGGACCCAGTCAAACCCCCTTTAACTAAATTAATATTAATATTCTTTATAATTATTATTATACTTCTAGAGCTAAGTAAACTGGGTAAAAAATTTTAACCAGATCAGAGGTTATTAATCCATTTATATATTTAAATTATTATATATATATATATATATATATATATATATATATATATATAATTATATATAATAATATTTTTCCATACCTAATATAATACTATATTTAATATTTAGTTTTCAAATTATTAGAAAACTATAATTTTTACTAAAAATTGAATTAGATCAATGGTTAGTTATCAAAACTAAAATATATATATATATATATATAAACATATAAGTATATATATAAATTAATATATTACCATACCTAACATTCTAATAATATTATATTTAATGTTTAAATATATATATAGCCGTTAGTCTTTTTATCCGTTGGAGTCTCTGCTTGGACTATTTAACTCGCTATACTGGATCTGTATCTTCAACTTGTCCTGACGATGAACCACACTAGTTGGTTCGAAACGCGTCGACAAATGATCAATTATGTGATTTCGCCAAAAAGTTTCTAAACAAATATTATTTTAAATAAAATGGAAGAACTTTATGAACAATGTAATAAACAATCTTTTTCTATAATATAATTAACCCTATTTATTATTATTTACATTATTTTAAATATGAAAAAATGTAAATATAATATAATAAATAATATTTACTACAGATTAAAGCATGTAAAAACTCTATAAATGATATCTAATACACATTACATTATCTTAAATAGAAACTAGTAGAATTAATAAGAGTAGGGATAAACAAAACATTAAATGAGTAATAGTACTCACCAAAAACAAAATATTGAAATAAAAAAGCACATATATAAAAAAGAAATACATATAAAAATAAATAAGTAAAATGAAAATGGTATATTCAAAAAATATTAAATAATAATAATTTTAGATATACCAATTAAAAAAAATAATGTTTGATAACGATAAATATTATAAATTACCTTATTTTACTCTAAGTGTAATATTTTTCCTTCGAAACATAATATTTATGAGAAAAACAAAATTTTGAACTAAAGAAATATAAATGTAATTATAATTATATACTTAAAATTTGAAATTTTTTTGATATAAAATCACTAATTCAATGATGTCTGGATAAATTCTAATAATATATTAAATGATAAAAATAAAATCTACCGAACTTAAAAAAACACCAATATATAAATTATATTGATATACATCTAACACAACAAATAAATGTCATTTATATATGTCTCACCTTCTTTCCAAATAATTGGCACTCTATGCTAAAACAATAGTCAAAATTCTTATACAGCACGTTATATCTTCACTGTTATATGTTAAAGTTTAGAATTATTCGTGATGAAGATTTTTGCAATGGTTTGCCAGCCCTGCATTACGATAACTACCATTTTCTCCTTGAAAAAAGGTATTAGGATAACAACCACAGAAAATATTCAAGGATGGTAAATATGGAAGGCGATTTTTCCAGAATACAGTAACATTGTTTCTGCGGTTGAGAAGATAAAAGATTATTTTCACAATATATTTGATACTAATGGAACAAACATGAAGTAACATCAATTTATGGGTGGTCAATGGAGTCATTTCAAACACAGTCACATCCGAATCAACCATAGAAGCAAATAATCTATTTATAGATTTAGTATACAAGTTGTACATAATATATAAGTTAATATACAAGTTGTACATAATATATAAGTTTGGGATGGGCTCCTTACATCTAAATCTTTCTTTTGTACTACAGCTATTCAACGTATTTTCTAACTTCCTGTTAGTGTTGAAGAACAGTTAAATTCCTGCACCGTTACGTCACTCTTCAGTTCTGAAGGTAATGTGTCTTATCTACTTTTCAGATGCTATGGTTAAAATTTGCTGCGTATAGAATCCTTCAGGTGACTATGGTATAATAATGCAAATATCTATTAAAAGCATTTGTAGAATCCTTAAGGCGACTATGGTATGATAATGGAAATATCTATTACAAACATTTAGATTTAATAGATACTGTGAGCGTCCGCGATATATATTTTCGAGTCTATAATTTTGTGTACAGTGGTCTTGATGAAGATACTGGTGGCGCCATCATTTTGTTTTATATCTTAGGAGGACTGCGTGGTCATCCTCAAAGACTGCCAATATCTGAATTCAGTCGTAAGTTTCATTAAGAATACTACAGCTCCAAAGACTGCCAATATCTGAACTCAGCCATAAGTTGGATTGAAAATGTTGAAAATGCTACATATGCAGATGATCACTACTCAGTATACCATTATTAAAATTCAGCGCTAAGTTTGATTGAGAATGCTACAGCTCCAAAGAATACCAATATCAGGACTCAGTCACAAGTTTGATTGAAAATGTTACGTATTCAGATGATCACTCCGCATTATTTCATAAGTAAATTAATCAGCAACAATCATATCAATAATAAATGTCTTCATATAGTGTCGTTTTTCTGGAAAAGCTGTGGAATGAAAATAAAAAGTTTGAAATTTCGAGTGGAAGTTTCATTTGTCCTTGAAATTGAAAATGAGTGGAGCATGCTTTATCTTTCATTCTCATTCAACAGTTTTTTAGAAGCAACAATATACGAAGATAAACTGTACAATATGTGAAAGAACTTTATCTTTCATTCTCATTCAACAGTTTTTTAGAAGCAACAATATACGAAGATAAACTGTACAATATGTGAAGATAAAATGTGGAATGCAAATGGAACTTTGTACCATAGGTGAAGATAAAATGTGGAATGTAAATGGAACTTTGTACAATATGTGAAGATAAAATGTGGAATGCAAATGGAACTTATGATTTTTCTAGTAGAAGCTTCATTTGTCTTTGAAAATGAGCATGAAGATAAAATGTGAAATGCAAATGGAACTTTTAACTTTTCTAGTAAAAGCTTCATTTGTCTTTGAAAATGAATAGAGCATGCATTTGAAAAGAAATGAGTAGAGCATGCATTCTAAAAGTAAGGTTTACTTTTAGTTTTTATTTTATAATTTTTCTAAAAATAACAATATATTGTACAATTTTTCTAGAAATAACAAAATATGAAGATACATTGTGGAATGCTAATGAAATAATTGGTTTTTCCAGTAAATGCTTCATTTGTCCTTGAAAATAAGTGAAACATACACTCTAAACTTTTACTTTTCATTTTCATTCCATAATTTTTCTTTAATCAACAATATACTAAAATATAAATTGAAACACTCTTAAATAATATTAATGTATATGAATTTATTTAAATTATCTACACTCCTCATTATGCAATAAAATATATTAATTAATAACACTATAATAATAATATTAATACTAATGTATTTAAAATTAAATTTAATTAAAAATACTAATCTGCCCTCCTCATTATGTTATAAAATATACTAATTAGTAACAACTATTATAATAATAATAATAATATTAATGTATTTAAAATTGAATTTAATTAAAAATACTATATACATGATTGCTCTCATTATACTAATTAATAACAAACACATTAATTATATTCTCATTATACTAATTAGTAATAAACACATTAATTATAATATTATAGTATGAAATCAACCTAAATTATCTGCACTCTTCATTCTTTATATTATAAATTAAAATAATTAACAACAATCACATTAACATATTTAATCTCCATTTCGAAACAATCGCTCCTCATTTTATCCCCAAATAATCTAATTAACAACACTCACATTATTATTATTGCTTTTAAATCCACCTTATTATTAATGCTTTTAAACCCACCTATATATATTAATATTTTAAATCCACCTATATATTTTAGGTATTAAACTTTAATGCTAACTATAACATGTAGTAAATACACGGTTTATTAATGTATTTAAACATATTAATATTAATGTAACATGTGATAGTTGCTAAATATGTGATAGTTGCTAGTTACATGGAGGATATAGATATATGCATCTAAATATATTAGAACATATTCGTATTATGATTGTAGTTAGTTATATTTTCGAAAGAATATATAGATGCCTAACTATGTACTTAAACACATTAATAATAATATTAATGTGATTTTTCCTAGTTACAGCTGAGAGCATAGGCATATGGATATGTTAATGTACTGGTTTCATCATAGATAAAGTAAATCCAAGCCAGTGTTCATAATTCATTCAACTTTATCTACTAATATGATTCCTTCCACTGTGCATTAGATATCATGCACCGAGTACTAGTTATTCAAAAAAATTCAGAGGTGTATGAACTCATATCAGAAAGGTACGAAAAGGTTTTTCATTTTCCTTAGGGTTTCTGGCGTGCATAAGCAAAATTCACTTCACACACCGAACTGGGTATAAAGCAGTGCTGAATAGTTTCGACTTAATCTATGATATATTCTTTTTTAAAGGAACTGAGATTCGACTTCAACACAGAAAACGCGGGAGAGAATATGAGTTTTATATATAAAATTAAATTTGTGCTGGTGTGATCCTAGTCAAAAGTTTAGATAATGTCAATAGACTATGAATCCATGGTGCTGCAACTTTCTAAAAGGAATTTAATTAAGAGCGATAAGCAAGAAAGAACTAAGACCGGAATTATCATCGTTTCACCGAACTGAGAATTGGCCTAGCTGTTAAGAAGTCTCCAAACATTCCAGGGGATCTGATTGCAATATATGCATGGAGAGGGGAAGATCCAGCTGCTGGCCATAAAATTGTTTTCAAGAAACATCATGGGCATTAAGGATAAAATTTCTGGGCGTACCTCACGTGGAGTTGCAGATCATATGGCACGTCCAACATGAACTGTGGCAGTCAGTAATGGCGATGTTCTTCGAAACAGGATAAGTATGTATATATAACTATGTATATATGTTTAGAAATAAGCTGCTAGGGATTTTTGCGCATGCCTGGTGGAACAATGTCCTCTAGCAAACCCTGGTCGACCGATGAGGGTTGCATTTGCTGGGAATGAATTAGCTGATGCTGCTGCTGGTGCTGAGAATGATCATGCTGTTGTTGTTGCTGCTGCTGCTGCTGTATTGATCTTATAATTTGTTGTTGGTGCTGTAAGGTGCTGCTGCCCCGGTGTATTGGATCATGTGCCTGTAAACTGCCCATACCATAATAATTAGTGCGCTGAGGGACCTGCACCGCCATTCTCAGGCTCTGTAAATTGAAGCCGGGTGACTGAGCAGTGTTAAAAGGGGATGCGGTGCGATGATGGTCTGCTGCTCCTCCAAAGTGGGTTAATTGATCTGAAGTTCCAGACGATGACCCACGCAACAGTGCAGGACTATGATGAGTGTGCTGCCCTTCGTATGTTGTAATCACTACGCTAGGATCTTCTGACGATCTCTCAACTCGTTTCTTTACGAAGCACTTGCCATTTGTGCAGCGGTAGTAACTCCTGTCACACATAAATTTAATCATTTTCACCACCAAATCTTCTTCAACAATCTCACACTCGAAAAAAAAATATGTACCCCATTTTCAGGCCCCGCGCAAACTCGAATTTACCAATATCAGAGTTTGTATCTTTATTGGAATTGAATACCAAAGGCCAGAGTCACAGACTCAGATTCTCAGCACATTCTTGAGCCCAGCCCATCACAAACACAGGCTCAAGACTTTTCCAATTAGATATTAAATATATATAGTTTTCTTGTTCATTGAATTTGAATTAAAGAACAGAGATAATTGTAACAGATTCAGAGATTTGAAGTTACAAATTTAGTAACTCTAACGTCTGGAAAATATGCTGTAGAGTTGAGAGGGATAATAATTAACCTGGGAAAGGGGCTATTCTTGACTGCTTTTTGGCCATATTTGCGCCAGCGATAGCCATCTTCAAGATGATCGATATCGCTTTTGGTCATGAAAGCAAATCTAGGTTCGCGGTTCCGTTTCTGGCCCTTTTTCCTAGGTCTGCTCCTGTACAGATTCGATTAAATTTATATTAACAGACATTATAAGGCCTGCAGCGACGTATAATGTCACAGATAATCTTGCATAATCTAAAGAATAACGTGAGCGAATGAAGGAAAATTGCAAGAAAATGAATTAACTCACTGCTTCTTAGCTTCTGGTTCTGTAGGCTTGCTGGTCTCTGTACTGATGATATCTTCAGAGGGCTGTTCCGTCTTTGAAGGCCCTAATCTGATCCCTGCACTGGATTCTTCATGGCCTTCGCTGGAGGAAGAAGATATTGATGAGTTGGGAGTACCTGGGACGGTGGAAGTTTCGCCTGAGCGGCCTCCAGCGCGGGTTTCTTCGGTGGCCGCCATGGGAGTACCGGAGTGAAGAAAATCTGCTGCTTCTTCAGGAGCCTCGTGCCGTGTCTGCTGGTCTTCCGGGATTTGAGATAGGGGCCTCACAACATGAGTCCCAAAGTCGTGAAATTCTTCATCTCTCTGCAAAAATTCTTGGAAGCTGATAAGAGGGAAATCTCCGCCAAGCCCGCTATCAATGTCCATCAATGCGCTGCTTCTAGACAGAGCCTGAGAAGGACGATGATGATGTATGTCGAGATTCCACGACATTTCTGCGGAGGGGTTGAATCCGAATCCGCTGGCTCCAGGAGTAGTGAAGGTCTGGTACAGGTTTCGATCTTGAGACCTGGCGTCGCAAGAAAGCTGATTAGAAGTCGTGTTCCAGCCAGGAGCTGGAGGGAAACTACCGTGAGTTTGCTTGTGTTCTTGAGTAGGGTACGATGGTAGGAATAGAGCTGCCTGCTGTTCCGATAACCTCCAAGCATCTGATGAGTCACTTTCGGGTTCGCTGGACTCACTTTTAGGAATAGGCTGCGGCTGCTCATGAGGCGCGGCCATGGCCTAATTATTTGAAAAGACTCCCACCGCTTTCCTTCTCTGTTCACCGACCTTTAAATCCGCACTTCAATTTCCAATATCGATTCCCATGGTGTTCAATACCTTAAAGATTTCAATAAAAATGGTGCAGTAACAGGAGGAAGTGATCACTTTTTACAGTCACGAGACCAAATTCCAATCAGAAGTCATACACACACGCGTTAGTCTCCCACACGCTTCTGCAAGTACAGAAAGAACGCCTTCAACAGTCAAATCTCAACCAAAGCATGAACATTTCTCTCTTTTCTTCCTCACCTGCAATGCAAACTTTCTGCCTCGCGATTTCTAAGCTCCTCAAATATGGAATCAATCAATAATCAGCAGAAAGTTCCATGTCAATGGTCTTTTATAATACTTTCTTTTCGCATTCCAACATGTTGCAGTGGCCATTTGAACAGAAAACCCATGAACATTCCAAAATCAGCCAATAAAGCACTCTAAGCAGCCAACCCTAGACACGGAGGAGACTGGAGCAGATCTAGACCCCATCGCCATAGATCTAAGCCTCCTCCACAGACCGAGGTGTCGGTAAGTCCAAGCGTTGAATCATTCAGAAGAGGCACAAACGCGTTCATATATATGCTGGACTCCAGATATTCAACCCTCTCTTAGCTTTATTTAATTAATTGCCTGTGGCAAATCACGAGTGGAGCAGTTAGTATCAGAATTTTGGGGGATGATTGACTGAGCAGTGCAGCAGTATTGTGCGTATGTGAATCCCTGCTTTGTTTTGTAGGCGACTTTTGAGAGAAAAGCTAGAAGCTTACCTGTTATTTGTTTTCTTTTCTTTACACACCTGCACCGACGAGCGCCTCTCTTTTCTCTATTCTGACTTAACGCGTGGGCGCCGATTTCAGTTCCAGGCGAGACAGAAATAAAGAAAGAAAACGTCCCGTGAAGTGAAACGGAGCTCTGCGTGTGAACAGAGATATGATGGCGATGATTAACGGCGATCGTTCCTCTGCCACAATGTACTCAACAACTCCAACCATTGCCCCGCTGTAATCACCCCCATCGCATTCACACACACACATGACCTTAACCCTCCTGCTGCGCACCTGTCTGAACGAAACGCAATTAGGGCAGGAAATTCAAAGGGCTGCAACATTATCTCGCGATGAAGGAGACGTTGAGAAATAGTCAAGGCATCCTTTTTATATGTATGGCCGCATCATAGAGTCTGGCGAGATTGGGGATCCAATTCAATTGTGGAATGAGTAGGAAAAGTTGCTCGGTGAGGACAAGGCGCGGAAAGCGAAGGCGCCGTGCGGCGCGATAAAAGTTTGGGAGTCAAACCACGCGGACGTAGAATCATGTGATGTCTCGTCAAGCCGAAGGAAGAACCAGGAAGGAAGCAAAGCACAGCATTTTGCATCTCATTCCGTGGCTTAAAATCCATTAAAATAAACGCTCCAACACATCACTTTGCGAATATAAATAAAAAGTGCGGTGCGCGTGAGGGTTTGGGTCAATTCCAGTTTTTTATTTTTTCTTCCCTCCCATCCATCTAATGATCCATCCATCCATGCCAGGCAGCCATGAACCGTAACTATTCTACTTTTTGGAATTTCTGGTAAGAATTCTGCCAAACTATTTTTGGTCTGAATGTGATTATTATGTTGGGTCTGAATGTGATTATTATGTTGTTTAAAATTTATTTTTAAATATATAAATAAATTGAAAATTTAGGAAATTTTCTATGTAGATTTAGCTTCTTGAAACATTTTTTTAGTTATTGAATTGAGACTTCTGTGATCCATATTAATTTTTTGAAGAATTCTTCGGCGAAAATCACATGGAGAAATTTCTGTCGACGCGTTTCGAACCAACCAGTGTGGTTCATCGTCAGGACAAGTTGTGTAAATTCCATTCCGTGAAAGATCCTAAAATTTTCAAATAGTTTCCAAATGCATATAGATTCAACCCCTTGAAACACTAAAAATGTTTAAATTGAAACATTAGGAGATCTTCAAAATGTGTGTTTTTATTTTGTATAAAAATTATTTCCTCATGCATGTAGATTCAACCCCTGAAACATTATAAATGTTTAAATTGAACACTTTCAAAAAAAAGATTATGCAATTTTGGAAATTTGGGTAAAATTTTGGGGAGTCTTTTAGAATGTGCTCTATATTATTTAAAAATTATTTTTGAACACATAAATATATTCAATACTGTCAAAAACCTTAAAACACTATGCACAACTTAAAATTCTACCAAATAACTTTTGTGAAAAACCTTAAAACACTATGCACAACTTAAAATTCTACCAAATAACTTTTGTTTGGCTAAGAACTCATTTTCTTCAAACCTAAAGAAACAGGTCAATCATCTGGCACTAGCTAAAGCCTGCCACTTTATGGAACATTCTAGGTAGTGTGAACATTATAGATGGTGGCAAGAGCTAAAGCGTGCCACTTATGGAACATTCTAGGTAGTGTGAACATTCTAGATGGTGCGATTGAAGCTAAAGTCTACCCCCTTATGGACCACTAATGAGGATATCCTATAAAATTAAACCAGAAAAACCCAATGGAAAAGCTTCCAAAAAATCTCACTAAAGACAACTCACATTTTACATAGTGTGATTTTCCACTGGCCAAAAATAACTATCTTCAATGCTAGTTTGACAACTAAAATTAAAATAAATATTCTCACTATTATATTAACAAAGAAACAACATTAAACACTCAGATTCTGTAGAATTATAATTCCAATAAATTCTCACCAAATTTCAGTTAAATATAACCTTAAAATATACCCTAAAAACAAAAAATAATTAAAATATTGCGCAAGAGAATACCATCCATCCGTCACCATGCTAAACCAGGGGTATCCACATTGGAATTTGGGAACGTTTAATTTAAATATCTTTCATTTCAGTGTTGGCTTAGATTTAAATTCGTATCATCTGCGTTTGTTTTTTTCCTCCCCATCATGTATGGATGACGTGTGGCCACGTCAGGAAATATTCCCGCGCTCCGCCCGCCCTAAGATCTTCTTTTGATTCCCCTGCTGCTTGGCTCCCCCGACTTTTTACTTCATTCCCCACTAAATCAAATCGTGTTTGGTTAAGCCCCCTTCTCCACGCAATAATAATAATAATAATACTAACCCACACACTATTATTCCAACTATGGTTAAATATTTAACGCGGAGAAGGGAACAGAAGATAAGATTTATGTGGTACAACTAACATAACATGCCTCCCAACTCCCCACTAACACCACCCCTTCCTTTTTGTTTAATTTTGTTTTGTACCTTGCTTTGCCTCCTTGTTAAATCGTACACTAACAAGACTAAATACCCATTATTCCATATTCAAATAATAATTAAAAAACAAATTGCATCTCGTTACGGTCAAGGGTTTAAGGGATGTTACAGACATAATCCAATTCTAATCATTTGTTATTGTGCTTATATCTCATTTGTTATTTTCCATGGAATATAACCTAATTCTATTGTGTTATTGTGTTTACTTTATAACCTAACTTTATCTTAATCATTTGTGTTTATTTTCTCTCATAGAAAATATAGTACATAAAATAAAATTAATAAAAATGTGTTAATTTGCTATTGTGTTTATTTTCTCCATTTTTTCCAATAGAAACTATAGATAAAATAAAATTAATGAAATTGTGTTAATTTGTTATTGTGTTTATTTTCTCCGATAGAAGCTATATTAGATAAAATAAAATCAATGAAAATAGAAAGTAGAAAATAGTTTGACAAATAAAATATTGAAGAAAAAAGGTATCTAACATGTTTGAAAATTAAAAAAAAAATCAAAATGTAAAAATATTATATTCCTATTAATTTGTCATACTTATTATTGCAACAATCTGTTCTAATGATGTTCGTCTCGTGCAAATGAGAGGGGAATGATGGTGTGGATTGAGAGCTCCTGTTTAGTTTGCGCTAATGTTGTGATGATACACAAAGTAGATGGAGGGTTGTATTTGCTGCGAGGGATCATGAAGGTATAAGTCAGATGGAATATGAGTTGGGAATGAGCTAGAGTTAGATTTGACCATCATTATGAGCAAGTAGGACAATAGTGGAAGGAGAGATATGACTCCTTTAAGGAACAAGGAATCAACCCTCCCCTAGGTTGATTGGTTGATATCAACACACAGTTTCCTGAGCCTATTGGTGAGAGGAGAGATGAAGGATGACAAGATGAACATGCCCGCCTTCCTAAGACTAACTACCCTGTTGTTAGGTAGCTCAATCTTCACTCTTATGGTTTTTCATTTTGGTCTCTCTAACACATGTGGCCGGTTTGGTTTGGGAGGAGGATGAAGGATGACCTAAGGTGGGTGAGCGTGGTAGGTTATGTTATGTTGTTACTGCATCATGGCTTTTCTAAGCTGGTTTTTATCTTACGTAGTGTTTTAGGTAGTGGAGATCCTAGGGTGTGTGGGGTTGTAGGGTTTGAAGGGGGAGGAAGAGAAAGGACCCAAGGGTTGGTAAAGCTTCCTCCTTGACGCACCACACTCATCCATCACGAATTTTTAGGGAAGCTGGTGAGGAAAAAAAGAATTTTGTTGGTAAATGCTCAGAAGAGGCTAAACAAGAAATGGAGAGGCTAGAGGAGGAAGTACATAAGAAGAAGAAAAGTCTCTCAAAAGCCTAAAGTCTAGAGAAAGTCCAAGGTTAGGTTGTAGACAGAGTCTACTCATGCACATGATAAATCAATTTTTTGAACATTTTAATAGAAAGTTATTGAATGGTAAAGATTCTCATTGCTAAAGCATGGGTGAAGACCAAGGTCAACAATTAAGATACCCTACAAAAAATCAAAACCTTTGAGGATAAATTTGAAGGAATGTGCAAGGACATATTTGGTATTACCTTCTCAAGCACTAAGGTCTTTGAAGAAGTAAAAAGTTAGGGGAAGGAAGGAAAGCTAGTAGGCACTCAGTCCAACCCAATTCTTTATGAGGAGGGGACATAGTCTTGAAGTTTTGCTCAAAACCATCATAACTCAGCCAAGAGCTCTAAGATGGGTTAACTAAGGAGCAACTCCCACCCCATTTTTTATGACGCTTGGCATGGGAATTGTTAGTTTATTTATTGTTGTTTAAATATTATTATGAATTGTCATAGGTACCTAGTTCAGACATAATTTCTTTTTGTTATACTATTAATAGACAATTCAAAGTTATGAAAAAATCTCTAGATATTAAGCTATTATAGTGTTTGGTTTTCTTTGAAGTAACCCCTCCTTGAGGTAACCACCCACCACTGGGTTTGTTTTCCTTGAGGCAACTACCTACTATTGAATAGTTGTATCACTATTTTGTTTATAATGTGAAATATCTAAATGTTTCTTAACTCAGAAAAATAAAAAAAATGTAAAAATACTAGAAATTTGATAGTCAATATTTTAGAAAAAATAATAATGCTAAATATCCAAATGTTTCTTAACTAAAAAAAGAAAAAATGCAAAACTACTAGAAACTTGATAGTCAATATTTTAGGAAAGTTAAGTAAGAAGTACAAGAAAACAATCCACCATTAACCTAAAACAAATAAAATCATATCTTATTCAATAAATCAAATTCTTAATTTAAATTCTCCAATTACATTTTATGGTAATTCATTATTTTTATATCATGAAAATGAACCTTTGTTATTTCATTGGACCATTATATCCAATAAATCATACAAAAAATCTATCTATTCATATAATAGCGATTTCTACCACGAATCATGTTTATTAAAAATTAAGTAAGTAAGATGTATAAGAAAACAATTCATCCTTAACATAAAACAAATAAAATTATAGTTTATTCATTAAATCAAATTCTTAATTTAAATTCTCCAATTACATCATTAACTATTTTTATCATAATTAATTAATTTTAAAATACGAAAATAAAACTTTGTTATTTTATTGGACCGTTATATCCCATAAACCATACAAAAAAATTCTATCTATTCATATAATAGTGATTTCTACCCTAAATCATATTGGTTTAAAATTACTGAAAGTAAAATATTTGATGCTCAACGTTCATTTTTCTCTGACATGGCAAATGGAGAAGTACGATACATATGAAAATTTGAATGATGAAGAGAGAGAATTAAAAATGATATATTGAGAGAGAGTCAACCAACACAGTTGAAGGAAGGTTGCCAACAACCAAATAAAAAATAAATACTTTGTTATTAATTTTAAATAAATAAATATTTATGGTTATAATTTTAAATAGAGTTATGGGTAAGCTTTATATATCAAATAATGGAGCGCTTGAAGAGGTATGTTAATAATAATAGGGTTTCCATGGACGTTCGTACAACATAATGAATATTGGCATTTAAATAACTAAATTAAAAGTATGCAACCAATTGTCTACAAAAGGAATATTTCTGTGTGAAAGTCAAAATTGTATTCATTTCATTTAGAAACTCTGAAAGTGATATTTCCTTTCAAGAAATAAGTTTCAGCTTTTTATTAAACTTCTATTTCATTCCCTCGTGTTAACATTTTCAAGGTTTGGAAAAGTTCCATTCTATCATACACACATTTGAATTTCATTATTTCAAAATTATTAATATCTAAATTATGGTTATAAGTATTTAAATATCTTAATAATAAGTAAATGATTTTGAATATCAATTATTTAATAATTTTTAATATATATATAAAAAGGAGGAAGAATCCCTTAATTATAGGTGTGTCTGTGTCCTGAAGTCTTTTCATTTTTCAGAATAAGATGTTTTAATACATTGAATAGTTTTGCATTTTGCATTTTTAAACAATATTTTTAATTATATGGAAAATGTACTTTATATTTTAAAGCGGGAAAAAAGAGGATGTATCATGTATGTTATGTAGTAATATGTATTAATGGTTGAAGATAATAGTTTAACTAATTGTTATTAATTGTTGAATATTTAGTTAATTTACATGTGTTTAATTTTTTTTAATAATTTTATTAAATTTGTAAAAGTACATTTTTAAAATTTATTCTCTAATTTTAATAAAAATATATTATATAATATTAAATTATATGATATATAACATAAATACCGGCCTGGAGTATGCCGTAAAATTGTTTTTGCTTGGCTAAGAGTTCATCTTCCTCGGACGTAAGGAAACAGGTTAATGGTCCAAGACCCAGAGGCATCTGGCAGGAGTGAAAGCCTGCTCCCTTACGGGCCACCAGCGGGTTATTAGGTGGCGTGGTTTTCCTTGATAACAGTGATGAGTCAAACTGACATTCGCGGATAGCAACGAGAGATGGCTATCCTCACTATTGGTTTGACACCTGAGTTTGATAGGTTTTGCCACCTTCGGCAAAAAAATAAAAAAATAAAAATAAAAATAAAAATTTACATTATTTTATTTTAGTCATACCCATCTCCATATTTGAAAATTAACTTATATGACAAATTAACTTATATCACATTAAATGTATTGTTGCTTTATTTCTTCCCACCTTTTAATAATTAACTTTAAACAAACAAATGTGGATATTATATGAATTTAAAAATTATTTAAGTTCAAATGAATTTTTTGTTTGAAAGAATTCTAAAATTTTCCACTAAAAGTATATGGGTTATATATGTTTTTTTTTCTTTCACGTGTGGTTCACAAACACCCATGGTCATTAGGTGGCCGGTACGTCCACTGAAATATCTAAGCTTGATCAAGGGTGTCAAGCCCCGCAGCCAATAGCTAGGACTAACCCCAAGGGCTTTAGGGAGAATTGGCCATGTGACCTCCCAAATGGTGAGACACTTATTTGACTCATTGAGCTAACCCTTGGGGCTTATAGGTTATATATTTTATATCAATAAAGGCTTCTTTTTTTTAAATATCAATGAAACTAATTTGTTTTTCTTTGAAATTATTTTTTTATTTATGTAACAAAGATTTACATCAAATTGTCATAGTTTTGTGTTGGTTTATTGTTGAGGAAACTACAACAAATATAAAATTGCACTTTTCAAAAAAACTAAATAAAGAGTGTTTTGAGTTTGTACCAAAACATAACAAAAATATTTACAGAGGCTAGGCCAATAGGGCCTTTTTTCATCATTAAATTAAAAAACCTAAATCTAAGAAAGAAAAACCTAGTTGACCAAGAGTGCATTAAGATTTGTGAGAGTCGAAGGCCTCAACACGGATAAGGTCCTTGGTGTTGTCTAGTGAGCAACTCAGCACAGGAGATAGTCCTAGGTGAGCCTAAATTTCACTAAGTCTACAATCCATAGCTCACGAGAGCACCAAAATTTCATCCAACTGGAGGAGGATTTACTCTCAAGCCTCATTTCAATCTATCAACACCTTGTCCAACAATTCTTTGAGATGCTAGTAGAGGTAAACAATGTGCATGTAGTAATTGAAGTGGATTTGTTAGTCACTTGTATCAAGAACCCAATCTATCATTTTCGCTAGCACTTTAGAATCAGTTAGGCACTAGCGATCATTAAATATTTATTGCTCTACGTTTACAACCATTTTCTAGAGCTAGGGAGGAGTATGAGCCTAAAATCATGTGGTGGAACTTTCTTCTCTTTGTTGGGTTATGAGACCACCCATTTCCTTATAGTAAGTAGCACCCCTCTTGACATGGGCCCATTGTTGTGGCATTATAATGCACAAATAGAGGAGGGAGAAGAGTCGAGGGGAGGGGCAAGTGGAGGCTCGAAAGGTGTTAAGGAAGATAGAAGCTCGGGTAGTGGTATGGAGTCGAAGGATAACAGGGCGTGAAAAAGGCCAAAGAAGGTGACAAGGAGAGGTGGATTGAGAGAAAATGAGAGGAACTAGGAGGGGGCTAGGAGGATAGGGGACCAAGAGGATTAGAAGCTGGAGAGGAGGACAAGATGAGTGGGACAGGGAGAACCAACAACTATAGAGGGAAACAACTATGGGATCTCGGAGAGACTTCTATACAAACAAGAAAGGTGAACAACCTAAATAAGCAATAGAAAGCAACCATAGCTTGAGATATATATACCTAAAGCTTGAGCTACCAATTGAGGAATAAAATTATAGTGAGTACCTAAATACATTGAACCGATCTCACAATGCAACAAGCATCACTATAATTCATGTACTTGAAAGTGGCTCTGCTCATTGCTATAATTCTCTACCACCATGCAAGACCAATATGTGCATGAACTTTGCATCACATGTGATAGACAATTGGCGAGGATGAGAGGAGTTAAAATTTCCTAGACCCTAAGTGTGCCAAGAGGGATTAAGCTTTGAATGGGTTCTCATGTGTAGTCTCAATAGGATGGTCATGGAGTTAAGGAACAATTGTTGCAAGGCTAATACAATGTGCTATAAGATTATTGAAAGGGGAAGTGTTGCCATGTCCACCCATTGAATTAGCGGGTGGGATGATGATAATGCCTCCCACCATGTTGCTTGAATGTGTCACCTCATTTGAGGAATAAAATCAATTCATCATATATGTTAAATAATTTGAATTGTATTTATCAATTTTAATTATTACACATAATTATGTATATATATTAATTTTTATTTTGTTATATATATATTTGATTAAACCCTTCTATTAAATCATAAACATTGCCTTACAAAATTCAAAGTTTTTCCTACTCACCATCATGGTCCACCACAAGGGAAACTAAACCAAAGACAGTGAAGGACATTGTCTTTTTGCCCAATCATTGAAACAGTCTAAAAGTAAATTATGTTGTAGCTAGCATTCTTTTAAACAACTGTCTAAAAAGTTTGACAAAATTACTAAACATTGTTATGAAACCATCTCACAAAAAGATAGAAAAGAAAGATGATTGCCTTATAATTCAACCTCTTTGAGGGGGCAACCTCCTTTACATTACACAAATGAACAATTCTTGGATGATACAAATGACAAGACCTCCTTTCTATATATAGGAGTCTAAGGGGTCATAATATAATCAGAGCTGACATAACAATAATAATGTAAGGGCACAACAATAACAATAGTGGGATTCTATGGGGCACAATAATAAAAATATGGGGACTACATGGGCACAAAAATATAATAAGGGGGTTGCACTAATAACAATAAGGGGTTACACTAGTAGTATAGGGACCTAACATGCCCCTCTCCTTCAAAAAGTGTTTTCCTCGATGCTTGAGTAGTTCTGGATGCTTTTGTATAAAATTATCATCCATCCATGTGGAATCTTTAGTGGGTAAGTTCTTCCACTTGATGAGATACTCTGAAATTGATCTATTTCATAGCTGTCAATTTCTCGGTGCTGTGACTGCTTCAGGTTCTAATATGATTTTTCCTTCCTTGTCAAGTTCTGGCAATATTGTTTGAACTGGAATCTTCTGCAACTTTTGAATGAGTTCCCACCCTGCTTTGTCATTCTTCCATTCATCCCTTGCTTTGTTTATCGAATTTGGTTGGATAATTATACCAACCTCAAGTATTTCTATAGCCATACGTTCAATTTCACTCCTTTGGGCATATGGATATCTGTAAGGCCTGATTTTTGGAGGAACACTTCATGGAATCAAATGAATAACATGATCATGATCACGAATAGGTGGGAGGCCTTTGGGAGTCTTAAATACCTTGGAATGATTGTCCAAGACTTTTTGGAGATCTAGAGAAATAGATGATTTCGATGTGGGAACCTCTAGCAAACATAATTGTGCAATTACACCTCTTTATTCTTCCTTTAGAAGCTTTGTCATTCCGTTAGAGCTGATTATCTTTCCCGATTTCCTTGTGATACCCCTTAATTCAACTTCCTTTCCTTCCAAAGAAAATTTCATGAAAATTAAAAGCTATTGTACCGAAGGATTATAGCCATTGGACTCCTAGTACAACATAAACACCACCCATTGAAATGGAAAGAATTGGGCTATTCAATACATATTTTCCCATGGATAGCTTGATACTATGGCACTTTCCAGAGAAATTTATGGTTCCTCCACTTGCAACCATCACTTGACACTCTGGTGTTGGATATAGGAAGCAATTCAATTCCTTGGCTATGGTGTTGGATATAGGAAGCAATTCAATTCCTTGGCAATGGTGTTGGATATAGGAAGCAATTCAATTCCTTGGCTATCTTACAATGAATAAAATTATGGATACTGCCTCAATCAATCAACACTATTACCTTTTTCTTCTTGATATGTCCTTCTATCTTGAGAGTTTGAGGAGTGGTAATTCCGGCCAATGCATTACAAGATGTGGTCAGATTCGTTTCTTCTTTCTCTAGGGTTTGTTCTTGGTGTATATCCTATTACTTTGACGTTTCTTGTTCCTTTTCTTCCTCCTCTTCACATACTACGTAAATTAATTTATTCTTAGCACACTTATGACCTTTAGTGTATTTTCTATCACAACTGTAACAAAGCTTGTTTTCTCTTTTTTCTTCCAATTGTTGTGGTGTCAACCTTGTAGGTTGTGGAAGGCTAGGGGCAACAACACCTCCATATTTATAGTTGTGAGTGGTAGGCTTCCTTGTTGCCATAATTTTGCTTTCCATTTTTCTTGCCAACCTGAATGCCTTCTCCAATGAATCAGGTTCCCAAAGGCGAACCTCATGTTGGACGTTATCCTTTAAATTCCCTATGAACACATCAATCCTATGCTCCTCTCGAATATCTTTTACCCTTATATTCAATTTTTGGAAGTCCTCAATGTGCTCCATCATTGAACCCTTTTGTTTGAGGTTTATCAACTGGCTAAAAAAAGTGTTTCTTTTTGTATCCTCATAATGTGCTATCATTTCTTTCATAAAAATTTCCCAAGTGACAATTTGTTTACGAGAGCAAAGCCATTGATACCATACAAATGGATTTGGTTCCAAATATAAAGTTGCAATGCGTACCTTTTGTGTGTTTTGCACATTATGGAGATCAAAATATTGCTCCATCTGTGGTATCCATGTTACGGGATTCTTGCCATCAAAATTCCTCGTATTGATCTTTGGAACATGGTGGGTCTTTGTTCCAATGTTAGAGTCTATGAAATCATGATTAACATTTCTTTTGTTCTCATCATGAGTTTCCTCTACTACCTTTTCGCCATTAAGAAGCCTTTATTGTAGCAACTTTGTCAAACCTTCCATGTATTTCTTCAAATCTTCAATGTTGTCATTCTTTGAATCAAGATTAACATTTATTTTGTTCTCATTCTGAGTTTCCTCTACTAGCTTTTTGCCATTAGGAAGCCTTTCTTGTAGCAACTTTGTCAAACCTTTACGCAAATCTTCCAACTTAGCGTCCATGCCATTCATTTTAGCTTCCATGCCATCCATCTTAGCTTCCACGCTATCCATATTAACTTGTATGCCATTCGTATTAGCTTCCATGCCATTCATATTAGCTTCTATTACATTTTGTGAGAGTGAAATTTGTTGCATTTGGTCTCGTAATTTTGATATATCGTGTTGCATTTCTTCCTCTTCTTCATGAGTCATGCTAGAGCTTTCAGGTTGCTTACTAGGCTTTTCCATTTTCTTTCTTCAGGGCAATAATTAATGATAACTATGCTTCACTATGCCCTTTGAACTTCAACCTAATTTTTCAACACAAACTTATTGATCCAGGTGGATGTTGGTGGCCACCCACCTATCCCATTTGGACCCCCACAACTGTCTCTCTCAGCATTTTCAGTTTCCTTAATTGTAGCACAACTTACTATTTTTAGCAGTTTTTTAGGTCCTGAACTTCCGGAGCCGTTTTGAGGCCCTAAACGACGTTTTTTGGGAAATCCGGGGCAACATGGGTCCATGGACCGATGTTGCCTCCCAAAGTGGCAGTGCTCGGATAGATCTTTTTAACGAGCTATTGTACGAGTCAAACGGAGATCGTATGCCAAAGTTACGACCCTGGGAAGTTGGTGTACCAATTTACCCAAACGGGGCCCATAGTTTGGCGTTTCATCTTCTAGGGTTAGGTTTTGGAATGTTAAGGGTTTTCCATTGTTTCTCAACAATAAATAGGCCTTGGAGCCTCATTGTAACATAGTTCAGAGGCATGTAGCCACCACATCTCTTCTCAGAGATAAGCTACCATCGCCCTAGCTGGTTTATTTCCATTTCTGGTTGTAAGCATATTTCAGTATTTTCCATTAATGAAATGAAGTATTATTTCCGCTGCATCTTTGTGTATATGGTTATCTCTGTAATTTGTTGCGTTCCTGTTTAAATCCGGATCAGTGGTATCAGAGCGGTCTGCTTTTTCTCTGTTTTTCTTTGCATGTCCCCAACAAGGTCGGGATATAAGGAGTTAGGGCTTGAATTGGTCGAACCTTTGCAAGACCAGCCTCGCAAATCCCGACGGCCTCCCATGGCGGATGAGAAGAAAGACGAGGGGGTAGGAGATCCTATCAAAATCTTTCTCAAAGAAGCACTCGAGCGGCAAAGGAACGCGATGATGGACAACTTTGCACAGATCCTTCAGCGACTACCCAGAGGCGACGCATAGGCTTCCAACAGTGACTCTGGAAACACCACGCCGTTTAAGGTACAAGTTAATTTTGAAATCCCCATCTTCGAGGGTCAAATAGATGCAGATGTCGTAGATAAATGGTTAAATCTGCTAGATGTGTATTTTTCTGTTCACTAATTTTCAAGTCGGGAAAAGATTGTTTTCGCTCTTCTCAAAGCAGCCCCCCACGTCAAGGACTGGTGGGAAACCTACTGCGAGCAGAAGGATGAAAGTACAGGCTCACTATTTTTAGCCGCACCCACTTGGAATGACTTCCGGGATGCCATCAAGGAGCAGTACTACCCTGTTGGAAGCTATGAGGACAAATACATCAAATGGACCACACTGCGGCAGGGACGAGACCAAGATGTGCTGGAGTTCACAAACATTTTTCATACCCTTCGAACACAGTTTGGTATCAAAGATTCTGCACTGCATCTGGTACTCAAATACCGTGGCTGCCTGCACAGATACATCCAGGAAGAGATGGTGTTCTTGAACATCTCCTCACTCGGCACAACATACCGATACGCTCTCAAAATCGAGCAAAAGTTCAAACAGAAGAAGCGAGACTTTGGATCTGCAAATCCGAAGCCCAAAGGACAAATTCAAGGCGGGGTAACCCAAGACAACCCGTCGAAGCCGCAAGAAAAGAACAACACCATGAAGCCGAAGAAGGGCACAGGGAAGTGGTGTGAGTTCCACAAGAGTCCCACTCATAACACAAGTGAGTGTCGGACCAAGCAGTCGCTGGTGGCCGAGTTGAAGGCTTCCGAATCAGATGTCTGTTCTGACCCTGAGCCAGAACCTGACAAGGGGAATGGCAAAGGGAAGTAGATCATTGATGCGGATCCCAGTGCCACTGTTGCCACCGCCAAGATCCAAAAAGATGAGCCCGAAAATCCAGAGGAAGGGGAGCGTCTTTTCCACTCACAGATGTGGGTGAAGGGTTCGCTGCTACAATTCATTGTCGACAGTGGCAGCAAAAAGAACCTCATTTCAGCAGAGGTCGTGAAGCGGTTGGGCCTACCGACTACACCGCACCCACAGCCGTACAGTATCGGGTGGCTTCACGAAGGACGAGATCTGAAAGTTCGCCAGCAGTGCCGCCTTCCCTACAGCATCAAACCCTTCACAGACGAGGTATTGTGTGATGTTACACCTCTGGATGTTTGTGATGTACTATTAGGCCATCCATACTTGTGGAGGCGACATGCTGTGTATGAGTCTAGGCCTCGTGTTGTCATTATTTATTTGAATAATTCATTATACAGGATACTAGAGGTAGCCCCACCTACTGCCACATCCTTGATCACTACCAAGAAAGGCAACAAGCTCATATCACAGACTAGGAAATTCATCTGTCTGGTTCACTCCCAAAGTAAGGGGAAGATCGTTGCTACATCCATGACCCCTACAAAGGGTTCCTCCATGCAGCAGCAGCAGCAAAGGGATACAGTCATGACAAGACACAGGAACAACTTCTCCTCACCCACAGGGGTACCACACAAGTTTTAGGTGGGCGACAAAGTTTGGTTACATCTGTAGAGGGAGCGCCTTACCAGAACCCATCAGAAACTCAGAACACTCCGACATGGTCCTTACACCAGTACCAAGGCTACGGGCAACAATGCTTTGAAGCACATCATTCCTCCATTCCTTCGCTTGCACCGAGTGTTCAATGTGGACCATTGTCGACCATGCTTTCCACCATTTCTGGACACAGCAGAGATTGCAGAACAGCTCACCAAAGACCCAGCTCAGCAGAAGCTTCCTCATCTCAGGGAGGAACTCAACGCAATGGGGACCATTTCTTCCTAAGGGGGGAGGAATGATCCAGGTGGATGTTGGTGGCCACCCACCTATCCCATTTGGACCCCCACATCTGTCTCTCTCAGCATTTTCAGTTTCCTTAATTGTAGCACAACTTACTATTTTTAGCAGTTTTTTGGGTCCTGAACTTCCGGAGCCGTTTTGAGGCCCTAAACGATGTTTTTTGGGAAATCTGGGGCAACATGGGTCCATGGAACGAGGTTTCCTCCCAAAGTGGCAGTGATCGGATAGATCTTTTTAACGAGCTATTTTACGCGTCAAACGGAGATCGTATGCCAAAGTTACGACCCTGGGAAGTTGGTGTACCAATTTACCCAAACGGGCCCACAGTTTGGCATTTCATCTTCTAGGGTTAGGTTTTGGAATGTTAAGGGTTTTCCATTGTTTCTCAACAATAAATAGGCCTTGGAGCCTCATTGTAACACAGTTCAGAGGCATGTAGCCACCACATCTCTTCTCAGAGATAAGCTACCATCGCCCTAGCTGGTTTATTTCCATTTCTGGTTGTAAGCATATTTCAGTATTTTCCATTAATGAAATGAAGTATTATTTCCGCTGCATCTTTGTGTATATGGTTATCTCTGTAATTTGTTGTGTTCCTGTTTAAATCCGGATCACTTATGAAAAATTCTAAAAAGACTACACACCTTTGCTTTTTTCTCTTTGTAGAAGTTCAATATTGAATCTGTTATATCTCTGTAATTGTGGATCTCCGAGGTCTGAAATTTCTTCCTGGGGTAGCCCTCTAAGTCCTCTTTCCAATGCCACCATTCTGATCAAAATTGGATTCTCCAAGAAAGAGTTATGCCCAATCTCCCAAGATGACCTGATTATATAGTTTTTTAGTAGAGCGAACTTGTACGACGTTCCATGTGTCACTCTTTCGACCTTTAAATCTGAAAAGATACACAGAAAACTAAAGCCCGTTCTCTTTTTGTAACTTCTTATGAAATTTCAATATGATTCTCAGGGAGAAAATTATGATGCTTTTCCCAAGGTCACCTGTTTGGAATGTAATTCGAGATTCTGCAAAAACCCTAACTTCCTCAAATCATATCTCTGAAAATATAGCGACACAAGATCTTAAATTCGTTCCCGAGGTTCAGAACGATTTCAGCTCAAATGAGTTTTTTTTAAGCTTCTGAAACATCGCATAAAAACAGTTATAGCGAAAATTCCACGATGACTTGTTTGGAGCAGTGAAACCCTAGAATCCAAAGCTCCAATACCAAATGTTATGAAACCAACTCTCAAAAAGATAGAAAAGAAAGATCAATGCCTTATAATTCAGCCTATTCTAGGGGAAACCTCCTTTACATTACACAAATGAATAATTGTTGGATGATACAAATGACAAGACCTCATTTCTGTATATAGGAATATAAGGGATCATAATATAATCAGAGCTGACATAACAATAATAATGTAAGGGCATAACAATAACAATAGTGGGTTTCTATGGGTCACAATAATAACAATATGGGGACTACATGGGCACAAAAATATAATAAGGGGGTTGCACTAATAACAATAAGGGGGTTGCACTAATAACAATAAGGGGTTACACTAGTAGTATAAGGACTTAACACACATCCTTTGCTTGTTGTAATTGGCCATACATCTAAGTAAGAAAAAAAAATTGAAACCAAAAGTTTAACCAAGATCATTGGACAATTTTCATTTGTTAGAGAAAATTACTAGATTTGGTTCTTATGCAATGGTTCTTGTTGGAGGTTTAAGACCACACTAGAGATGGCCTTCGATATGTGCCAAGTGGGCATCAAGGCTGACCAAGCAAAAGTGTTGGTGGTGTTTGACTCTAAATTTCGTTGAGGCATGCAATGATCTCATTATAATCCTCATTTTTTTCATCGAGAACATGGCCTAGGAGCATATTTGCAAATGAAGAGTGATAGAATTAAGGTATTGATTATGTCATCCCCTAGTGTGACCAGGTCCAGGAACCTGATTAGCAACTTCAATTTGGATTTCAGAGTCAAAATAGGCCTGACAGTCATTGGTGGTTAAGGCTGCCAATTGTTGAACTTCTATTTGGATTTCAATGAAAGTAGTAAAATTGAAAACAAAAGAAACATATTAGGCATGAATATGAGCTTGAGGCTTTCCTGAAGGGCCATAACCTCTAGATCCCTAGTGCAATTGTGTTCTATGACACAACATAGTCATACAGAGTAGGAAAGATACAAGACCTAAAACCCCCAAAGGAGGTTAAGACCAATAAACCAAAAAAAACTCAGTTAAGTTAGAGATGAGAGGGGAATTAAGGATTGGGCCTGGGAAAGTTAACGGGTGAGGTCAAAAAACAATCACAAAAAAAGAAGCACTAGGGATAAGCTTTGGGCATTGAGTGAAGATCAAACAAACAAGAATAACCCCATAGTTTGTAATGCCACAAGGATGCCTTGCACACCAAACATTGATTGCCACCATCATGAGAAAAACAAGCTTAGAATCTGGTAAAGACTAGACATATGAAATTTTACCCATTTGCTAACAACCCACGAGGCTCTAAGAAGTAGCTTTCGAGTCCCTACCTTTCATTAGAGAACATGAATTCTTGGTCAATCTTTCCTTGAAACCTTGTCCTTGCACTTGGTGCAAAACATTATCGAGTTTTGAATGTTGTTAAGGTCCAATCCTAAAGGACTAGGGCCTTTAGTGACCATTGAACCAGAATAGCTAGCACTGTAGAAGTAGCTTTCGATTCCCCACTTTTCATTGGACGACATGAATTCTTGGTCAAGCTTTCCTTGCAACCTTGTCCTTGCACCTGGTGCAAAATTCTATAGAGTTTTGAATGTTGTTAAGGTCCAATCCTAGAGGAATAGGGCCTTCAATGACCATTGAACTAGAAAATCCAGCACTGCAGTGGGAATATTCCACCTCTGGATGGGAGTCTTTGCTTACACAACAAAAAAACTAAGGGTTGCAATAGGGAAGGTATGAGCTCCTAGTGAAGATTGATTTTGCTATCTTAATGCAATATATATATGAGGTTGTTGGCATGTGTGAATGAGTGGGGTGGTATGGCTACGCCACCTCCCCTCTTTAAAGCAAGTAGAGGCAACGAGGTGGTGAGTATCTCCCCTTTATGTTGGATATTTATCCAGCACACTGATCGAGAAATATATACAAATATTTTTACTTTCATTTATATATATTATTTTTAAAATTTGATATAAATTGCATTTCAATATAATTTGAATAATTTTTTTTTTTTTAAATGTAATTTAATAGACGTCACAACAATGGTTAAATTCCTTTAGATTATATTACAAAATTAATTTATATATATGTGTGTGTGTGTGTGTGTGTTTTTTGTTGTCAATTTCTTTTTACATTATATTAACAAAAAACACTTACATAGAGTACAATAAAATACGAATAGAGAGACATTTCCCAGAGGCATGAGAAAAGGTTGCAGAGGGCTGAGAATTTTCCCCAAGATGGAGAAACCAGATGAGTAGCCCAAAAAAGTGTGAGCCAACGTAATTCTTGCAGCTAGATGAGACCAAGACTAGTTGACAGAGCAGGGCCATTGATGATGAGCCGCTACTATTTGTGAGGCCCTAAATTAGGCATTTAACAGGCTATAATCATAATTAATGCTCAGAATATAAGAATTTATCAATTAGATTATTGAGTACCTACCTGGAGTTTTTGTGGTTGAATATGCCTCTTATCTATTGTGGCTCTCGCTACCACTACCATTACCAAATGATCAAAACCTCCCTGCCAAATTGGGCACAATCTTAGTACCCAGCTCCAAAGTACTTCAAATTCAAGGTACTCTAGGCCTTGTGACCAAAATTTCAAGAAAAATGAAAGTTGAATTCCCTATGTAGTGACTTTGTTATAAATTCCTCCTCTCTATAAAAACTCCCTCTCCCTTCTGTCATCTTCGATTTCCTTATATCAATAATTATTTCACTGCCTCCTCTTCTGCCGTCTGAGTATCCCGATTTAAAAAGGGTTTTTTGGTTCAGTCAGTCATAGGTGGAGTGAACTCTCGCATCTAGGGTGCTCTTTATGAAAAATTTAGAGGCAGTCAGGAGATTAATGGTGAATATAAAATCTATTTTATTTAAGGGGCACTTTAATCCTATTAATATTCACTATTTAATATTTGTACTTAATAAATTATATAAAGTACATATATTACTACCTTTAAGTTATTGTAGTTATATAAGTTATTACTTTTATTAAATTTAAACATTTAATAAATTTATATGATTAATAAATTAATTTGTTTGGATTTAAATTATTAAGTTGTTTATATATATATATATATATATATATATATATATATATATATATATATATATATATATATATATATATATATATATATATATATATATATATATATATATATATATATCTTTTTAAAATATATAATTTATTTTAGTTAATAAAATAATTAATATATCTATATATATCTATATATATATTCAATTTCTTTTTAATTTGCATAATCATTGTATGTTTTAGTTATATATTATGGTGATGGTATACATATCATGTGCTCCAATATATATAATTAGTTAGCATGTATACTAGTGCAATGCATGTGATGCATGCATATGTAGCTATGGTAGTGCAGTGCATGTGATGCATGCCTCATATGCATGCTAATATTTCTATGCTCCCTTGAGACTTGAGATGGGTCATTACACTGTCATTATAATAGTATCAATTTAATAAAAAGAGTTGAAAAAATCGGCCATAAAGCATGAAAACTACTAAACCTTTAGCAAAGAGAACCTGGTCACGTTGTGTCGATGTCGTGCCAACCAAGAGGAGTGTTGAATTTTTGCAGATGCTCACACTTTCCTGTGGAAGGACCTGCAGCCTCATTGTTTGGCTTCTCTTCAATAATATAACAGTTGTAAGGAATGGGGCAAGGGGGAGAGGTCTTCTCTCCTAAATACTGCACATCCATTGAACGGACTAAGGTGTCCTTCGAGTCGTGAGCAGGAGAGATGTGCCCAACAACATAGACGATGGAGAGTGAAACGAAGCTGGGAGGGGCTAAAAGTGAGGCAAAGGGGTCAAGAGAGGAAGAGGATGAGATGTGTTGGGAGAATGAAACTCCAAGGTTGTGAGAGAGATGGTGGAGGGAGGAATAGAGGTGGCTAGATTAAGCATTGGCATCAACAATCCATCTCGCAGTGGAGGCACAGTCACTTTCCTAGGTGAGGAGGTTACAAAGATCCCAAAGGTTGGGTGTAAAACTTCCCCCACAACTTACCTCCACTGTTTCCATATTGATGACCTAACATCGAATGTTATCAAGGATGTGGCTTTGGAAGAAAACCAATTCAACATCTGCCTTAGGTGCAACAGGAGGGCATCCCTTTCCCCAACCACGACCACCATGCCACACACAACAATGTTCATGGAGCATTGTAGGCAGATGGAGGTCGTGGAGATTGGAACGGGTCACAAAGATTGCAAGATCTGGACAGGAGAAAGTGCAGGGAGAGACTTGGAGTGGGACAACCAAAAAGAGGGAAGGGAGGTGTCATTTAACATACATGGCATGTATAAAACATGCAAGAGGAGCCCAATAGTTTTGAGTGTGCGAAGACGAGGGAGAGAATAGGAGTTATGGATGGGTGACAACATGTGAGTAGCGTAGGTAAGAGGGAATGTCAAGTGGAGTGACTAGTTACTCCAAGCACTGACATGTGGATCATCCTTGATTAACACCCAAATTTGATGGTATATATATATATATATATATATATATATATATATATATTATTTTATATAAAAAATAATACATGAGGTTGATAATATACCTAGTATACCTAAGGGGGATAATATGGGGTACAGAGGGAGGTATCCAAGGGAATAATGTAATAATGGGATGGGCCATAGTAATAAATAAGGTGGTTAACCCGTATCATGTAAGGGACCACAAGTAGTTAGCAATAATGTAATAAGTCCATGGTATTAGATACATGGTATTGAGGGAACCATGGTAATGACCCATGCTATTGTATGTATGAGGCCTATATAGAGGCTAGAGACGCCCCATTGAGAGATGTCAAGGAATATTGTATGAACAAGCATATGGCTTGTGGAGTGTTCTCCTTCCTTGAAGAGTGAATGCATGGTGTTGCTCTACCTTAAGGGTTTGATATCAATAAAGAAGCATTTCTATCTATATTCAGATCTTGTTATTTTTGGTGATTATTTATATTTCTCATATATTTTCAGGTCAATTATATAACAAGTGGTATGAGAGCTATAACAAGTGGTATCAGAGCACTTTCTTGAGTAAAACAGAGTATTTTCTTTTATTTTTTTGTAGGAATTTTTTGGGTGGCGAATTTGCAGATCAGATCTGTACGTTCTGGTGCAAAATTTGCAGAATCTAATTGTGTTTTTTTTTTTTGCATGAATTGATTCAGATATGTACATTTTGGGGCAACATTTGCAGAATCTAATTGCAGATCTGGGTTCTTTGCAAAAAAATACCCAATTTCAAAAAAAAAAAATCAGTTGAATCGGAGTCTGGATGAGGGAGATATCGTTGATTTAAAAACAACTCTTTTTAAGAAAATTTTGTTACGGCGGGACAACTGGAGTGCGAATCTAAAATTCCAGTGCCTAGATTAGAATGTACAAATTTGATGGCTATGAACCGGAAATATGTGTTGCATTGTGATTTTTATTTTTTACTGGTATCTCCTTATTGCAGGTTCATGGATTGATTCAGAAGGAGAGGATCGTTGTGTCTATAAATCCTAGTTGCACGCACACTTTTATCAATGTTAATTTGGCAAAAATATTGCAAGTTCTAGCAAAACACATTGAAAACACACAGGTTGATAATGAGGATGTTCAAGTTCATAAAGATTTGAAGCTTTCTATGGATAAGTATGCGTTGCATTGTGATTTTTATTTTTTTGCAGGAATTTTTTGGATGGTGAGTTTGCAGATCAGATCTGTACGTTCTGGTGCAAAATCTGTAGAATCTAATTGTAGATTTGAGCTTTTGGTGAAAAAATACCCAATTTGAAAAAAAACATCAACCGAATTGGAGTCCAGATAAGGGAGATATCGCTGATTTAAAAATCAGCTGTGTTGTAGACATTTTTTAGGGCGGCGAGTTTGTGGATCAGATCTGTACGTTCTAATGAAAAATCTATAGAATATAATTGCAGATTTGGGTTGTTTGTGAAAAAATATCCAATTTGAAAAAAAAAATCGGCCGAATTGGAGTCCGAATGAGGGAGATATCGTTGATTTAAAAATCAATTGTGTTGCAGACATTTTTCGGGGCGGCGAGTCTACAGATTAGATATGTACGTTTTGGGGCAACATTTGCAGAATCTAATTGCAGATCTGGGTTCTTTGCAAAACAATACCCAATTTCAAAAAAAAAAATCAATTGAATTGGAGTCGGATGAGGGAGATATCGCTGATTTAAAAACAGCTCTTTTTCAGAAAATTTTGTGACGGCGGGATAGCTGAAGCGCGAATCTGAAATTCTAGTGCCTAGATCAGAATGTACAAATTTGATGGCTATGAACCGGAAATATGTGTTGCATTGTGATTTTTATTTTTTTGCATGAATTTTTTGGGCGGCGAGTTTGCAGATCAGATCTATATGTTCTTGTGCAAAATTTATAGAATCTAATTGTAGATCTAAGCTTTTGGTGAAAAAGTACCCAATTTGAAAAAAAATCATCCAAATCGGAGTCCATATAAGGGAGATATCGCTGATTTAAAAATCAACTGTGTTGTAGACATTTTTCAGGGCAGCGAGTTTGTGGATCAGATCTGTACATTCTAGTGCAAAATCTATAGAATATAATTGCAAATATGGGTTTTTTGTGAAAAAATACCCAATTTGAGAAAAAATCGGCCGAATTAGAGTCCGAATGAGGGAGATATCGCTGATTTAAAAATCAGTTGTGTTGCAGACATTTTTCGGGGCAGTGAGTTTGCAGATTAGATATGTACGTTTTGGGCCAATATTTTCAGAATCTTATTGTAGATCTGGGTTCTTTGCAAAACAAAACCCAATTTCAAAAAAAAAAATCAGTGGAATCGGAGTCCGGATGAGGGAGATATCGCTGATTTAAAAACAACTCTTTTTCAGAAAATTTTGTGACGGCGGGACAACTGAAGCGCGAATCTGAAATTCTAGTACCTAGATCAGAATGTACAAATTTGATGGTTGTGAACCAGAAATATGGCTGGCACAAATGGAACATTTTTTCACTCTGGAACACATCATAGACAATGCAACTAAACTAAATGTGGCAGCGATTTACTTGGACCAAGAAAGATGGAAATGGTGGTAGTGTCATCAAAAAGGCTATCCAAGGACAATTACTTGGCAGATGTTCGCAAAATCTATTTGTGACCACTTTGATTGTAAATCTAATTTTGTGGGTCCTCTTATTAAGCTCACACAGACAGGCACACAACCTAGCAAATATTTTATTTGTACAAGAAAGAAGGAAACCAAGAAACCTAAAGGATTATTTTCTACTGGTATCTCCTTATTGCAGGTTCATGGACTGATTTAGAAGGAGAATATCGTTGTGTCTATAAATCCTAGTCGCACGCATAATTTTATCAATGTTAATTTGGCAAAAAAATTGTAAGTTCCAACAAAACACATTGAAAACACACAGGTTGATAATGAAGATGTTCAAGTTTATAAAGATTTGAAGCTTTCTATGGATAAGTATGTGTTGCATTGTGATTTTTATACTTTAGATATGTATAACATGGATGTTGTTTTGGGATATCCTTGGATGGAATCTGTGGGTACTGTCAATATTAATGTGCAAAAGAAACTCCTAAAGCTCTGGTATAAAAAGAAGAAAATTACATTGCAGGACATTTCCATTAAGACCCAAGTAGAGACTATGGAGGCAGAAGCACAAAAATCTAATGACATTGAGAGATCAGATGATGAGCCTTTAAGGGTCAACAACCAAACACAAACATCGAACCAGGTACCAGAAAAACAGGGAGAATCCAAGGAGGCTAAAATAGAAAAGGTTACAGGTACTAATACATCAGATGAGGACTCAGTGGTTGAAGTAATATTGGAAGATAAGAAACAACAGCAGGCACCACAACATGTACCAGATACCAATGAGGCTCCATCAAGTGGTGAATTAACGAAAGATACACCGTTGGTTAAAACTTCAACATATCACCACCCACATCACCCTGCAAGAAAACAACCAACGAGATGGCAAAAAATTAGCCACAAGGACAACAACCCTTGCATGACAGATAGAGAGGGGCGATGATCCACCTACTACACATCAACACAGAAGAGGCGCCAGGGTCAAATTCCATCTCAAGCGAGTGAGGCACCAGCTGGATTGAGGGTTCACCTTTCTCTTGGATGGCTAGATGCATGTGCATGGTACTAGTGGACTACACTTTTGAGTAGAACTTATTATTTGTGTTCTGCATATGTTTTAGGGATGAAACATGTTAAGGGGGTTGGAATGTAGTATACCTAGGGGAGATAATATGGGGTACAGAGGGAGGTACCCAAGGGATGGGCCATAGTAATAAATAAGGTGGTTAATTCATATCATGTAAGGGACCACAAGTTGTTAGCAATAATGTAATAAGTCCATGGTATTAGATAGATGGTATTGAGGGAACCATGGTAATAGCCCATGGTATTGTATGTATGAGGCCTATATAGAGGCTAGAGACTCCCCATTGAGAGATGTCAATGATTATTGTATGAACAGGCATATGTTTTGTGGAGTGTTCTCCTTCCTTAAGGAGTGAATGTATGGTGTTGCCCTACCTTAAGGGTTTGATATCAATAAAAAAGCATTTCTATCTATATCCAGATCTTGTTATTTTTGGTGATTATTTATAGTTATTGGGTATATTGGTAGCATTTCATATATTTCTGGGTCAGATCTATAACAACGACCACCATGCCACACACAACAATGTTCATGGAGCATTGCAGGCAGATGGAGGTCATGGAGATTGGAATGGGTCACAAAGATTGCAAGATCTGGACAGGAGAAAGTGCAGGGAGAGACTTGGAGTGGGATAACCAAAAAGAGGGAAGGGAGGTGCCGTTTAACATACATGGCATGTATAAAACATGCAGGAGGAGCCCAATAGTTCTGAGTGTGCGAAGACGAGGGAGAGAACAGGAGTTATGGATGGGTGACAACATGGGAGTAGCGTAGGTAAGAGGGAATGTCAGGTGGAGTGACTAGTTACTCCAAGCACTGACATGTGAATCATCCTTGATTGAAACCCAAATTTGAGGGTGTATATATATATATATATATATATATATATATATATATATATATATATATATATATATATATATGAGGTTGAAAAGCAATGTATGAGAATTTATTATAATTTATCACTACTTTGATATGTAACATAATAACTATAATATTTAATTACTATTTGAAAATTGAAATATCTATATATATAGTTAAAATGAATTATTATTTTTTATATACAAAATTAGTGCGCATGGAAAAGAATAAGAAGGATAATTTATTATAATATTTCACTGCTTTGATTAATAATTATATTTTTCAGCACCTTATAGGCACTCAGAAATACCCTATGGGCAAAGACATAATAAAATTAGTGTATGCAAAGTGCCATTAAGGTGGTTGATGTGGGTAAATATTTAATCAATCCTTTTGGGTATGGCTTTGATTCAATGGTTATACATTAGAAGAAAGAAGAAGAAGAAGAAGAAGAAAAAAAGGAGATAAAGTTGAATAACATGCTCACATAATATTATAGATGTATGAATAACGTATGCCTTATTCTACTTGTTTACTTTGATGGTTTATTTATATTTATTCCATGAGGAAGTGTATAATGTAATGTGTGTCTTGTTTTTAAAATAGTGATAATTATTTGGTTTCATGGATATATTAGTTTTAAAATTATTTACTTTAATAGATGTATTTAATTTTAATATATGTCAATTGTGAAAATACAATTACATTTAATTGTTTAGGAAAGTGGGGTCATATATAGAAAGTGTCGTGTGAAATGTAATTGATAAGTGTGATTAGACTTTAGGAGGAAGTTGATCTTGATGGGTTTTGAAGATGACATTTGCATAGATGGATTCCCAACCATGTATTTATACTAGACCACAAACCCATGAAATGTTCCTTGAACAAACCTTTTTTTGAGATGAGGCATTAATGGTTTTGCTCCTAATTAGGAATATTTTAGATAGAATATGACACTTTGAGAAGATAATCTAAAAGAATGTTCTAGAATAACAATGAAAGATGCACATATTTTTGCTTTTATTGTTGCATCCATTGTGAGATCACTATTATGGTATTTGGATCCATTTAATAGTGTTTTGTTTTGAAATTGAATCTAATCTACATTCCTACTTGTAGACATTACCTACATTGGACCATATAACATATATGAACCACATAATGCAATTGTTATCATTGACATGTTTCCAATTCAATAAAAAACACGCCCAAGACTGTTTTCTTCACCATGGAGTTGGAGTGTAATTCATTAATGTTTCAAAGGAAATATATTACTTTCAAAATTATAATCATCATATTCTAACTACTCTTATATTTTTTTCAAAGGCTTCCCCATGAGACATCAAGAGGTTGTACTCCTTGGGAATTGCAATGATTGCTAGAGAAAAAAATGAGGGAGATAAAAAGAAAAAGAAAAATAATAGGCCTCCATATTGTTATCTCCTTTTGCTATGGTTATTCTATTTTTCTATTATTAACATTATGTTGTTTGTATTTTCAAAATATATGATTTTATTTGATAATGAATTAGTGAATATGGGAGTGAAATATTATGTAGAAAACAACTAATAATGATCAATGAATAAAGAAATTAAGAAAAAATCTTATAGAACATGTGTTTGATTAAGGAAATATTACATTAATATAATATAGAGTAGTGTTTGGAGCATTATTTAAGGAAATATAGTATTTTATCCTAACATGGAATTGTTAATACTATGAATTTTTTTGAATTGTTAACATAGACTCTTTAAAAAATCTCTTCAATCTCATCACAAAGTAAGCTACTACTTGCTGCTATAAAATTAGCTGGTTGCACCTGAAAGGAAGTAACTAATCCATGATTTATCATCTACAACTAAAAGGCGATGTGTAGGTTTTAACCCCATATAGAAATTACCTGCATACAAATTCTAAGAACAGAAAATAAACAATGTGAGAGCATAACACATATACACAGAGATTTTCCCCTGGACCCCAAAACCGGGACTACTAGCTTGATTTTTCATGATGTTCCATTCAATGTTACAATACATATTTATACATGCCAAAGCATCCAATACCATGGACCGAAAACCATCGTGTCCAAAACCATGTGCGAAAACCATGCACAAAACCATAGGTAGGTCCGCCCAACCTAATATATGGTCCAAAAAAAATTTCCCCCGGCGCTGCCCCGGACCCTGTAGAGGGGGGCTAACCACCCCCCTCAAACCCCCTATGGATCCCCCGCTATGCAGTCGGCGCAAAAAATGGGGGGCTTCGCCCCCCCTCTAACCCCTCGATTAACTAGGGAGACTAGTCGTGGAAAGGATATAACACAACCCAACATTCTCCCACTTGTTATTTTCTTTCCACAGGGGGCCATAGGAGATCTTAGTCATTTATCTAGCCCTGAAACGCCCATTGTTTCTCTACACCAAGAGAACTTCTCAGAGCTCAAAGATTTTGTCAATTCATCTACAATATTCTTCAAAGTGTCCACCTTTACCAACAACACCTTTTTGTCTTCTATCATATCCCTCACAAAGTGATACTGAACATCAATGTGCTTTGTTTTTGAATGATAAGTAGGGTTTTTTGTCGAGAAAATTGCACTTTGGTTATCATAGTCTATCCTTATATCTTCCTATACTAACACCATACTTGAACACAATCTCTGCAACCAAACTGCTTCCCTGCTTGCATGAGTGTTTGCCATGTATTCTGCCTCTGTAGTTGATAGTTCCACTACAGATTGTTTCTTACTCATCCAACTGGCTGCACCTCCAAATAGGTTAAACACATACCCGCTTGAAGATCTTCTCTTATCCAAATCTCCAACCCAGTCTGCAATAACAAAGCCACGAATATCCAACACTCTGTCCAATCCTAGTCTTCCTTGGTAGCACAAACCATAATCACTAGTGCCACCCAAATACCTAAAAACCCGCTTCACTGCTATCTAGTGCTCCTTCCCTGGTTTTGACATAAACCTACTCAATACTCCCACTACATGTGCAATGTCTGGTCTAGTACAGACCATTGCATAGATCAGGCTACTGACTACACTTGCATATGGGATGTGGGACATGTCCTCTTCCTCTTCTTGTGTCTTGGGACACTGTTTGGTAGATAGCTTTACACCTACAGGAATAGGAACCTTCACCGGTTTACTATCCTGCATATTAAACCTCTGCAGTATTGTCTCGACATACTTCCTATGGTTTAACCAGAGCTTACTCTTTGTCCGATCTCCTTTAATTTCCATGCCCAAAATATAGTTTGCAGCACCAAGATCTTTCATGTTGAATTTGGAGGACAATTGGGTCTTCAAATCCTGGATAATTTCTTTGTCATTTCCAACCAAAAACATATCATCCACATACAAGACCAGATAAATTGTTGGGTGTGGGGCCTGATTATCTTCTGTATTGAAAGGTTTCAGCCGGATGTATACCCCAGGAAGACTGTACACCCCTCCACGCGGCAGCGGGGACTTATCCCCCCCGCGGGGGTCTAGTAAAAGTCTAGTAATTTCTAATCAATCTGGGCCGTTCATTAGGCAGATGATTTGACAGTAGAAGTTATGTTTAGTTTAGGGTTTTTTGCCCTAGAAGGAAACCCCTCACTATATATGAGGGAATTGTATTGCGTCTATGTAGATCTATATTCTGAGTGAGGAAGAGAGAGGAGATTGAGAGCAAAGAGGGTGTTACAGTGGATCTACTGTAGGTTGTATCTCTTCAGTTTGCTAGATAATATAAAAGGAAGGACTGGTTGTTTCTTCGTGGATGTAGCCCAAACTAGGTGAACCACGTATCTATGTCTCTCTTTTTTATGCGTTTTCTGTGTTTATATTTCTGCAATATTTTATGTGTTCCATTGCTCCGTAATATATAATTTTGTAACAACTGGTATCAGAGCCGAAGGTCTATTTGGCTGATAAACTCACAGGAGAGAAGGGTTCCTGGTTCGAGTGGGAGCAATGGCGGAAGATGTTAGGTTTAGGGTTGAAAAATTCAATGGCCAAAACTTCTCACTGTGGAAGATGCAAATGGAAGATTATCTATATCAGAAAGATCTGTACCTACCATTGGGAGGAAAAACAAAGATGCCGATAGGTATGATAGATGAAGAATGGAATCTTCTTAATAGAAAGGCACTCAGAACAATATGGCTGTGCCTGGCGGTGTCGGTAGCATTTAATATTTCAAAGGAAACGACAACATAGGGTTTAATGTCGGCATTGGACAAACTATATGAAAAACCCTCGGCCTCAAATAAGGTATTTCTTATGAAGCATTTATTTAATATGAAGATGACAGAAGGTGGATCTGTTGCAGACCATTTAAATGATTTTAATATAGTTACAAGTCAGTTAAGTTCTATAGGGGTAAATTTTGATGATGAAGTTAGGGCTCTGTTATTTCTATGCTCATTGCCAGAAAGTTGGAATGGTTTAGTTATGGCCATTAGTAACTATGTCTCTAGATCTAGTACTTTAAAGTTTGATGATGTTGTTGGTGCAATCCTTAGCGAGGAAATGTGACGGAAAAGCTCCGGTGAGACATCAGGTAATGCTTTGATTGCAGAGACTAGGGGAAGAAAAATGGAAAGAGGAAAGAGCTCAAGATATCGCAGTAAGTCAAGAAAAGGCAGATCCAAGTCCAGATCGAGGATAGTGTGCTGGAAATGTGGGAAGAAAGGACACCTAAAGAAAGGCTGTAGATCTTAGAAGGGAAAAGAAGGAGATGCGTAGTAAGAAAACAATAATGAAGCAAATGTGACAGGTGAGGTGTTACAAGATGCTTTGATTCTTTCTTTCGAAAATATTACTGATGCCTGGGTGGTAGATTTAGGGGCCTCATTCCATGCCACACCTGATAAGAAATATTTTCATGACTATGTTCAAGGAGATTTTGGACAAGTTTGATTGGGTGATGATAAACCCTGTAAAATTGTTGGAATGGGTATAGTTTTCATAAAACAGCAAAATGGAAATCAGTGGCTATTGAAGGAGGTAAGGCATGTTCCAGATCTGAAGAAAAATCTGATTTCAACACGGCAGTTGGGAGGTGAAGGTTTCGTAACTACTTTCATAGATAAAACTTGGAAGGTCACCAAGGAGCCTTGGTAATAGCAAAAGGCGAAAAGGTTGGTACATTGTATTTATGCAATGGTATTTCTAATTCTGTTAATGCTTTAACCTCTACAGGAGAAGATACGACATTGTGGCATCATAGGCTCGGGCACATGAGTGAGAAGTGGATGCAGATTCTTCACTCAAGAAATTTGTTGCTAGGTTTGAAGCATGTTGATTTAAAATTCTGTGAGAATTGTGTTTATGGAAAACAGAAGAGAGTTAGATTCCTTAGAGTTGGGAAAGAAAAGAAGAATGAAAAATTAGAGCTTGTGCATACAGATGCATGGGGACCTGCTCAGGTATCATATCTTGGTGGCTCTCGTTATTATGTTACTTTTATTGATGATGCAACCAGAAAAACCTGGATTTATTGTATTCAAAATAAATCTGATGTATTTGATACTTTCAAGAAATGGAAAGCTTTGGTTGAAAATGAGACAGGGAAAAGGTTGAAGTGTCTCAGATCAGATAATGGAGGTGAATATTGCAGCAAAGAGTTTGATAGCTGTTGTTCAAAGAATGGAATTCACAGAGAGAAGACAGTTCCAGGAACACCACAAGAAAATGGTGTGTCAGGAAGGATGAACAGGACAATCATGGAGTGTGCAAGGTGCATGAGATTGCATGCAGGATTGCCTTTACAATTTTGGGCAGATGCTGTAGACACTACTGTTTATCTAATAAACAGAGGGCCTTCAAGTTCCTTGGATGGTGATATTCCAGAGGAGGCATGGATAGGTAAAAAGGTAAACTACTCATTTTTAAAGACTTTTGGTTATGAAGCCTTTGTCCACATTAACAAAGAAAATAGAACAAAGCTTGAGGCAAAATCAAAGAAATGTACCTTTATTGGATATGGTGTTAATGATTTTGGTTATCGCTTATATGATTATGAAAATCACAAAATCATTAGGAGCAGAGATGTAATATTCAATGAAAAGGTTTTGTATAAGGATCAGCTGCGGGAAAAGAAATAGAAAAAAGAAAACATAGAATACACAGTGCTTGACGAGATCACAGAAAAAGTGATGGTGCCTGAAAATCATAATGATCAACGGCCAGAACAACAACCACAACAGCAACAAGCACTTCAAACACCTGAAAGTGGTGTTAGAAGATCTACCAGGATAAGTAGACCCCCTGAACGATACTCTCCTTCATTATATTATGTATTGTTGACTGATTCTGGTGAACCAGAATGTTATGAAGAAGCAATGCAGGTATAAACCAAGAAGAAGTGGGAGCAAGCCATGAAAGAAGAGATGGACTTCTTAGCACATAACCAGACTTGGGACTTAGTCAGGTTGCTTGCAGGTAAAACAACATTGTAGAATAAATGGGTTTATAGGCTGAAGGAAGAAGATGGAGGAAAACAGAGGTACAAAGCTAGACTTGTGGTGAAGGGGTTTGCATAAAAGAAAGGTATTGATTTTGATGAAATATTTTCTCCTGTTGTTAAAATGATTTCAATCAGAACTATTTTAAGTCTAGTAGCAGCTGAAGATTTGCATCTTGAGCAGTTAGATGTAAAGACAACCTTTCTCCATGGGGATTTGGAGGAAGATATATATATGCAGCAGCCACAAAGATATGAGGTAAAAGGGAAGGAGAAACTAGTGTGCAGGTTGAAGAAGAGCTTGTATGGATTAAAACAGGCTCCAAGGCAGTGGTATCTAAAATTTGACAGGTTTATGTCTGAACAAGAGTATACTAAATGTCACTCTGATCATTGTGTTTATCTCAAAAGGAAAAATGATGGCAGCTATATTATATTGTTATTGTATGTATATGACATACTTGTTGCAAGTTCTAACATGCAGGAGATAAATGTGCTTAAAAGAAAATTGGCAAACTCATTTGCAATGAAGGATTTGGGTGCTGCAAAAAAAATCATTGGTATGAGAATAACTAGAGACAGGAAGAATCGCAAATTAACATTGTCTCAAAGTGAGTACATAGAAAAGGTGTTGAAAAGGTTTAATATGCAGAATGCAAAACCAGTTGGTATACCTTTGGCTATCCATTTAAAATTAAGTAAGGAGGCGTGTCGCAAGACTCAGGAAGAAATGGCTCATATGTCTAAATTTCCATATGCATCAGCAGTTGGAAGCTTAATGTATGCAATGGTCTGCACAAGGCCTGATATTGCACATGCAGTAGGAGTTGTAATCAAGTACATGAACAATCCAGGAAAAGAACATTGGAAGGCAGTGAAGTGGATTCTCAGGTATTTGAGAGGTACCACAAATCAAGCAATATGCTTTGGTGGTTCACGCATTGCTCTACAGGGATATGTTGATGCAGATATGGCAGGTGATAGAGATAACAGGAGGAGCACTACAAGATATGTGTTTACTGTAGGTGGAACAGCTGTCAGTTGGGTCTCAAAACTACAAAGTGTTGTTGCACTCTCAACAACAGAAGCAGAGTATGTTGCTGCTACAAAGGCTAGTAAAGAAATGATTTGGTTACAAAGGTTTCTAGATGAATTGGGTAAGAAGCAGGAGTTGGGCAGGTTATACAGTGACAACCAGAGTGCCATACATCTTGCAAAGAACTCTGCATTTCATTCCAAGACTAAACATATATAGCTCAAGTACCATTTCATACAGTCAGCATTGGAAGATGGACAATTGAAGTTGGAAAAGATACACACTAGCCAGAATCCTAGAAATATGTTAACAAAAGTTGTAACCAGGGAGAAACTAAGAATCTGCTCAGTTTCAATTGGTCTTCAAGTATGATGAAGAAGATGAGAAACAACCAGATCTAAAGTGGAGTCATTGTCTAGCAAATGAAGCAGTGGTGGAGTTGCTATAATCAGTCTCCAAGTGGGAGATTGTTGGGTGTGGAGCCTTATTATCTTCTGTATTGAAAGGTTTCAGTCAGATGTATACCCCAAGAAGACTGTACAACCCTCCACGCGGGGGGGTGCGGGGGGGACTTCTCCCCCCCCCCCCCCCCACGGGGGTCTAGTAAAATTCTAGTAATTTCTAATCAATCTGGGCCATTCATTAGGTGGATGAACCATTAGGTGGATGAACTGACAGTAGAAGTTATGTTTAGTTTAGGGTTTTTGGCCCTAGAAGGCAACCCCTCACTATATATGAGGGAATTGTATTGCGTATATGTAGATCTGTATTCTGAGTGAGGAAGAGAGAGGAGATTGAGAGCGAAGAGGGTGTTACAACGGATCTGCTGTAGGTTGTATCTCTTCAGTTTGTTGGATAATATAAAAGGAAGGACTGGTTGTTTCTCTGTGGATGTAGCCCAAACTGGGTGAACCACATACATCTGTGTCTCTCTTGTTTTATGCATTTTCTGTGTTTATATTTCTGCAATATTTTATGTGTTCCATTGCTCTGTAATATATAAATTTCTAACATAAATAACACAGTCACCAATTAATTTAAAATACACACAGTGATTTTCTTTGCTTCTGGTGAAGCCAAGTCCCTGTATAAATGTATCAAATTTCTGATACCACATCCTTGGTGACTATTTTAACCCATACAGAGACTTCTTTAACTTACATAGCGGTTCTTTCTTACCCTTCGCTGCAAAACCTTCAAGTTTCTTCATGTAGATCTCCTCTTCTAGATCCCCAAGAAGAAATGTTGTCTTCACATCCATCTATTCTACCTCAAAATCAAAAGTAGTAGCAACAGATAAAAGTAATCTAATAGAAGCTACCTTGGCAACAGGAGAAAAGAAATCACCAAAATCAATTCTCGACTCCTGGGTATAACCTTTTGCTACCAACCGAGCTTTGTATTTCTCTACCTTTCCTTTTGCATTTGTCTTCTTCTTGAACACCCATTTGCTGCCAATGGGTTTCCTTCCAGCCAGAAACTCCACCAGATCCCAAGCCTCATTTTTGTGTAAAGATGCCATTTCATCAACCATGGCCTTTTTCCAGAATTTTCCATCCTCTGAATCTACTACTTCCTTCACAGTTCTAGGATCATCATCAGTAACAGATAAAGAAAAATTTGAACAGAACGCAGATGGACTATACCTTTCTGGTTGCCTTCTTTCTCGAACTAATCTTCTCACACCCAGAGTTTGTGGCTCTTCATCTTCTGATTCCTCCTCTGCTATAGAGTCTGATTCTTCCTCCTTAAGCTCAAACTCTATCTTCTTAGGTTCCTTTGGTTGGACTTCATGTTTAAAAACATCTTTCACCTCTCTGAACACCACATCTCGGTTGTACACAACCTTCCTTGTTACTGGGTTCGAAAGCTTATAACCCTTTAAACCACCATTATACCCAATAAATATGCACTTTTCAAATTTACTATCCAACTTGGTTCTTTTCTCCTTTGGAACATGTACATATGCATCACATCCAAATACCCTCAGATGTGAAAGAGAGGGTTTCTTACAAGTCTGTACCTCTTGTGGAGTCTTAACCTCCAACACTGATGAAAGAGATCTGTTGACCAGGTAACATGCCATCTCCATCGCCTCTGCCCAAAATTCCTGTCCTAACTCGGCACCACTGAGCATGCTTCTTGCCCTTTCCATCAACGTGTTGTTCATTCTTTCTACAACTCCATTTTTCTCAGGTGTGTATGGAGTAGTCTTCTGTCGTGCTATACCACACTTCTTATAGAATTCTTCAAATTCCTTACTGCAAAACTCTCCACTGTTATCTATCCTCAACACCTTTATCTTCTTCTCTATTTGGTTTTCCACCAGAGCCTTAAATTCTTTAAACCTGTCAAAGACTTCAGATTTCTTCTTAAGGAAATATATCCATGTTTTCTTTGAGAAGTCATCTACAAATGATACATAGTACACAGACTTACCCAGTGATGGAACCTTCACAGGTCCAAACACATCACTGTGCACAAGTTCTAATATCTATTTCACCCTCTTACCACCAGAGGGGAAACTCACCTGATTTTGCTTCCCATATACACAATTTTCATAGAAATCAAAATCCAGAGAGCTATTACTCATACCTTCTACCATACCTTTACCATGAAGTATTTGAAGGCCCTTCTCTCCAATATGTCCAAGACTTTGATTCCACAGCATGATCTTCTCTCCAGAGACCACTAGATTTTTTTCTCCACTCTTAGGAACCACAGAATTGTTGCACCCATCAACAACAGTGCTACCTTGCAGCTTGTACAGAGTTCCAATCTGAACTCCCCGCATCAATACCAGTGCTCCCCGAACCATCTTGCAGGTATCCTTCTCGAACACTATTTTTACACCTGCATTATCCAACTTGTTTACGGAAATCAGATTTCTGGCCAATGTAGGAATATGCAGAACACCCAGAAGTGTTCTAACCCTTCCACCTTGCTACTTCAACTTTAATTTTCCATGACCAATGATTCTAGTCTTCCTGTCATCCCCCAAGAAGACATCACCACCATCATATTTCTCGTACTTGCAGAACCAATCTCTATGGGGAGTGAAGTCAAAGGATGCACCTGAGTCAATCAACCATGCCTCATGATCTACATGTGTACTTGAAGAAGCCAAGTACACATCCCAACCTTCATCTGAGGTGGTTTTCGCCTCTGCAAAAGGAGCATCATCAGATCCTTTCATTTGTCAGGAGATTTAGATTTACAGTCCCTTTTGTAGTGCCCTTCCTTTCTGCATTTCCAGCACACCACCTTTACAGGTTTTCCTGGAGATTTAGATCTCCCACTTGATGAATTATTTTTGTTTCTGTTCTGGGACCATCCTAATATAGACAAGGCATCACCATTCTGGCTCTCCATATTTTTCTGTCTCATGTCCTCCATTAGCAAGGATGAGACTATTTCATCAAACTGCAAGGCAGTTGCATTGCTACCTGTTGTAATGACCAGACTATCCCACGAATATGGTAGAGAACACAACAAACTGAAGCACTTATCTTCATCTGAAATTTTAATATTAACAGATAATAACTGACTTACCACAGTATTAAATGCATTTAGATTCTCTGTCACCAAGTCTCCATCTTTCATCCTTAGGATATACAACTTTTTCCGTAGGAACAATTTATTCACTAGAGACTTAGATTGGTACAAAGTCCCTAACTTGTCCCACAAAGCCTTAGCCGTAGCTTCCCCTGATACATTCAAAACTATTGAATCTGAGACACACAATCGTATTGTGCTCTTTACCTTCCGTTCCAACTTCTTCCATTCTTCATCAGACACTCTCATTGGTTTAGTACCCCGATCTACTGCGATCCACTAATACTTATCCACCAACAGATCCTCCATGTTGAGTTTCCAAAACTCAAAACTCTGACCATTAAATTTTTTGATCTCTATCTTTCCACCGCTCACCATCTTCTTTCACCACCATAATCCATCTCGTAGATCTCCCACTGAACAGGGTCTACCACAGGCCCGAGCGAAACCCCTCAGCAACAAACATCTCCTTGAAGCCAAAATAGCTCTGATACCAAATGTAGGTTTTAATCCCATACAAAAATTACTTGCATACGAATTCTAAGAACATAAAATAAACAATGTGAGACCATAACACATAAAACACATATACACAGAGATTTTCCCCTGGGTCCCAAAACCGGGATTTCCAGCTTGATTTTTCATTATGTTCCTTTCAATGTTACAATACATATTTATACATGCCGAAGCATCCAATACCATGGGCTGAAAACCATCGCATCCAAAATCATGCACAAAACCATAGGTAGGTTTTAACCTCATAGAGGGGGTCTAACCGCCCCCCTCAAACACCCCTATGACCCCCTTGCTATGCAGTATGCGCAACAAAGGGGGGCTTCGCCCCCCCTCTAACCCCCTAGTTAACTAGGGAGGCTAGTCATGGAAAGAATATAACACAACCCAACAAGATGCAACCCATAATTTTTATCAACTACCATTGAAAAGAGATTCAACCCCTAAGTATTTACCAATAACTACTGGAAGGAGCTACAACCCCTGATCTGCAAGCTAATAATTGCATGACCTCAATTATTCATCTTTCATACAATTTTCATACTCAAATCATGAAGCCATTCTCTTTTACAAAACTAATCAATTTGTCACTTCAAACACTCACCAAAACTACCATTACAAACACCTTCAACGATCTCCTATCACTAATTTACAATTCACCATACACACCATCAACAATCCATCACACACTAAAAACCAACACAATTGCACTCTTGCACCTTGGAAATTTGAAAACCACCTTTACAAACACCTTCAACAATATCTTATCACTAAAAAATTCACCATACACACCATAAAAAATCCATCACACACTAACAACCAACACAATTGCACTCTTGCACCTTGCAAATTCAATTTTCCTTATAAAGGAATTTGGACTGATATTTTGGAATTAAAACTTTAGTTATCTTGGACTTAATGCTTGCATGAATATTTTATTTTTGTCCTTGTCTTGCTTATATCAAGTCATTTGTATCTTTTCTCCAAGTCTTCAAACTCTCCTTACCTGTTTCTGCTTGAAAAACTAGGCTTATATTAAATATCATTTTGGGATTCAACTGCATTAAGTAAGTCATTTTTTTTATGACCATTTCCATGAGAGGTAGTCATAACTAACTAATTTCTCATGATTTTTGAATAGTTCACTTAACACTCATTGCATCGGCTGATGCTCACAGGGGTGAAGAAGTGGGATTGAAACTAGTGAAATGAATCACATAGCATCAATCATCACTTCCGGGGCTTGCACCCGGTAACCAGGACTTCCCGGGAGGTCACCCATCCTAGATCGCCTCTGGCTCAAGCGCGCTTAACTGTGGAGTTTTCACCACAATCAAGCCCACTTAGCTTGCTACCCCATTTGCAAAACCTTAGCAAGTATTGTGCCTCATGAACCATTCAATTAGACATCCCTTCACTCTTTTTGGAATTAAGTATGGGGGTTTACGCAGTGCATTATATTAGATATCATTTTGGGATTCAACTGCGTTAAGTAAGTCATTTTTTTTATGACCATTTCCATGAGAGGTAGTCATAACTGACTAATTTCTCATGATTTTTGAATAGTTCACTTAGCACTCATTGCATCGGGTGATGCTCACAGGGGTGAAGAAGTGGGATTGAAACTAGTGAAATGAATCACATAGCATCAATCATCACTTCCGGGGCTTGCACCCGATAACTAGGACTTCCCGGGAGGTCACCCATCCCAGATCGCCTCTGGCTCAAGCGCGCTTAACTGCTCAATTTTACTATTTTGGAATTTTTACAGGATTTAGTTGGGACTTTCTAAATTTGGTGCACTATGAACTTTATCCAAACTGCCACATAACTGCCAAAGATGCCCATTGCCACTATATTTGATGCCAAATCGTTTGTGCATGTTTACATCAACTTTTAATGCTATGTTATTTATATGGCATAAGCACCAAAATTTAGTTTCCAACCCCTTTATGGTTTAAACATTCAAAACTAGACCACATGCTTTAACATAGGCCCTAAGATCTTTTGTTAAACTCTACATTGCCAACTCATTCATCCAAAAGCCTTAAATCATGGCCCAAAGTGTTTTAACACCACCCTGTTTCCATATATAACATTGTTGGCCCAAGTCATTTTTATGTATAAAACACTACGTATAAACTTTCGTGGGCTTATTGCGCTTTAAGCCCCAAGGGCTAATTTAACATTGCAAAATTCCTCTACGCCCTTAGTTTTAACCTCTGCATTGAACCTTGTCTAGGCCTTAAGCTTTAGCCCTTAATTTTATTTCCTTATGGGATTACTTGTCCGTATGGGTTTGCCATGCACCTTTACTATTGGTACTATACTCTACTTTGTACGTCATCATGTCCTAGAGCTCTGTCATCTTGTAGCAATCTCTACCATGCTCACTTGAATTCTTCTTGGGTTTGGGGACTCGGATGAAGTGTCCCAATGGGTACCACCACTTCACTCTTGGACCAACCAATGACAAGACAAGGTGATTGTCACTGACAATTGCCACAACGATCGACACCTAGTCATCACAGAGCTCTTTAGAAATATTTTGGGGTCTGAGGACCAGGGTGATGTCATGATTACCTCATTGACGCCACATGGTACCATCTAAGTGGTGACATGTGTCACTCAGATTTGGCCCACTAGGCCACGCAAAAATGTTGAATCTGCCTAACATGTGTCCCCTGGTTTGACATCATGTTGACGTCAATAAAATGTTTCCATGCACCTATCATAAAGGAGAGAGAAAAGGTTTGCAAGCCTTGGTTTTGAAATTAATTTCTTTATTAATTTTTAGCCATAAAAACCATCAGATTTAATATTTTTACACTATTGCGACTACCACATACACTTGACTACCTTTCTATTAGTCCTCCGCTACCACTCTGTCATGTCCGCCTAACCTTACATCATCCCAAACCATCACTTATGTGCTTTCCTTTTTTCTTCCAGATAGGACCTCTCGGGATTAGTTGTCACATATGGCCCTCCACTTTAAAAATTCCACCAATCAATATGCATGCACTTGTTCTGCTCTGACATGCCTTTGTTGCTTGACCTTTTGTCATCCTAGGCTTGTGTCATCTCGGGTGCTCACTCTTTTCACACTTTGAATTCGTCCGAGGTATCCCTGCTAGGATTATGTGTTATGGGGGCTCCGCTACATCCAATAAAAATTCTTCCCATTGCAATGTTGTAAGGCCACATTCACCCAACTCTTTGATAACTGCTCTGCCAAGAAGCTTTGCTATAATATGCCCAACTTCCAACTTTGCACTAACTTTGGCCCTTCTTCCAAATTTAACTTTGCACCTTGACTTTTGGGGGTACCTGAATTTCACTGGCAATAATTTGTGATCTAGGAAGCCATTCTTGACCTTTGATATACCACTAGAAAGCTCTTTCATATGTCTATCCATCTGATTTATTGCCAACTACATTTGAGGTGATTTGTTGAGCTAAAAATGACTTTAAAGTCACTGTATCTTGTCCATCTATGCTTATAACATACCTTGAGTTGATCTTCATACTCCTTGCAATTAATTTTTCTTTTTCCTTCATCCTCGTCACCTTTTCCATCAATGACAACACATTTCTAACATTCTCGCCCTTTGGAATTGATGGAAACACCTTGATCAAACAACACCAGTAAGAAACAAAAACAAAGTGTGCTTCTTATTTCTCTTTGTCTTCTCTTCCTTTAGATGTTTCTCCCCCTTTGATACTAAAACTTTGTAGGAACATACCCCAACTTGACAATATGATTTGCAACTTGTTCTCTCAAGAAATGGTACTTGATTAGAATATGATTTATCTTTGAGCGAGAAATAAAATTCTTTGACATGTTGATGGCACTTGTATTATTTCTGATAATAGGAATAGGTTGATCATAGAACACTTGTACATCTTGCAAAGCCTGCTTCATCCATAAGACCTGAGTGCAACAAGAATTTGCTACTATATATTCTTCTTTAGCAGTATAGAGAGACATTGAAGCTTGCTTCTTGCTCAACAATGAAACTAGACATTCTCCAAGAAAGAATGAACCACCACGAGTGCTCTTTCGATCATCTACATCACATGTCCAATTAGCATCAGTAAAAACAGTAAGTGGGAAATCTTTACCTCTTGGATACCAAAGTCCATAGTCCATAGTGGATCTAAGATATCTAAGAATCCTCTTAGCTACAAGCAGATGAATATGTCCGAGGGTTGCTTGAAATCTTCCAACAATACCAATTTCCTACATAGTGTCTGGTTTGGAGGCTATCAAATATAAGAGGCTTCCAATAATAGATCTGTATACATTATAGTCAACTTCTGGTGATGCATCAACCTTGCTCAACTTGCAACCTATAACCATTGGTGTGCTCACTATAGAATACTCCTCCAGGCCTTATTCAAAACTTCCTTGAGATACTTGTTTTGTGAGATAAAAATCCCTTTTGAAGTTTGTGCAATCTGTAAACCAAAGAAATAAGAGAGTTATCCAAGCATAGAAATTCCAAATTTGACCTTCATATCTGCTGCAAACTAACATGTTAGTGAATCTGAATTACTGTAAAACATAGTATCATCAACATAGACAACTACCAATAATAATTTTCCGTCATTAGTTTTAACATACAAATTACTATCAATTGCACCTCTTTTGAAATCACACTTGAGCAAGTAATTTCCCAACTTGGAATATAAAGCCCATGGGGATTGCTTAAGACCACATAAGGGTGTCTTTAGCTTGCAAACATAATCATGTTGATTTAATATTTGAAAACCATTTGCCTACTCTATGTAAACTTATTCCTGTAAATATCCATTTAGAAAGGCATATTTGAAATCCATTTGACATATCTTGAATTTCTTGAAACAAACGAATGCCAAAAACATTCTAATCACTTATAATCAAGAAATAGGATAAAAGGTTTAATAAATATCTAGACCTTCAATTTGTGCATAGCCTTTGCACACTAATATTGCCTTGTTTCTGGCCAGTTCACCATGCTCATTAAGTTTGTTCTTGAAAGCCCACTTTGTGCTTATGCCATTCTTGTTTGTGGGTCTAGGAACAAGCTCTCATGTCTGATTTTTCTCAATTTGATCCAGCTCTTCATACATATCTTAAGCAACTATCATCCTAAATTTCCTATGCAACATCCTTTGGTTCCTCTATCAATAACAGAGCTATATGCATTTGAGTAGGGGGATTTAGAAACTTCCTTCTAGTCCATACACCTATGTTTAAATCACCAACAATTTAATCAGCTGGGTGGTGTTTTTGCACATACCTTGAATGTTATTTAGCTTGAGGATTGGGGGGATGTTCATTGTCTTCATCTGAAAGTGGCTCATCGACCTTCTCGTCATTGTTGCCTGTATTAGTGGAGCTATTATTTATTGGTTGATTGACTTTAGATTCAATATACTCATCCACTTTGACATTAATACAATAAAAAATATTCTATGTATTCTTTTTGTAGCATCTATAGCCCTTTATATTGCGAGAATATACAAGAAAAATACCTTCATCAACCCTTGCATCAAACTTACTAAGCTTTTCATCATTCTTCTTGATATAGCACTTGCTTCCAAAAAATTTGAAATGCTTGACTATTGTAGGTCTGCCATACCAAAGCTCATAAGGAATCTTATCACTATTTGGTTTGAAGTGAGATTTGTTGATAATAACTATTTTTGTGTGAATAGCTGCAACCCAAAAGCTATGCTAAATATTTGTTTCTCCCATCATGGCTATAGCTAACTACTGAACAAATCTATTAACTCACTACACCATTCTGTTATGGAGTCTCTATTATAGTGAACCATGTTTTGATGCCATGTTGCTTGCAAAAGTCATCAAACTCTTTTAAAGTAAACTATCCTCCATTATTAGACCTTATTCTCTTGTTTTTACAATCTCTCTCATTCTCGACCATGGGTTTAAAGTATTTAAATTTCTCGAAGGCTTTTGATTGTTCTCTTCAAAATGCAATCCACGTCATTTTGCTGAAATCATCAACGATAAGAATGAAATACAATTTACCTATAGGTGAGTGCATTCTTGATGGTCCACACAAGTCCATATGTACTCACTACAATGGATTGGTTGATGAATTCTCCTTGGAATTGAAAGATATTCAAACTTTCTTTCCCAACTAACAAGACTTGCAAATAATATTATGAAGTTTTGATAACTTTGGCAGATCTTTGATAACATTCTTCTTTCCCAATATGACCATTTGATCAAAATTCAAATTTCCAAGTCTTTGATGCCACAACTAGCTCTCATCAATCCTTGACAAGAAATATTTCTTTGTCTTTTATTTCAGGATATATACATTGTTGTCTACTCTCACAAATTTAGCTACTACTTCTCCAATTCCTACAAAAATGATTTGATAATTCTTAGCCTTGAAAATCACATCATAACCTTGGTCGCACATATGAGACACACTAAGTAGATTATGATTTATCCCATCAAAAGATAACACATTCTTGGATTTACCTCTTCCATTAGATAGATTGATAATTCCTTTTCTAACAATCTTACTAGGTGCATTATTTCGAAATGTCACATTACTTTTCTCAACTGGTTTCCATGTCAACAGCTTAATTATTTCTCCTTACATGTGCCACAACCACTATTAACATACCAATGACAACCTTCACCTTGAGTATACAAAATAATATTACATTTCTCTTAGTTTTCCTTTTCTTTCCATATGTTGGGCTCCTATCTTATTTTCTTAATAACTAGATCAGACCTCTTATTCTTAAGTATGCAATCAACTTCTCTATGCCAAAAATTTTGACAGTTAAAGCATTGAATCAAATTATTCAAGGGATTAAATGGATTGTTGTAGATGGGTCTACTCTTCCTCTGTTTGACTGGCTAATAATCTCTTCTTCTTGATTTGAGCTTCCTGTATGATAAATTCACTTTACAATTTTTTTACTTGTTTCCATAATTGATGCATGTAAAATAATAACCTGGAAATATATCTATATACCGAGGAGAAAACCGATTTCTAATTCTTTCCTGGGCTACTATCTATGTATTTTGATTTTCTCCTCCAACACTATCTATCTTTTACTAAGAAAAATTCCTCCTTCTATTTCGGTGTTGCTGATTAAACTCTTATTGAATATTGGGTTGCATGCTACCTTTATCTTTTCACTATTGCATTGGCCATTCTTTAACTTTTGCATTATCACCATTTTTGGTTTCTTACACAAAGGAAATTGACTTCTTTCCTTTTAACTCTGATGTTGAGCTAGATTCGGCCTCAAATCTAGGACCAACTTGATTATTGGAGACTCTCTATGGTTCCAGAAGCTCATTTAGATTTTTAGTCCCCTTTCCAAACTTTTGATTAAAGCTCAATTGAGTTTTTTCCTTTTCCAACTCTTTTCTTAGTAAAACAACTTCTCTCTCAAGCCTTTCACATGCTTGATTCTTCTCACTGAGTTGTTGACTTAAAGTTTCTTGAGTCTTCTTGCCTTCTTCAATTTGTAGTAGCAGAGATTCAACAACTTCAACTTTGTCTTTGATAAGAAACTCTTTCTCGGTTTTATTCTTCTTTCTCAATGTTTCAATCTCTTCAAGAGCACTGATCAACTCTCCTTCTAAATAAACTTCAACCTCTTCACTATCAAAATTAATAACATAAACTTATAGATTGTATATAGCCATTAGCATGAATTCCTTTGCACCTTCATCATCCTCTTCCTCATCTAAAGTGGTGGGCTGGTTGCAGGTATTAAGGATAATCGTTCAAAACTAGAAACAATTTCTTCAAGTTCAGGTGGAACTTCTTCTTGGGTTTTCTTTGGAGTATCAGTCATCAACCTCTAGATTTAGTTATTCCGCTAAAATAGCAGAGCTGTTAAATTTACCCGATATATGGTAAAACTTTATTTTTTCACGGAACAAAAAGGAATTAAAACCCTAGTTCATAACCTTATTACATTCGCCATTCCAAACCTTTAGCACATTAAATCTTCGTCGTCGATCTCATTCCTCAATCTGATGATTATCACTTCACCCACTCACCAACAAGCTTGACTGATCTTCGCCGTTGATCAATCCCGCCTGATCGAACGGTTGTTGTGTAATCTCATGTGGAATCTTGCACGATGTATAACAAGTCGAGAGCATGCGATAAAAGTGGTTTTCTCATGCTACATGTCGGTCGTTAAGGCTAATTGCGTGAATTTTCAAAATACCACTTACCACCTTGAGATCGCGCAAGATACAACTTACACCTACGAAGACCACTTTCCTATTCTGACTAACGCATGTGGTTGTTGGCATGCGATGAACATTAAATCTGTTGGATCTTTTGATCGAATGATTCAGATCTTTTTCTGGGTTTCTCATGAATTTATCAAGTTTGCCTCGTTCTGCCAAGATTTAGCACTTTCGCCAAGTTTAGTTCTTATCTATCATATTCAGGATATCTCTAACTAACTCTGTGATTTCGAATATATCCAGGTTATTTCAATGCACAACGAATGAAGATTTGGATGCGATAACACAAGATTATACAAAACTCTAATTCTAGGGGTTCAAACTGGAAATCAACAAAACTCAGAAATATTTTGAAGGAAATTAAAACCTCTGGGATTGACCATTTATGCACAAAATACATGAAGACATAGCGAGATTCCAAATTTTACAATCCAATCCTCCATAGCCAAATCTATCAAAATCCGTCCAAAATCCCCTTCTACTAATTCAAACTTTACATAAATACATGCTCATACAACAATCAGATCCTAAATCAATGGATCGAATCCGCCTAATCCTAGATAACATCTAATTTGCATGATATTCTCCTCAAGAATCTTAACTAAACCTAAATACTTGAATTAATTACAAGATAATTCAAATCCCTGAATTTTAGCTCAAATCCTATCTATAAAGCTTTGTAAAGTGACAGCTAAAGGATCCCACTCCTTTGCTTGTAAACTTTTTTTGTATTTTTGGAATAAAATTTGAAGTCTTTTGTCTTCAAGCCTCATGCTCCTGCATCAGACTCTCGAGGAAAAAATTCTTCATGGGCTCCTATCCATGAGCTCTTGTACAGAACTACCCAACTTTTGAAGCATGGCATCTGTCATCCAGGTAGCATCAACAATTGGTTGATCCTTCCACTTGATCAAATACTGAAAATACTCTTGTCCTCTTGTCTTTTTAAACAATCTCTTATCTAAAATCTTTTCTGGCTGCAATGACTTTGCTGTAGGTAACTGTTTTACCCAATCAACCTCTTGTTCTTCCTTTTCTTCTATTGTATCATCTACATTTCCACTTTAATACATGTACAAATCAACAACATTTAAAATTGCAGATATTCCAACATCAGGGGGTAATTCAATTTCATACGCATTTGCAAAAAATTTCCTCAAGACTTTGCATGGTCCAATTTTCTTAAATTTTAACTTGTTATACTCCCTTTTCGGAAATCTTTCCTTCCTCAGGTGTGCTAAAACCAAATCTCCAACCTCAAAATTAACTTCTCTCTTCTTCAAATCTACTATGCTTTTGTACTTTATGTTGCTATCCTATAGCTGATGTTTTACCTGTTCATGTATTGCTTGAATCTCTTAAACAAATTCTTCTCCTTTAGCACTTCTGATTTCAGCTTTTCCCAAATCTCTTAATTTAGACACTCCTCTTGGGTGCATTCCATAAACTATATGGAATGAACTCTACCCTGTACTCTTGTTAGGAGAATCATTATAAGAATATTCAGCCTGTGCCAAAATTTGATCCCAATATTTTGGATGTTCACCTGCAAGACTCAGAAGATTACCCAAGCTTCTGTTTACAACTTCAGTCTGTCCATTAGTCTGAGGATGATAAGATGAACTGAAGCTCAGTTTAGTACCAAGTTTCCTCCTCAAGGTCCTCCAGAAATGACCAACAAATCTGGTGTCTCTGTCTGAAACTATGCTCTTAGGTAACCCATTCAACCTTACAATCTCCTTAAAAAATAGATTAGCAACGTGAGTAGCCTCACTAAACATGAAATAAAATGTGGCATTTTAGAAAATCTATCAACCACAACATAAATTGAATCATTTCCTTTATGAGTTTTTGGTAAACCCAAAACAAAATCCATACTTACCATATCCCAAGGTCTAACTGGAATAGGTAATGGAACATGCAAACCTATGTTTTGGCTCCTTCCCTTTGCACACTGACATACTTTACAATTGTTTAAATACTTTTCCACTTCAGATCCCATCTTCGGCCATAAATAAAACTGATTCAACTACTTATAAGTCTTGTCTGCACCAAAATGTCTTCCAAGTCCACCACTATGTTTCTCCTTAATTAAATTTTCTCTCATAGAGAAATTTGGTATGCACAACTGATTTCTTTTAAACAACAATCCTTCTTGCAAGAAAAAATCCAGCCACTTACTTCTGTCTAAAAAACAAGACTTTTACAAGCTTCAAATTCCTCTTTAAAATCTAAATCTTTCTCATATAATTATTTAAGAAAATCAAAACCCAACCCTTGAATTTGACTTTCCTAAACTAGGATACTTTTTCTACTTAAGGCATCTGCTACCTTGTTTGATTAGCCATTTATATGTTTTAATACAAAATTAAAAATTTGAAGATATTCTACCCATTTTGCATGTTTCTGACTAAGCTTTGGTTGTTGCATAATGTACTGCAATGCATGATTGTCTGAATAAAGTATAAACTCCTTAGACATCAAGTAATGTCTCCACTTTTTCAATGACTGTACAACTGCATAAAATTCCTTATCATAAGAAGAATATTTCTTCTTCGATTCATTTAGTTTTTCACTAAAATAAGCTATAGGTCTATCCTCCTGACTTAAAACAACGCCAATAGCTTCTCCACTAGCATCACATTTCACTTGAAAAGGATTATTAAAATCAACCAAAATTAAAATAGGTTTTTCAGTGATATTTCTTTTCAACAGCTGGAAGTTCTTTTTTTCTTCAACAGTCCATTTAAATGGTTGTTTATCCTTCTTTATAGTGTTAATAATATAAGCATCAATCTTACTAAAATTCCTTATGAATTTTCTATAAAAAAATAGCAAGACCATGAAAACTTCTTACCTCAAAAAAACTTTTCGGTGAAAGTCACACTATGATTGCTTTTATCTTCTCTGGATCCATCTTTAATCCATCAGCAGAAACAACAAAGCCCAAATATACCAACTCTTCCTTCATGAATGAACATTTCTGTAAATTTAACAGTAACTTTTCTTGTTACAACTTCTGTAAGACATAACTCAGGTGTCTCATATGTTCCTCTTTAGATCTACTGTAAACTAATATATCATCCAGATATACTATTAGAAATTTACCAATAAATTCTTTCAACACTTCATTCATAAGCCTCACAAATGTACTAGGAGAATTTGATAACCCAAAAGGAATTACCATCCATTCATACAGTCCTTCATTTGTTTTAAAAGTATTTTTCCATTCATCACCTTCTCTAATCCTTATTTGATGATACCCACTTTTTAAATCCAACTTTGTAAAATATCTTGCTTCACTTAAACAATCCATCAAATCTTCAATTCTAGGTAAAGGAAATCTGTACTTGATTGTTATTTTGTTGATTTCTCTTGAATCAGTGCACATTCTCCAACCTCCATCTTTCTTTGGACTCAACACTATTGGCACTGCACAAGGACTCAAACTCTCTCTAATCAGTCCTTTATCTAACAATTCCTGAACCTGTTTTTTGATTTCTTCATTTTCTGTGGGAGTCATCCTGTAAGCTGCTTTATTTGGCAGATTTTCCCCTAGAATCAAATCTATATGATGACTGATTTTTCTAATAGGTGGTAACCCATTAGGAAAATCATCTATAATGATATCACAATAATTCTCCAACATCTCTTGAATTTCAATTGGAAAATCAGAAATTTTAGTGGAAGCAAATATTACCTTGGGTTTACAAATCAATGCAAAATTTACCTCATCCTCTTCAATTTGTTGCAAATATTCTTTTCCACTCAGTAATAGAGTCTTTGGATCATATTTTCTTGATGCATCCTCTTCTTCCATAGGCAGCAATGTATGATTAATACCATCTTTACCAAATTTGTATGTGTTCTTTTTCCCATCATGCATAGCTCCTCTATCATACTGCCAAGGTCTTCCAAGCAATATGTGACACACATCCATAGGCATCGCATCACATCACACAAAATTTTGTCTTTGTATTTGCCCAACTATAACTCCACTTCACACTATTCCTTCACTAACAACTGATGTGCTTTTTGAAGCCATGACAACTTGTAAGGTGTTGGATGTTTCTTTGTCTTTAATTTCAGCTTTTCCACCACTTCTGTAGAGACCAAATTATTTGTGTTTGCACTATTAGTTACCATTTGACAGCATTTTCCTTGAACCTTTCACACAATCCTGAATAAAGTCTTTCTCCGTGCTAGCTCAACAACTTCCTTTGTTGGCTTTAACAAGACTTTGTTAACTACCAAAGATTCCCCTTTCTCTGGTACATTTTCTTCTTCTGGCACCTTTACTGCTTCTTCTTCAGTCTGAGCAACAATTACATTTCTCTGATTTGTTCCTGCATTTTCTGGGCACTCATAGGTTCTGTGTCCCAGCTTGTTATATCTGTAACATCTGATTTCTCTTCCTATACCTCTACCTCCTCTTCCTCTGAAAAAAATCCTTCTTCCACTTGCATCACCTTCTCTAGATATATGCTGACTCGAGCTGCTGCTAGCTCCATCTCTAAGTGCTGTAGATCTTCCTCTACCACCTTGACTTTATCTTCTTTGGAAAGTAACTCTACTTCTGGTAGATTGCTTCCTCATGTGTTTTTCTTCAGCCTTCAATACCATCTGATACGCCTCTTCTACTATTTTAGGAGACAACACACTTATCTCATCTTGGATCTCCATTTTGAGACCATTTATATATCTTGCAACCTTCTCGTCTGTATCTTGAATTTGTCCAGCTCTTATGCTTTGTGTATTCTTTCACTTTTAAAGACCTCTGTCTAAGATTCTGCATCTGTCTAAATAATGACTGTTGATAATAATTTGGAAAAAACTTACCTCTCAACTTTGCCACCATCCTGTTCCACTTTTTAATTGGCTACTTACCAAGTCTCCTTCTTTCTGCCTACACTCCATCCCACCAAAGTGCTGCATGTCCTTTCAATTTTGTGATAGCAAATGTCACTCTCTTTCCTTCTTCCATTTCTTCATAATCAAAGAATTTATCCATGTCATTAATCCAGTCTATCAACTCCTCAGGATTTAAACCTCCTGTATAAACTGAACCCTCGAGTCTGGGTTTAGATGTGGATCCCAACACTGATTTAAAGAATCTCATTTCAGGAGTAACTTCTACAGCTTCAACTTCAGGTTCATTGACATCTCCAACATTTGCATCTCCTTGATTTCCCATTTCCATTGCTTCCAATCTACTTGCATCTGTTGCATAACTTCCAACACTTCAACATTTGCAACTGGTCTTCCTCTTCTTCGACCACCACCACGTCTTCCTCCAACTCTAAAAGCCATGTTGGATTTCTTTTTCTGATCTTTGAGATCCTACTTAGTGTCAGTAGGCTACTCTGATACCACTAATGGTGGGTGGATAATTAAGGATAATCGTTCAAAACTAGAAATGATTTCTTCATGTTCGGGTGGAACTTCTTCTTGGGTTTTCTTTGGAGTATCAGTTATCAACCTCCAAATTTAGTTATTTTGCTAAAATAATAGAATTGTTAAATTTACCCAATATATGGCAAAAATTTATTTTTTCACGAAACAAAAAGGAATTAAAAACCCAGTTCATAACCTTATCGCATCTGCCATTCCAAACCTTTAGCACGTTAAATATCTACCATCAATCTCATTCCTCAATCTGACGGTTATCGCTTCATCGCTCGCCAACTAACTTGGCCGATCTCCACCATTGATCAATCTCGCTTGATCCAATGACTGTCTTGTAATATCGCATGGAATCTTGCACGATGTATAACAAGTTGAGAGCATGCGAGAAAAGTGGTTTTCTCGTGCTACGTGTCAGCCATTAAGACTAATTGCGTGAATTTTCAAAATACCACTTACCACCTTGAGACCGTGCGAGATACAACTTACACCTACGAAGACTGCTTTCCTATTTTTACTAATGCATGTGCTTGTTGGTACGTGATAACCATTAGATCTGTTGGATTTCTTGATAGGACAAGTCAGATCTTTTCCTAGGTTTCTCGCGAGTTTATCAGGTTTTACTCGTTCCACCAAGATTTAGCACTTCCACCAAGTTTAGTTCTTATCTATCATATTCAGGATATCGCTAACTAACTCTGTGATTTTGAATATGTCTAGGTTATTTCAATGCACAGTGAATGAAGATTTAGATGCGATAACACAAGATTATACAAAACCCTAATTCTAGAGTTTCAAACTGGAAATCAACAAAAATCAGAAATATTTCGAAAGAAATTAAAACTTCCAGGATTGACCATTTATGCACATAATACACAGAGACACAGAGAGATTCGAAATTTTACAATCCAATCCTCCACAGCCAAATATATCAAAATCTGTCGAAAATCTCCTTCTACTAATTCAAAACTTACATAAATACCTGCTCATACAACAATCAGATCCTAAATCAATTGATCGAATCTTCCTAATCCTAGATAACATCTAATCTGCATGATATTCTCCTCAAGAATCTCAACTAAACCTAAATACTTGAATTAATTACAAGATAATTCAAATCCCTTAATTCTAGCTCAAATCCTATCTAGAAAGCTTTGTAAAGTGACAGCTAAAGGATCCCACTCCTTTGCTTGTAACCATTTTTTGTATTTTTGGAATAAAATTCATAGTGTTTTGTCTTCAAGCCTCATGCTACTGCATCATAAAGATTGGTTGCCTTCACTTTCAGAGGAGCTATCTTCTTGGGTATATATACTTCTCTTCTTAGCATTCTTTCTTTCCTTTTGCACTTTCTTGAAATTGCCTCTTAGATCACCTTCCCTCTTCTTATTCTCAAGAAACTTGGAAGCATAGTGACCAACTTTGTCGCAATTAAAGTACTTAAAAGGTAACTTACCTTTATATTTTCCTGAGTCTCTCTTGAGCTTCCTCTCAAACTTGGCTTATTCTTCATCTGATTCAAAACATGAATCATCATGCTATTTCTTGGGCTTCTTATTTTCTTTGAAGGTTTACTCCTTTACTGGAGGTTTCCCATTTGAAATTCTCATCTCATAAGTAGTGAGTGTGCCAAGTAGCTGATCCAAAGTGAGAGAGTTTAGATTGGTCATCTCTTCAATGGCTAAAACCTTTGGATTAAATCTCTTCGAGAGGTATATCAACGCCTTTTAAACTACTACATGTTCTTCTAATTTCTCATTAAGGCCTCTTATAGTGTTCACAACCTCATCAACTCTTAAGAAGTACTTTGTAATATCTTCATCATCATGCATCTTTAAAGACTCAAATTTCATTATAAAACCTTGAAGTTTAGCTTGCTTTACCTTGTTATCTCCTTCATAATAATTGCTCATCTTGTTCCAAATAGCTTTTGTAGTTGTGCAATCCATGACTTTGACTGGTTTAGATTCAGGTAGGCCAGCAAGCATGGCATTCATAGCTTTAACATTGCATGTGAATTCCATATTATGATATTTAGTAATCACTTCTAAAGGTTTTTGATATTCTTCTTCCACAACATCCCATACATCAACTCTAAGTGATTGAATGTAGGTCTTCATCCTTACTTTCCAAAACACATAGTTTGTTCCATTGAACATATTAATGAATCCTCCTTCCTGATTTTCCATGGTCCTTGATCTTTCTTCTAGCTATTAAATGGATATGAAATAACCAGCTTGTCTCTAATACTAATTGTTAGAAACTAGGACAACACTGAGAGGGGGGATGAATCAATATTGTAGGAATTTTATAACTTTCTTTTTCTTGCACAAGATATTGGGATAGTAATTGATACTTCAAAAATCAATTCAGATGATAATGGTAAGAATCAACATAAGACACACAAGATATCACACATATTCCTTAAATTGTTTCTTCAATCTCTTCACAAGGCAAGTTTCTACTTGTTGTTACAAAATTATCTGGCTATAGCCATAAGGAAGAAACTACTCCTTGATTTATTAGCTACAAATAAAAGGAGCTACAACCCCTAAGTTTATCAACTACCACTAAAATGAGCTTCAACCCCTAAGTATTTTCCAGTAACTACTGGAAGGAGCTACAACCCTTGATCCAAAAACTACTACTTGTATGAACTCAATGATTCATCTTTCGTACAATTTTCATACTCAAATTATGAAGCCATTTCCTTCTACAAAACAAATAAAATTTCCACTTCAAAAACTCACCAAAAACACCATTACAAACACCTTCAACAATATCTTATCATTAAAATATTCACCATACACACTAACCACGAATCTGCGGGCCTCGTGGTATAGATCTTTTGCTGCGTATAGATCTTCGGATCTTCAGATCTTCGGTGGTATAGATCTTTTGCTGCGTATCTCTTCAGATCTTCGGTGATATAGATCTCCCTGAGCTGCGGCTTGAGCTGCGTATCTCAGCTTAGTTTCGGTGGTATAGATCTTTTGCTTTGGTGATATAGATCTCCCTGAGCTGCGGCGTTCAGTATCTGCGTTTGAGTGGGACGTTCGTATCTCTTCAGATCTGCGGTTTGGCTTTCGATCTGGTGCAGATCTGCATAAAATATGGCTCCGAGCTTCGCAAAAATAACTGGTGGCTCATCCGCCTCTGGAGGGCAATCTCCTGCCCATATCGTGAGTGAAGCCCCAGCTCCCACTATCCAAGTGGTCCAGGACTCACTCGATGAAGCTTTGAAGTTCTCCGAAAGTGCCCTAATTTGCCGGTTCAATGGTTTTTGGCCTCGGCTGATAGCACTCCACAATTGGATCTCGGAGGTATGGAAGCCTATCATTTCTGATGAAATTAATATCTACCCCTGTGCTAGAGGTTTCTTTATAGTAGATTTTGAAAATCCTGAAAGCAGACAATGTATTCTAGATTCCGGCCCTTGGTTTTGGGAAAAATCAGGCCTATTCATGAAGCCATGGAACCCATCATTCAATCCCTCTACAACAGTGATAACCTCAGCACCAGTTTGGGTGAGATTTCCAAGCCTACCCTTGCATCTCTGGAATCTCTCATCGCTAAAAGCCATCGGAAATGCAATTGGGAAATTTTACTGCAGGTGCCCAGAAACAGAGGAATATGCCAGAACCACCTATGCACGCATATGTGTGGAAATGGATTTCAGCGCCGGATTCCCAGCTGAAATAAAACTAACAAGTAAAGACTATGTGTGGAACCAAAAGCTTGATTATGAAAGTGTCCTCTTCAGATGTCGATCGTGCTTTGAGACGGGGCATCTAGCCAAAAATTGCCCAAAAGCCTCTGAGAAAAATTTTGCTAGAAAAAACCACCACAGATCTACATGGTGGGAAGGAGCACAAAAAGAACACTACACTGTCATCAAAGAAGACTATTCTAGAGAAAACTCTGAGTCACAAGAAATCAAGGAAGAAGGAAACAACTCTCAAAGCAAGCAAGGAGAAAGCCCGCCCCAACAAATCAACAGGTATGAAGATTTGAATACCGCAAAAAATAAATCTTCATTTAACAGCAAAGCAGATCTCCTAAACCAAACTTCTCCGACTATAGATCGCGAAGCTAAGACACCAATGTCCCAAGAACCAGAAGAGATGAAGGAGATGCAAGACAAAGGAAGTTGGAAGACCGTAGAGAAAAGAAAGAAAGCTACAACACCAATCTTGCCAAGAAAGACGAGGAGCCAGACAAGTAAAAATTAAGAAAATTGTATGTCCGATAGACCAATTTGGTCTCAGTGGACGTTAACCATCATCATCATCAGCAATCCATCACACACTAACAACCAACACAATTTCACTCTTGCACCCTACAAATTTGATTCAACTTATAAAGGAAATTGTATTGATATTTTGAAATTAAAACATTAGTTATCTTTCACTTTAATGCTTCCTTGAATATTTCATTTTTTCCTTTGTCTTGCTTCTATCATGTCATCTGTATCTCGTCTCCAAATATTCAAACTTTTCTTATCTGTTCCTGCTTGAAAATCTAAGCTTAACTACTCAATTTTACTATCCTAGAATTTTTACAGGATTTAGTTGGGAATTTCTAAATTTGGCACACTACCAAGTTTAACGAAACTACCACAGAACTACTTATATCAACTTTTATATCAACTTTTAGTGTTGCGTTGTTTATATGGCATAAATGCTAAAATTTCATTGTTGACCCATTTATGACTTAAACATTCAAAACTAGCCCACGTGCTTTAACATAGGCCAAAATCTCTTTTATTAAACTCTATGCATTCGACTCATTCATCCATAGGCCTTAAATCATGGCCCAAAGTGTTTTAACACTTCCCTGTTTCCATATATAACATTGTTGGGCCAGAGCACTTTTTATGTAAAAATCACTACATGTAAGCTTCCATGGGCCTATTTCACTTTAATCCCCAAGGGATAGTTTAACATTGAAAAACGCCTCCCCACCCTTGGTTTTAACCTCCACACCAAACCTCGTCTAGGCCTTAAGCTTTAGCCCCCAACTATATTTCCTTCTGGGATTATGTGTCTATGTGGGTTTGCCATGCACCTTTAATATTGGTCCTGCACTTTGCTCTATACGCTACTATGTCTTGGAGATCCTTCAGCCTAGAGCAATCTCTACTGCGCTTGCTTGAATTATTCTAGGGTCTAGGGACGGGATGAGGTGTCGCGGTGGGTACCACCGCCGCACTCTTGGACCAATCAACGATAAGCTGGGGGGACTTTCACTGACAACTGCTAATTCGACCTGCACCTAGTCATTCTAAAGCTCTTTGCCTTGCACTCTTTAGAAATATTCTGGGGTCTGGGATAGGGATGACATCACGGTTATGTCACTGATGCCACGTGGTGCCATCTGAGTGGTGACACATGTAACTCGGATTTGGCCCACTAGGCCACCCAAAAATACTAATTGTGTCTGCCACATTTCCATTGGTTAGACATCATGTTAACGTCAATCAAATGTTTCCATGCGCATGTCCGAGAGGAGAGAGAAAAGGTTCGTGGGCCTTATTTTTGCAAATAATTTCTTTTTTAATTTTTAAACACAAAAACTGCCATATTCAAGCTTTTTACACTACTACAACTGCCACATACGCCTGACTACCTTTCTATTGGTCCTCTATTCCAACTCTGTCACCTCTGCTTAACCTTACATCATCCCAGGCCATCACTTCTATGCTTTCCTTTTTTCTTTGGGGGAATACCTCCTAGGCTTAGATATCAGATATGACCTGCCACTTTAAAAACTCTGCCAATCAATATGCCTGCACATGTTCTGCTCTAGCATGCATTTTCCACCCAGGCTTATGTCATCTCAGGATTGCATCATCTCGAGCATTCCCTCTTTGTGTGCTTTGAATCCATTTGAAGTATGCCTGCTAGGATGAAGTGTTATGGGGGATCCACTACAACTAATAAAAACAATTTCCACTACAATGCGTTCCGGCCATGTTCACCTGACTTTCCGTTAGCTGCTCCACCAAGAAACCCCAGTATAATATGCCAAACTACCAACTTTTCACCAACTTTATCCCTTCTTCCAACTTTAACTTTGCACCTTAACTTTTGGGGGTACTTGGATTTGACTGGAAATAACTTGTGATCTAGGAGGCCATTCTTGAACTTTAACATACCACTAGGAAGCTCTTTTAGATCTCTATACATCTAATTGATTTACAATTGCATTTGAGGTGATCTGCTGAGTTAAAAATGGCTTTTAAGTCATGACACCCTGTCTATCTATGCCTATTACATACCTTGAGTTGGTCTTCATACTCCTTGCAATCACTTCTACTTTTGCCTTCATCCTCATCACCTTTTCCATCGATGACAACACATTTATAACATACTTTTCCTCATACCATTTATTGTTATGGAAGTTGAAATAATGATTTGAAGCAAGAGTATCAATGATCTGAAGAATGTTGGTTGTGAAGCCTAATTGTCTTCTTGATTTATAGGTATTTTTTTATGCCATGTTTGGACCCCAATTCCTAACAAGGGGTATAGGGGATTTTCCTCTTTACTATTGTTGTGAGGGGGGCCAAGGGGTGGCAAAAATTCTTTGGAGCACCCACAAAGAGAATTTTTTGGAAAAATTTCCTTGTAAAATATTATAATTTCATAGTTAAGTTGGATTGTTGATCATTATGTCATAGATCTGGTAATAGATGTTATGTTACAATTTTTTTTCCCTAGAAGGAAACTCTTTTTACGAGGGAATTATATTGCGACTATGCATTATTGAGAGAGAATTGTATTTGAGAAATAGGAGAATGTGTGAGAAAGAAGAGGAAGTTGTATTAGATATATTTTAGCTTGTATCCCTTCATTTTGTTGGATGGAATAAAATGAAGGACTGGATATTCCTCTTTGGATGTATCCCAAATCGGGTGAACCGCATATATTGGTGTCTCCTTTTTATTGTTCCATACTATGTTTTATTTCTAAATTCAATATGATTTTATTCCTAACAACAAGTATCATAGCTAAATGTTTATTTGGATGATAAAAGTCATAGGAAAGGAGGGTTCCTAGTTTAAGTGGGTGGAAGGGCAAAAGAAAGTTTTAGTATTGATAAGTTTAATGGAAAAAAACTACCAGCTATGGATGGTGCAAATAGAATATATATATATATATATATATATATATATATATATATATATATATATGAAAAAAAAGTGGGAGATTCTTCACAGAAAGGCATTGCGAACAATATGGATGTTATATATATCTATATATATATATATGAAAAAAAAGTGGGAGATTCTTGACAGAAAGGCATTGCGAACAATATGGATGTTCTTGGAAGCATCAGTGGCTTTAAACATTTCTGAAGAGCTTATTTACTATGAATATATCAAAAGGTGGGTCTATTGTTAATCATTTAAATGAATTTAACATGGTCATTAGTCAACAAAGTTATGTAGGAGTAAACTTTGATGATGAGATTTGAGCTCATTGCTAGAAAGTTGGAATGTTGTGAGTAATTCTATCTCTGGTTGAAATACTTTAAATTGTGATGATAATGTCGGTGCTATCCTTAGCGAGGAAATGTGAAAAAAGCATAAGTGATATGCTAGGTAATTATTTGACTGTAGAAAATAGGGGAAGATGAAGGGAGATAGGAAACAATGGAAGTTTAACAAGGGAAAATCCAAATTTAGAGGGAGCCTAGAATAATGGTATTGTGGGAAGAAAGGACTTAAGAAGAAAGACTGCTTGTCTCTAAAAGAAAGAAAAGGAGATGTAAAATAGGAGAATAATAAGGAAGAAAATGTAGCAAGTGATGTATTACAATATTCTCTAATCCATTCAATAGATAACATTGTTGATTCTTGGGTGATAGACTCAAGGGTTTCATTTCATTCCACACCACATAGGAAATATTTTCAAGATTATGTTCAAGGTGATTTTGGATAGGTTTATTTGGGTGATGATGAACGATGTAAAATTGCTGGAAAGAGTAAGCTATGTATAAATTTATAGAATGTAAACCAATTCTTGTTGAAAGAGATAAGGAAAGTTCTTGATTTAAGAAGAAATATAATTTCAATAGGGAAATTGAGAGTGAAGGTTGTACAATTACATTTACAATAAATTCATGGATTTTCACTAGAGGATATCTAATAATATTGAAAGGAGAGAAGGTAGGTATATATTTATGTACTAGTAATTTTTAACTTTTTATTGCTTCATATTCCATCGGAGTAGATGCAACATTGTGGCATCATAGGCTTAGGAAATCTCCACTCAAGGAAATTATTTCTAGATTTGAAAACGTTAGACTTTTGTAAGCATTGTGTTTATGAAAAATAGAAAAGAGCTAGACTTCTTGATGTAGAAAATCTGTGTAGGTTAACATGATAATGTAATATAAATCAAAGTAGAATACTATAACCTAATTCTACTATCAATTTGTGGAAGCTTAAAGATCGAGCTGAATAATATAACCAGAAGAAGAAGAATCAACGATACAATACACATGAAAATACCTTGGAGAAAGCCTCAGCTAAAAACCCCACACTATTGTATTATCATACAGGTGGAAATACATAGGAATTGTACAAATCCTTAGCTCCCATAGCTAGGCATCTCTCAGTACAATCCTTACAGATGCTCATAGCAAATCTTGGCTTCTCTCCAGCCTTCCTCTCTGCCCTCCAAGCTCCTATTTCCTTGTGTTTTTTCTTGTGGATGATTCTCTTGTCACCAAGTGGATGATCTCCTCCAAAACTGTGCAATCCTCAAGGATTAAATTCTTGACTGCATGCATGAGTTTTCTCTTTGAGAAAACACATGCAAATAATAGTACATTGTCCTTGACTTTAATCACAACTGGGTCTTTCTCAGAATAGACATGCATGAGTTTTTGATGAGGGAATCTTCAGTTAACTGGAGTAGCACTAGTTGAGTGCATGCATGCATCAACTGACTGTTAACTCTCTATTAGTTCCTCAAACAGTTTGGAACTAATTTAACTGGACTTAACTCAGTAAACCAAGTTAACTAATTACAACTCAAATATAACTCAATCTTATCTCCTTAATTTAAGGGATAACTCTTGCATAACTTCAGAAAGACTTCTAACTTGAATTTCTCCAACTAATTAATTTAAAATAAATAAATAAATTATTTCCAAGTGGCTTTTAAGACTAAATTTGATTTTAATTCACAATTTAATTCAAGGAAAAATTAAATTGGAATATTCTTGTTGCCATATTTCAACACTCCCTCTCAACAAGAAAGGGATTATCTGCCACCCTGATCCTGTCTCTATGGAACTCGAATTTACACTTTGACAATGCCTTTGTCAAAATGTCAGCATCTTCCTCCTCTGTCAAAATATACTGCAGCAACATGATCCTCCTCGCTACACAGTCTCTGAGACGATGATATCGGATGTCGACGTGCTTGGACCTAACATGAAATACTAGATTCTCAGAGAGTTTGATACAACTCTGATTATCACAATAGATCACAGTTAGATCCATCCTTTGATCAAACAAACCCACTAGGATTTTCCGCATCCAGATGGCCTCACATGCTGCCTGACTTGTAGCCATGTATTCTACCTCTATCGAGCTGAGTGCAATCGACCTCTATTTCCTGTTGTACCAAGAAACTTTTGCAGACCCAAGGTTGAAAATCCCTCCTGATGTGTTGTTACGATCTGATGGACTCCCTGCCCAATCTGCATCAGTGAAGCCCTATAGTACCACTCCCCCTGTCTGTCTGTACCATAATCCATACTGAGATGTGGCTCTAAGGTATCTCAATACATGCTTTGCCACCTTCCAAGACATCTTGGTAGGCTGAACCATCGCTTGACTCAACTGGTTCACCGCATAGCACAAATCTGGTTGTGTGTTCACTAAGTACATCGGTGAACCCACAAATTGCCTGTACACAGTACACAGTAATCTCTACCACTTCTCTTGAAGTAGCAACCTCCGTCCTCTAGTTACCTGCTAGAGGAGTCTGCAAGGGCATGCACTTCTCCATGTGGAATCTCTTGAGTATCTCATTGGAATACTTACCCTGAAACACAAACAACTCCCCATCCTTCTTCCACACTTCCATGCCAAGGAAGTAATGCATGAGACCCATGTCTTTCATCTCGAATTCTCTTGCAAGGTCCTCCTTGCAAGACATGATCAGCTGATCATCACCAGTCAATATGAGATCATCAACATAAAGTACGATGATCAACAGCTTACCTTTCACCACGATGTGGTACAGGTTCACATCCGCTTCACTCTTTGTGAATCCTAACCCGATGAAGTAGTTGTCTATCCTGGTGTACCAAGCACGAGGTGCTTTCTTTAGCCTGTACAACACTCTCTTAAGTCGGCACACATGCGACTCATGATTGAAGGTCTTAAAACCTTCCAGCTTCTCTATGTACACCTCTTCCTCAATCTAGCAATTGAGGAATGCAGTCTTCACATCCATCTGATGGATCTTCCAACCCATCTGTGTTGATAATGCCAACATAGATATGATAGATGAGTACCTTGTGACAACAGCAAAAGTCTCATCATAGTCAATCCCCTCAACCTGTGAAAATCCACGGGCAACAAATATTGCCTTATTCTTCTCCACACTACCATCAACAGCTTGCTTTACCTTGTAAAGCCAACAGGGACTCACAACTGACTTGTTCTCTGGTCTTGGAACCACGTCCCAAACACTGTTACGAACTATGGACTCATACTCCACCATAGCATCAACCCAAATCAGCTGCTGCACTGCTTCCTTAAAGGAAGATGCCTCGGTCCCAACACATTCCCCAGAAAGGGCCATGTATCAAGTATACCTCTCAAGTGACCTCCTCTGTCTACGCTGAGAAGATGGCGCTCCCACATTCTCTCTTACATCCTCCAACAATCTATCAGCTTCTCTTGTGCGCTTTCGTCCATCTTTGGAAGACTCTGCTTGAGTGGATGTCTCCACTCCTGGAACCTTTGCATACGTTTGATCCACATCAGTCTGAGGCTCTTCCTCCTTAAGAACCAACTGTTCCTCCATAGCTTGTAGTTGTAGCTCCCTCTCAAGGGAATCTCACATGGCCTTCTACTCATCAAACTTGAGATCTTTGCGAACCACTGTCCTCCAACTGGTAGGAAAGTACACCCGATAGTTGTGAGGTGTATCAGTGTACCCCACAAATATCTCCAACTCTGTTGTTGGCTCAAGCTTCTTCTGTGCATCCTTTGTCACATGGAAATATACCAATGAGCCAAAGATCCTGAAGTGACTCACATCTGGTCTCTTACTGGAGAAAGCTTCCTCTGGTGTCTTTGTCACACGGAATCTGTCAAGGGTGCGGACACGACTGACCTTCCTAGAAGTCTAAGACATTCTAATGACAAACAAGACAAAATGGAGTGATCTTTCTCTAAATACACCTTTTACAACATGAAAACTACAAGTGTTTAGGCTTACCTTATTCCAAAACGCTGTTGTTGAAGTTCGTTCTTGACGATCCGGATGAGCTCCTCCTTCAAGTCAATTCCTGCAACCACAAACAATCAAACAATTACCAAGCACTTGCATTTCATACAATAAAACATATATTCAACATGCAGACCAAGGAACACATGAAATAACTCATTAACACAAGCTATTGAGAAAAATAAACCAGTTTGTATTAATAACGAAACAAAGAAACTCTTACAACCTGGCCTTGGTGTTGTGCAAGTTCCTCCCAGGGTCCATCAAGGGTTTTCCTCTACTTCGACAAAGCTCACCCTCTCCCAAGTAGAATCAAGTGAAGACAATCTCTCCTCACAAAGGCTCTAATGGAAGACCTAAATCCTGCAGCATTTACCCAAAGAAAAATGTATAGCTCCAACCTCCTCTCCTTCTGGCTCAATGCCTTTATTTATAGTGCTGTAAAGAGGTTATTCAGGTCCACTATCAATGGGATCATCCCCCTCTTTGGGTGGGATAGCTCCCTTATTGATGGGATAAGTTCCCCCTTAATAGAGATACATGAACCAACTGGAGGCGCATCCATTTCATCAAACCGACCTCTAGAATGTTCTAGAAGTAACCACAAGTAACTTTTTCAAGATAAAACTCGCGCATTTTGCCTTTTACAGAGGGACGCACCTGTCCCTTAACATACAGAGCGTCCATGGACGCAGATTTTGTGAACAAGGTCCGCGTCCCCGCAGGTAAGACTAGAGAGAACCTGCGACCCCAGAGATAAACATGATTTTTTACAAGACTTTCTCTCTTCTTTGAGTTTGAGATGGATAACAGAGGCATGAGACTTGCCTAAGAGGGTAGCATGACTATTGATTTGAGCCATACTAACTGTAAGTAGTCAAGGTGACATTTTTTGTAAGATTGCCCCCTAAAGTGCGAAGCCTGGAATAGAATAGGGTTTTGTAATTCTAGGAAGGGTGAAGCGCTTTATCATTTCAAGGATTGCCTTGTGGATGGCCTGGTTGGAACCTGCAATTTTCAACACAAAATACATGGATAAGATTATATCATCACTGAGGTAGGCATTCCCATACTCAGATTCAAAACTTTAACTAATGGACTAACTATTCTGATACAGGAATGATCTTGCAGTACATTATTTTTATAGACTTTTGTAGACACAGTATGGACGCAGCCATCTGTTTATGATAAGTCTACATAGACAATGAATACAAAACTCCTCGCAGCCTGGATGGTAGAAACTAGATCCAGGGTCTTCACTTCTACTTCCCGAATTGGTACGATTCTAGCCATGTGATTAAATGATTCGATGTCGAACATGGTAGAAACCACTTGATTACCAGTCAATGATGTAAACTGTTAACAAGCGTGAGAGAAACCACCAGTAATGTCAATGGTCCTCAAAGTACCAAGCACAACCCGTGAAATGTGAATAGATGTTTTGATGTCGAACACTTCACGGAATCCTCTGATCGAAAGTCAATGATGTAAACTGACGTCAAAGGCGAGAAACCTGCCATTGATGCATGCAGACTTCAAGGTACTGTCGATTCCTAAGTCATCTTTCTAGATAATGTGTCGATGTCGATAGAAAGCGACCCGTTGCAGGCAAGCCCGCAACACGAAATCATTGTTCAAGTTGAAGAAATGTTGCTGTAAGGACTGACTCAGGGATGGTCAAATGGATGACAAGTATTTTGCAGATGAAAGTTTTGCTTGCAGACCTCTTGAACACATAACGACACAACAGATGGTTTGGTGACGAATAACTCAAAGTTGATCCCTGAACCCGGTTAAAGATTTTCAAAGTGATTTGGTCAACTGTGAGGTAAAAGATTTCCCAACCCAGGTGAATGAAAAGTGTCGTGTTCAAGAGTGGTAATAAAGTTTCTTCTGAGGCAAAAGGTGACAAATAGGTTCATTCTTCTCTTTTTTCCCCCACCATTTCTGGCAAGTACCTCTTTATTTTTAACAAGCTTGAGGAGGATAACATATGCTTGATTATAAGCTCATCCTTCGGACGAGTCCAACCTAGTTTAAATTCGAACCCTAGGAAGGAGTGGTTCGTTCCTGTTTGTAATTGAACAGGTCCTTTACTGTAAAAGTTTAACGAGCCCAGTATAGGAGAAACTCGGCGTTTTTCATTTTTAGAGAGTCTGAAAAACTTAAGGAAACTCCACGTTGAACTTTTTCGTATATTTGTGTCCCTCAAGCCCGAAAAAGTATAAAATAATACCTGGGGGAACCGCTTGATCTTGCGACCAAGGAGTACTTTCATAATAGTGTCGTTGACCTGAAAAGTAAAAAGCGATCAAAGACACGTCGTTTTATTTCCTTATCGAGTTTGAAACGACAAAAACCCGGCAATCTTTTCCTGATTTTGCGGTCAGAAAAGAGCTAAAAGGGGACCGTCTTTTAATTCCGTTTTAACGAGTGAAAAAGAAACACTCGGCAATCTTTTCATGTTTTAGGAGTCAGAAAAGGGCTTAAAAGATGACTCTGAAATTTTGTTTGTGAAAAATTACAATTTCCCTCGAAATCCCTTCGTCCTGCACAAAAGCGACACATTACTCATACCTGTTTAAAATAGGCAAAAATACATTCGAAAACATCTTTTCATGGTAAAAAATGAACTAATTCATCCAAAAAACCTATAAAAAGACCTTTTACCATGTCATTTTTACCGTTTCACTGTTGAGGTTGAAAAAGGAGCTTTTGACAAGAAACTTCCCGTGGTTGCTGCGGAAAATCTGACCGTCGGAATCGAACGCCGCTTCACCGAGGTATTTTACACATCCCACTCTTCATTTTTATCCGTTTAATTTTTTGTTTTCGGTCTCTGTTTCATTTTTTGGGGGGGTTTTGGGTTCAAAATGCGCCCCTCGGCGGACGCAGGTGCCCTTCGGGTGACCCGCGTCCCCCGACTTTTTCTCACACGGGAAAAAGGTCGGGGGACGCAGTCCGCCTTCAGGCGAGCTGCGTCCGGACGCCCTGTGCTACAAAGCCGGGGTGCGTCTTCCGCAAAGGGCGCATTTCAAAACCCTAACTCTCTCAAAAAACCACCAAATTTTCTCAAGTTAATTTCTAATTGACTCTTTTGATGTGCAGGACCTAAAACATGTTAGACTGGAGAGAGAGAGAGCACGTAGAGGACGATGAAGCTGCGATTAACCACCAACCCTCTCTGGATGCCTTAAGAACATGTGGATTGTACAAATATTGGACCATACCGGGCATGAGGGGCCAGGTAAGATTTTTGGAATGGCTGGTTGAGCGATGGAACGTTCAAGATCAATGTTTTTACATTGGAGGGCACCAGCTCGAGATAGAGCCCTCGGATGTATACTTTCTCACTGGCTTGCCAAACAGAGGTGAGCAACTCAACCTTGCGGGGACCAGGCCGGGTGGCCAATCCCTTGATGATCTCCGCGAGGAGTGGTGCAGACCAGGGACTCGCCATAAAAAAGGCGTGGAGATAAAGCACATCGCTCTGGCGGAACTTAGAGTTATTGCATTTACGGTCACTAGGATTTGTGGCGCGGCCGCCTTGCACATTGCCTCCGGATCCCAAATGCGGATGGCAGTTGACTGTTACCAAGGCACCATCTTCAACTGGTGCGAAGCTGTGTCGGCTCATATGAAGAGCCAACTAACCAAGGCAAAGAACGGACGACTAAAGACTTTTGGATATGGGCCTCTAGTCGTGAGCTTTGCCTTGGAGAGAGTTCCTATGCTGATCCCTCAGCAACTCACTGTTGATGACTTGGGTCCTCGGGAGCCAAAGCTTGTTCGATGGGTTGCGGTGATGGCCCGGCATCCTGACGAGGGTGCTGCAGTGGTTCGATTCTCAGACAGTTACTTCGACTGGCTAGAGGGCCAGCTTTTTGTGATACAAGACTTTCCATATGCCGGAATGGATTTCAGAGGTGATCCGGACATGGTTCTTCCACAGGGAGAACAATGGGATGACAGAGGTACTTTCATTTTCACAAGTTTTCTAATTATGTATTTTTTATTTTTCATATATATCGTCTCAAAGTAACAGTAAAATTTTAAAAATGCAGATGTTGGACCACAGCGTCCAGCCAATCTCCGGCCTTACGACAGACGACATCCAGCTGCACCGGCACCGGCCCTACAGGATGCGACAGCAGAAGTACTAGCCGATTTGGAGCATGATCTAGAGCGTCTCACGGCAGATATACCTGAGACTACTATGGATGATATTCCAATGAGGCTTCAGCGCTTCGTGTCGCGGTCCCTGGACCGTTTAGGAGATTTCTGCGCAAGATAGCCCGCGCAGTGGTGTCGTACAGAGAGCACCACCAGTGATTGACTAGTCACTTTTGTAGTCACATGTGACATTTTGACTTTTTGTACTATCATTTTGCCGATCATAAGGTGTGTTAAACCTATGATCGAAGACGATGTATATATTTTTGGACACACTTCTATCTATATCTATATATCACTATTACCGGCTTATCTTGTTTAACATGTATGATGAAATGTCTTTAAATTTACTTGCATGATTATTATAAATGTCTGTCCAACACTCGAGAAGCAATTGCATCTGCTAATGTATTCAAAGACCTTGGAATATGTTGATATTCAATGTAATCAAATTCACGTTCCAAGAGACGCACTCTCAAAAACAACCTTAATAACACAGGATTTCTAATGGCATAAACTCTATTAAGCTGTAATACAACAAGTTCAGAATCTAACCTCACTATCAAACGTCGAATTCCAAATGAAATAGATTCGGATAATAATTCAACCACTGCACTGTATTCTGCAATGTTATTCGTTGTTTGACCGAGGCTTACCCCATGCATAGAAACTAACTCGTCAGAGGGCGAATAGATAACCCAAGCTGCGGAAGAGATATTCCGTGTACTACGACAAGCACCATCAGCAAATCCAATGTATGTTTGGAGAGGCGTCGACATCTACAATATCAAGAGTAAAACCAAGATGAGCCAAAATAATGACGAAAAACCACACTTGCTAAGCTAAGCACACTGACTAAACTAACACACTTGCTAGCTAGAAAGGAAATCTAACCTATCTAAAAATTTCTCCATCCATCATTTTAAGCATAATACCTCTTTAGGTAAAGTCCATTTCTGGGTTTGCCCAAAGAGTCCCCATCAAAATCAACTAACTCATAAGCCCCTTTTGCTAGCTTTCGCTTTACAATGTAGGGCCCATGCCACATGGGAACGAATTTTCCGGCACCTAGCTTATCGTTAGCTTGATCATATAATAGTACTAGGTCTCCTTCCGAAAAACTTCGAGGGGTTACATTTTTATCGTACTGAGCTTTCATTCGTTTCGCGTGAGTCTCGATAGCTAAAGTAGCGTCACGTCGAGTCTCATCTAATTTAGCTAAGTATAACAACCGTTTCTCCTCTTCGGAAGTAGCTGGAAGTAATTCGACAGCCATTTGAAGTGATGGGATTTCGCACTCAATAGGTAACACAGCTTCTAAGCCATAAACTAGCTGAAAAGGGGTGAAACCTGTTGAATTTTTCACTGAAGTTCGATATGCCCATAGCGCCGAAAATAACATGTTATGCCAATTCGTTCGATGGATACCAATGATCCGTCGAATCATGACGACTAGAACTTTGTTGATTGACTCAACCAAACCGTTGGCTTGCGGATAATAAGGTGTAGAGCTATCGTGGCGCAAACCAAGCTGGCTTGTAAGTCAGTCATCATGACATTTCGAAAATGGCTTCCATGGTCCGTAATGATTGCTTGTGGGACACCAAACCTAGTTATGATATGATTGAATACGAAAAGTGCAGCTGTCTTGCCGCTTGCGTCGAATGTAGGCATCGCCTCGGCCCACTTAGTAAAATAATCAACCGCAAGGATGATATACGCATGCCCCCCGGCCGAGTGAGGGTTACAAGTAATAAAGTCAATGCCCCATTTGGCGAATGGACCAGCGGCAATTATAGGGTGGAGAGGAGCAGGTGGAGCGCGCATCTTGCGATCAAACACTTGACAGTTGTGGCATTTTCTGACGGCAAGGATACAATCTTTAAACATAGACGGCCAGAAATAGCCAGCGCGCAACACCTTCTGAGCTGTGGCATACCCAGACATATGACCGCCACATGCTCCAGAGTGACAATCATTCAAAACTCTCTCAGCCTCATCGTGAGTTAAACAACGTCGAAAAACTAAGTCTGCCCCCAGGCGATAAAGTGTATCTCCAATAATTCTGTATTGCTGGGATTGAAACCGAATTTTTCGACGGTTTTCCTTGGAAGCTTCAGGCCGAAAGGTTTGGGTTTGGAGATAGATGATTATATCCCCATACCACGGATCTACAGTGCTAATAAGAAACAAAGATTCGTCCGCAATGGACTCCTCTGCCACAGTCTCTGTGTCAGCACTCGGGAAATCACACATCAATTCCGCGAAGACTAAAGATTTCTTAGACTTGGACTTCTCAAACTCCAAGTCGAACTCTTGCAGGATGACGATCCATTTAGAGTACTTGCCCCCTAGCAGTTGTTTTGTCAAGATATAAATCATAGGGTTGCAATCCGAAATAACAGTAGTTTTGCGGAGAAGAATGTAGTGACGAAAACGCTGGACAGCTTGAACGGCTGCCAGGGCCAATTTCTCCACATGTGAATATTTTAACTCAGTTGGATTTAAGGTTCTGCTAAGGTAATATATCACATGCTCTGCCTTGAATTCATCTTCTTGAACTAACACCATTCCAATGGTGGAATGCGAAGCTGCGAGGTATAAGAAGTAGTCCTGGTTGTAGTTGGGAGGATGCAATAACGGTGCATGGGTCAACGCGTGTTTCAGTGCATCAAAAGATTGTTGAGCAATCTCGTCCCAAAAGAATTGTACGTTCTGTTTCAACAACCGTGTAAAACCTTTAGTGACCTCGGCGTAGTTAGGGATGAATCGGCGTAAAAAGTTCGCTTTCCCTTGCAAACTTTGGAGTTGGCGCAAACTCGAAGGAGGAGGCAATTGGATGATAGCCTCGACTTTCGAGGGATCGACGCGAATGCCGGTTTTGGAAACAACAAATCCCAGCAATCGACCTGTTTCTATACAGAAAACACACTTGTGGGGATTCAACCGAATTCGATAATGCCTACACCTCATAAAGATTGCTCGTAAATGGACAAGGTGATCAGCTCGGTGTAAAGAATGAGCAGGCAAATCATCGAGATAGGGTTGCACAATGTGCTTGATGTCATGAAATGCATAAGACATGGCCCGTTGAAAAGTAGCACCGGCATTCTTAAGGCCAAAAGGTAATTTGCAATAAGCAAATGTCCCCCATGGACAAATGAATGCCGTTTTTGGTTGATCGGCAGGTAGAATATTGATTTGATTATAACCTGAGAAACCATCCATGAAGGAAAACATCTCACTTCCGGCACAATCATCAATAATTTGATCGATATAAGGCGTAGGATAGTTGTCTTTTGGACAAGCTCGATTGATATCCCTATAATCGATACAGATTCTTATTGTTCCTTGTTTTTTATTGACGGGAACAATATTCGATACCCAATCCGTTAACGGGATCGGATAAATGAAACCTGCTTTCAACAGCTTTTCGACTTCGGCTTTGATTGCAGCTGCTTTTCGAGGGTGAATCTGACGCAACCGTTGCCGAATGGGTTTAGCATCCGGGTAGGTTTTGATTTCATGAACAACAATGGCAGGATCGATTCCTGGCATTTCTTCGTAGGACCAGGCAAACACGTCGCGGAATTCTTGGAATAGGGCCTTGTAAGTTTCAATTTCTTCTTCAGTACATGCGGCACCTATATGAATGTTCTCCTTGATTCCGGGCTTCACTGAAATATCAATGGGAATAGTACGAGAAATATTCCCTAAATTCAGCTCTGAATCAGAATGTTTCGTTGGATCCTGAGCGTCTTTGACATATTCAGCGGTAAAGATAGATGAAAAATCATTTTCAAATGCATCATCCTTAGGTAAAAACGAAGATCTGTGATGGAGATCTTCCCATGGTAGATCATCTACACTTAGGATTTCGCGAAGTTGTTCGTCAGATGACACTTCTTCGGGAAACGTTATCCGTTCTAAGGGTGAGGTGAAAAGTGACTCTTCACTGACCACATTCATTTGGTCGGTTGAATGAAAGTCGGTAAAAGACATAAGAGCTTCATAAGCAATCTCATACGGACTCAACGGCATAACATCACCGAGTGAGTCTAGCTCAGAGTCAGAGGGAACATACCAAGGATCATCATAAATAATGTTTTCTGACGTGATCATATGAATTGTTGCGAACGAAGGGTCTGCATTGAGTGGAGGGAGAGGAAAAGTTCCCAGTAAACCGGAATCCTTAACTAAACCTACACCAATGTCCCTATAAGGGATTGTCGTTTTACCAACATGCTGGATAGTTTCTAAAGAGGTTGGGTCGGATGAAAAGTATGTCAGCTGATCAATAGTCACGATCTTACCGTTATGTGGAAACTTAATGACTCTGAAGACCGATGAAACGACCGCTGTCATAGCATATGACCAACTTCGACCCAAAAGAAGGTTGTAGTCTAGAGGGGCATCAACCACTTCCACATCCAGACTAACGGTTTTACCTTCGACCCCTATAGGCAATTCTTGTAGAATACCAAACGGACGGAACCCACGGCCATCAAAGGCCTTAAGGATGGTGGGGGATTGGTTCAACGAAGGAGAACCAAGCGATCTCCAACATTGAATCGACATAATACACGTAGAAGCTCCCTCATCAATCACAGTCCGATGAATAGGCCTGTTTTTGACTATCACTGGAATTTGGAAAGCCATTTGATGGGGGAGACGCGGTGTACTACTTTCTAGATCAAAGATCATTAGGTTCGGGTCCTGAACATCGACAGCTCCAATAGCCGACAAAAGCAATTTTCGTTGCGCTGGACATGATTGCAGCACTTCGAGTGCCGACATTGCTGAAGGTGAAACAGCTAAGTCTTCAACAATGTTGTAATTCTGGGCTGCTCTCGCATGTGGATTGAAAGCAGACCTTCGAAGTACACCCTTGGCGGGCGGCTTAATCACTAAGTCTGGGTTAGGTTTTTCGATCTGTAGTGGATCGGAACCAGGAGCTGAGGTTGATGGGTTAGAGTGAGAAGATTCTGCTTCTTTACCATCAACAGGAGCCTTACTACCATAATCTTGCGATCGAGTCGCAATCCTGACATGAGACATCATCAAAATGGGTTCTTCACTGGCATTCGAAGAAGAACCTATCATCTTATTTTCCTGCTCGGGGAATGGATTCTTTAACACAGCAGGAGTGGGAGAACCTTTAACTATTTTCACTACCTCGGCCCGATGAGGGCAGTCTCTCGTAAAATGATCTTCTTCACAAATGAGACAAGGATAACGAGGTTTGCGCTTTTCGTCATTGGTTTCCGACTTTTCCGTTTTCTCCTTTGGAGCCTTGTCTGCTTTAGCCTTCTTCTTTCCTTTCTTCTTTCCACCGTTTTTGGATTTGGCCGTAGATGACTCTACAGCGTGAATGTCGGCGGTAAGTTCAGGAGGAGAAGACTCTCCTGTCGGAGAATCAGGCAAAGTGATAATTGGAGTATTGGAGGTCTTGGAAGACTTCTTCTTACTCTTCGTAGTCACGATACCGATCATACCATCAGCGGCATGAGATCCCGAAGGAGCAGCAGCGATTTGGTTTGACTTTGGAAGATCCGGAATTTTCTCGTGTAACGTACCCGACTGAGTGTAAACTAAGTCAAGGTATTGTGCCTGAGCAATGACTTGCTCCTCAGTAACTACGCCGGCCTTAGCTACATCTTCAGTAATTCTTGGTAATAATGATTTTACAAACCATTCAGCTAAAATTTGGTCCGGGATAAAAACTTTCACTAATCTTCTTCGACGTCTCCACTCATGGATGTGATCAGAAATGTACGTGGATGTCGATTGTTTTAGCGAAGTTAATAATTCCGTACCATTATCGTATCTGACTGGTAACTGAAAATGAGTTAAGAATGAAGTAGCTAACTGGCTAAAGTTGTAAAAAGAAGCCCGTGGCAACTCAATGTACCACTTGGCTGCGAGACCAATGAGTGTACGCTGGAAAAGACGTAAGCGGATAGAATCATCTGAGATGGAATTTGATGCACACCAGAGGTGGTAAGTCATCACGTGATTAGACGGATCCTCTCCAGACTTACCTTCGAACTTGGGTATATCGCTGGGCAACTTATTTGGCATTGGCGGCCAGAACGGAAGATATTGAATTGGATCGTTCGTTAGGCGCGTCAAGTCGGGTAAATCTAAAGTCGCAATAAACGGTAACTGCCGGTTAGGATCTCTAAAACTCTGAGTCACAATACCAGCCCCAGGAGGAGGATATCCAGGATAACTAGGAACAGGAGTCGCATTTGGGATATTATATCCTCCTGGAAAACCAGGATTAACCGGACCGTACTGGGGTTGCTGAGGTGGTTGATAAGTGTACCCAGGATACGGTTGATACTGGTAAACCGGTTGTTGGGCAGCTTGCCCAGGTTGATACTGTCCCTGGTACGGAGGTTGAACAAATTGAGGTTGAGTAGTAACAACCGTACTTGTACCAGGTTGACCTGCAGGCATCTGGACTGTGGTTTGAACCGTGGGTCCAGACAACGGTACAGATGTCTGAGGAGCGGTTACAGGGACAGTAGAAACCGGAGCTGCCGATACTCCAGATGTAAGCATGGTAGATGAAGCGGTAGTTGCTGCAGCCGTGTGAGGTGGAGTACTAGGTGCAATTGGCGGCTGAGTAACTACAGAAGTTACAGGGGTCTGAACACTTGACTGGACAGGTTGCGGTTGCTGGGGTGGACCAGGAACTGCAGGTTGTCCTGCTTGAGGTACCGACTGTATACTTGGTTGCGACATCTGTTGACCCTGTGACGGATCCCATGTTAACATTCCAGGGTATTGACTCGTAACAGGTTGAGGATACTGAGATCCATAGCCGTATTGAGGATAGGGTTGATAACTGTAAGGTGTAGTCCCATATGATTGCCCTTGAGGTGGTTGATAACCTTGACCAGGGTATTGACCCGTAGGTTGATAACCTTGAGGTAAATACGAATACTGGGGTTGACCTTGACCTTGAGGTTGGTATCCTTGAGGTTGATACCCTTGGGGTTGATACCCTTGGGGTTGCCATCCTTGAGGTTGCCATCCTTGAGGTTGATACTGATACTGAGGTTGACTTTGGGGTACATATTGAGGCTGGGGTTGATACCCTTGGGGTTGATACCCTTGAGGTTGCCCCCCAGTCACAAATGAAGTACCTTGAGGTTGCCCCCCAGGCATTAACGAAGGTTGCCCCCCAGGCGGTAATTGGCCACCTTGAGGTTGGTTAATGGGAGTTGAACCTGACATCATATAAACTTCACCTATACTCAATGGTACATTACCACTGTTTCCAACTAATAACCCATGATCAACAGGTTGAGGAGATGCTCCCGCAAAGGTACCAGAAAGTGATTGATACCCAGTAGGAACAGAAGGACCGCCATGTAAAAATGATTCAGGACTTTGTGAAAACACAGATGACTGACCAGACATATTTACAGGAGAATGAATTCCTCTAGGTGGAACCGGAGTACGAGGTGTAGAAAAACCTACTGAGTTGTCTAAAAAATTGGTTAATGCAAGGTACCAAGATTCACTTCTAGGAGGACTGTAAAAGATGGATTCACGCTCCCTTAGATCAAGGGTAATTAGATCTTCAGAATCAGAAACGCCTATTTCTTCCTCTGGAACAAGTTCTTCTATAGCAATTAATCCAACAGGAAGATTTTCGGTGATAATTCTTTCTATTCTTGGTGAATCAGGAACACTAGGAGTTGGAGTAACAGGTTCTGAAATTTCAGGTTCTTCGCCTGTTTCACTGGCAGATGAAAAACTACCAGCAAGCTCGGAAACTGTAACAGCTTCGGGATTGTAACCTGTTTCTAATCTTTGGTAATCTGGATGGACTACCAAGGAAGATTCTCCTTCTTCAGGTGAACCTACTCTACTGCCACTAGGAGGAGTTACAAGGACCTTTAAACCCTCTAAATAACTGGGGTCGTCTCGAGGAGGTGAACCCCTAAGTTCACGGGATCTTCTCAACAATTCGGCCACAGAAACAACTTCAGGAGACTGGCCCGCAATGCGACGGGACCTTCTCGGTAATTCCGCCACAATTAAAGATTTTAACTACAACACACGAAATCAAAGTAAAAAATTTCAAATCAAACCACCTAAAGTCTTCTAAAGAACCAATCAAATTTGAAGCACACGCCTAAATAATCTAGAGCGTCAAACCACACACAAACAGTAGTCTTCCGGACCAAAAGCGCTAGTTGGTGATTAGGCCCAACCTCGCAGGATTCAGTACAGAAATAGTGGGTGGAACAGTTACCCCGGCAACCTGCTTAATGAATAGACTGGACCAAGTTCCTCCACTTTAACCGTCTCGAAGTGAAGCGAACCCCCCAGAAAATCCAAGTGAGTATAACCGACGTCTGCTCCAGGTACAGTGGGACCTTCCCTCCACCGTCACCTTGGGTAGAATCCTAGATATTATGGCCACTAAGGTTACCAATCACAACAATTACACCTGGGGGAACAGTCTAAACTCCGACAGCACGCAAGGGCAGAGTAGCAAGCTCCAATCCCCTTACCGGCTCCTTGACAACAATCCAAGGTTTACCGATAAGTGACCCCTGGCTCCTCGACAATGGTTAATCCGAGGTTTACCGTTTGTAATACGTACTGCCTGGCGTCGTTCCCAACGAGGGAGGAATGATCCCCTCACTGGTTCGGACACGAGCTCGTGTTTCTCCTTTAAGAGGAGCTTTCCCAGAATGTAACTGAAACAATTGGATTTGTTCTACTCAAGATAGACTATCTGTTTGGTTTTGTAGTCTTGGAGAGTTAAGTACTCACCTACTCCAAGACCCTAGCCTAAGCTATGTTGGTGCTTCAGAGCCCTAGAAAAATAAAGATTACTAGATTGATTTTAATTTAAGCGTTACTTTTAAGGTTGTTTCTTAAGTCAAAAGGTGATGGAAGTGAAACTAGTGGTGTGTTGACTCGACTCGAAACCACTACAAAATGCACCTAAAATGATTTATCCACTACTTTACTTTTTCGATGAATTGCTTAACTAAAAAGTTGAGAGAATGCAATCTTTATAAAAGCAACTTCTTAATTGAAGACAATCAAAGAAACAATTCGTTTTTCTTTTCCAAGCATAAAAACATAACTTCTCTTTACATGCACGAAAAAACTCTTTTCTTCTTTTGAAAACAAAAAGCTACTTGAAACAAGACTTTTTAAGAAGATGTTTTTGTATTTTTCTTTTAATAAAGCAAATAAATCTAATATAACCAAAAATCAATCTTAACAACTCTTAAAATCTATGAAAATGCACTCATAAGCAAACTAAAGGCAAATTTACTCTAAGCAATCTTAACGAGGCCAAAACTAACAATGATTATTTCTAAGGTGTTTTACTTGATCACAATCAAATCAAGGACTAGCTTATTGCAGAATCAAAAACTAGCCAAAACAAAACTCTAATCTTTTTGTTCTTTTTGTAAAATGGAAATCAATACTTTAAAAACAAGCAATGCGAAATTTGACCCAAAACAACTCAAATGACAAGTTGCTCAAACAAGGAGACTTTACGACAGGCTCAACTTCTAAGAAGGTTGACTAACCAGAGATATCTAAGGCTGGACAACTTTCTACTATCAAAGTCACTACAAAGCCTTTCCAAAAATCAAACCCTAGGTCTAAACTTCGTTGAAAACCACTAAAACACTCAAAGCTCACAAAACTAGTTCAGGTGAGAATTCTTGACAGGGTACTAAAGGATCTGGGCAGAAAACACTAAGAAAAAACAAAATCTAAAAGTAATTTAAAGCAAAAATGGAATTTTCTTAACTTTTACAGGAAGACGCAGGCCACCCGTTGTCACAGGTGCGGCCCCGCACTGTGCAGTCGACAACAGCGCGTCCAAGGACGCACTGTGCAGCACACAGAGACTGCGTCCTTCTGGAAAAAGGAAGAAAAACTAAATCCAACTAAATCTAAAGCTAAGCCACCCAAATACTAATTCTCACAGTCAAAAACCAGAAAATAAAAATGATTTTCTCAAAGCAAAGTTCATATAAAGGAAAAGACTCTCTCATTAATGGATTCCCCAGCGGAGTCGCCAATTTGTCACACGGAATCTGTCAAGGGTGCGGACACGACTGACCTTCCTAGAAGTCTAAGACATTCTAATGACAAACAAGACAAAATGGAGTGATCTTTCTCTAAATACACCTTTTACAACATGAAAACTACAAGTGTTTAGGCTTACCTTATTCCAAAACGCTGTTGTTGAAGTCCGTTCTTGACGATCCGGATGAGCTCCTCCTTCAAGTCAATTCCTGCAACCACAAACAATCAAACAATTACCAAGCACTTGCATTTCATATAATAAAACATATATTCAACATGCAGACCAAGGAACACATGAAATAACTCATTAACACAAGCTATTGAGAAAAATAAACCAGTTTGTATTAATAACGAAACAAAGAAACTCTTACAACCTGGCCTTGGTGTTGTGCAAGTTCCTCCCAGGGTCCATCAAGGGTTTTCCTCTACTTTGACAAAGCTCACCCTCTCCCAAGTAGAATCAAGTGAAGACAATCTCTCCTCACAAAGGCTCTAATGGAAGACCTAAATCCTGCAGCATTTACCCAAAGAAAATGTATAGCTCCAACCTCCTCTCCTTCTGGCTCAATGCCTTTATTTATAGTGCTGTAAAGAGGTTATTCAGGTCCACTATCAATGGGATCATCCCCCTCTTTGGGTGGGATAGCTCCCTTATTGATGGGATAAGTTCCCCCTTAATAGAGATACATGAACCAACTGGAGGCGCATCCATTTCATCAAACCGACCTCTAGAATGTTCTAGAAGTAACCACAAGTAACTTTTTCAAGATAAAACTCGCGCATTTTGCCTTTTACAGAGGGACGCACCTGTCCCTTAACATACAGAGCGTCCATGGACGCAGATTTTGTGAACAAGGTCCGCGTCCCCGCAGGTAAGACTAGAGAGAACCTGCGACCCCAGAGATAAACATGATTTTTTACAAGACTTTCTCTCTTCTTTGAGTTTGAGATGGATAACAGAGGCATGAGACTTGCCTAAGAGGGTAGCATGACTGTTGATTTGAGCCATACTAACTGTAAGTAGTCAAGGTGACATTTTTTAGTGTAACAGTCTTCATTCCAAGTATGTGGTGCCGGCTTCTATTTTGCAAATAGACTGTTGTGTTGCATGCCTCAGCCCACAAGTGAAGTGGTAGACCTTGGTCATGAAACATTGCCCTTGCTGCCCCTACAATAGTTCTGTTCTTCCTCTCTGCCACCCCATTCTGCTGTGGGTTATGAGGTGCCATCAACTCTTGTTTCATTCCTTCCGCTGCACAGAAGTCCTTAAACTCTTGAGAGACATATTATCCACCATTGTCACTTCTCAAGGCCTTGATCTTCTTCCCTGACTCTTTCTCGACCATAGCTTTGAACTCACAAAACTTTGTGAAATTTTGGTCCTTCTTCTGCATGAAATAAATCCAGCATTTATGTGAATAGTCATCAATGAAAATCACATAATACCTTTGCTACGCTGTGGATGCCATCAAGAATGGTCCACACAGATCAGTATGAACTCACTCTAATATAACCTTTGCTTGACTGTCTCGATCATGAAAGGAAGACTTGCTGTACTTTCCCAAGGTACAACCTTTGCATGTGTTAACTTGCTCAAGTTTACCTTTGGGAAGTCCTGTAGATATCTGCTGCATTATATTTAAAGCAACATGATGCAAATGGCCCAACTGCCTATGCCACAACTCGCCAATGTCTTGGCTTTTCACCAATTCTACTTTCGTACTCAATGCTGCACAATCATCTACCTCTAGTTTTTAGAGATTCTTCACCCGAATCCATATCCTCTTGGTCTGACCTGTGGCTATGTGTCTTAGGAACGCCTTTCTTTTACTGAAGACAACATCGTAGCCTTAATCCTCCAACATCGTGACTGATACCGATTCAGTCTAGGCACATACATCACATCTGTCAAGGTGAGAGGAGCTCCATGCTCCCTTTGGAAAGCAACCGTGCCCACTCTTGAAACACTATACCTTCCATCGTCACCCATCTCTATGTGCATCTTGAGGTCTTTCTCCTCCAAGGCACCGAATAAATTTTTATCACTGGTCATGTGGAATGAGGCTCCACTGTCAAGATACCAAACACAACCCATCATCGATGACACCATGCATGTGATGAGGGTAAAGTCCATTTCGAACTAAGAGGCTAATGCCTCACCTTCCGATCCTTCTGAGGATCCGTTCTTGGACTTCTTCGATGGGAAATTAGTCGTATAATGTCCCATCTCGTGACAATTAAAATATCTTACTTTAGGCATCTCACCCTTCTTCCCTCCATGAGAAGAATTTGATTTGGAATTGGAAGCCTTCGCCTTCCCTTTCCTTGCCTTACTTAGTAAGGTAAGATTTTATTCATCATCATTCTTGGATGAAGAACCATCTCATGTGCTCCTCCTGACCTCCTCCTGCATAAGATACGACCACATTCGTTCCCAATTTGACAGTTTCTCCCTTCCATTCACAAAGTTCTGGTAGCTATTCCAACTCTTTGGAAGGCCAAGGAGAGCGAGGCTCACCATATCATCATCGGCAACAATTATTCCCACATTGCCAAGCTCATCTTTGCATGTCATGAGCTTCTTCAGATATGTGGAAATAGTATCGCCCTTCTCCATCTTGATTCTTCGAAGCCTATCCTTGAGCGCCAATTTCCTCTGGTCACTACTGTTCTGGTAGAGGTCGTTCAATGTCTTCCGCATTGAATATGGAGTATCCTTCCCATGGAGACTTGAGACAATATGGTCTCGAACTCCCTCAAGGATGATCCATCTCATCTTCGCCACACACTTCTTCCACTCAGCCAACTCTTGTACATTAGTTGAAGTTGGCTTTGGGATTTCTTGATCAATGAATTCCTTCAAGCCATTGTATTCTAATACAACCTCCATTCTGTATTTCCATGCTATGTAATTCGAGCTACCTTCCAAGGCATACTCGAGTCTCAAGCCACAGAATGCCATTGGCCAACCTTGAAGTATGATATGAATTCGATTTTACTTGCAACCCCAAACTTCAAACTTTGAATTCTCTTCTCAGCATACTATTCATAGCTCCGATACCATGTAGAAATTTTCTACAAATCTAGCACCATCTAGATAATTTCTACAAATCCACCTCTAGTACCATGTAGAAAATATATGTAGGTTAACCCGATAATGCAATATAAATCAAAACAGAAAACTATAACCTACTTCTATTATCAATTTGTGGAAGCTTAAAGATCGAGTTGAACAATATGACCAGAAGAAGAAGAATCAATGGCACAATACACATGAAAATACTTTGGGGAAAGCCTCAGCTAAAAATCCCACACTATTGTATTATCATATAGGTGGCAATACATAGGAATTATACAAAGCCTTAGCTCTCACAGCTAGCCAGCTCTCAGTACAATCCTCATAGATGTTCACAAGCAATCTTGGCTTCTCTCTAGCCTTCCTCTTTGCCCTCCAAGCTCCTATTTCCTTGTGTTGTTCCTTGTGGATGATTCTCCTATTACCAAGTGGATGATCTCCTCCAAAACTGCGCAATCCTCAAGGATTAAATCCTTGACTACATGCATGAGTTTTCTCTTTGAGAAAACACATGCAACTGATAGTACACTATCCTTGACTTTAATCTCAACTGGGTCTTTCTCAGAATAGACATGCATGAGTTTCTGATGAGGGAATCTTTAGTTAAATGGAGTAGCACTAGTTGAATGCATGCATGCATCAACTGACTGTTAACTCTCTATTAGTTCCTCAAACAGTTTGGAACTAATTTAACTGGACTTAACTCACTAAACTGAGTTAACTAATTACAACTCAAATATAACTCAATCTTATCTCCTTAATTTAAGGGATAACTCTTGCATGACTTCAGAAAGACTTCTAACTTGAATTTCTCCAACCAATTAATTTAAAATAAATTAATTAATTATTTCCAAGTAGACGTTAAGACTAAATTTGATTTAATTCACAATTTAATTCAAGGACAAATTAAATTGGAATATTCTTGTTGCCATATTTCAACACTTGAAGTTGGGAAGGAAAAGAAAAGTGAAAATTTAAAGCTTGTGCATACAAATGTATGGGTATTGGATCATGTATCATTTCTTGGTGGCTCTATAGTATGCTTGTAACAATCCTTGGTTGATTTTCCATGTAATAATATAAAAACCAAGGTCACGGGACATGTATTCCACGCTGAATGGTGGGAAAATCACTATAGCGGGCATCACTTTCAGTTTATTTATGGCTATGGAAATTGGAAAAGGCAAAGTGGAAATAATTGAAATTTTATTTATTAAATAAAGGAAGATAGGACAAAAGGAAGGTGAAGAGACACAAATAGGCATGAGAGGGAAATTAGAGGAAAATGAAGAAATTTGAGGCATCAATGATAAAAGGGCTTCTAAGGATTAGTTGACAACTTTTTCTTGTCTAGTTTTGGAGCTCTCATTTCATTCTCTCACACTCTTGCACACTTAGATAAATCTTGAACCATTCTTGGAAAACTTGGGGATTCACTTGGATTGGAGAAAGAAGGCAAAGGAAAGGAGGAAAGTGCAAGGAAACAATTGGATCAATTGTTGTAGCTGGACTGATTTGCATGTAACAAGTTACATGTGTGATTTCCTTGTTGATTTCTGGATGTATGGTATATGCATTTGATTTTATGGTTATGTGTTGTCATTAGTATGGAGATTTTCCTCATTTGATAGTGGTTTTAGACTTACCTTTCCATTTCTTGGATAGCCATGGTGTTGTGGTTTTTTTCCACTTGATTGTTTTTATGATTAGTTCTCATGTTCCTTATGGATGTGGGTTGGAACAAATGCTCTGGAAGCCCTGGAATAGCTTGGGATGAGTTACTAATCCTGGAGCCTAGGTTGGGACAAATTCTCTAGAGCTCTTGGTGGGTTGAGTTACTGGTCCCTTGAGCGAGGTTGGACAAATTCTCTAGAGCCCTGAAAGGTTGTGGGTTGAGTTACTAGTTCCTGGAGCCCTGGACAACTTGGGTAGAGACCAATCTGGTTGTTGTTATTGATTTTTGGAACATAGAGGTGGAATCAATGTGGATGAGAGTTGAGGTGGTTTGGCCTTTTGAAGCCTTGTCTTGCTTTTGTTCTGGTTTATTTCATAAGTTCCCACATTAATGCTTGGAATATGGCACGGGAGTGATTGGCTGAAAGAGATATTTGGTTCAGCCCAATCTATGGTCAGTTGGTATGTGTAATTCCTTGACTTGGTTGGTATTTCATATATTAATAAGAGTTATTTATTTACTTTGATTCATGAATATTTGTAGTGATTATGTTGGTGATATTATGGTTGAGTTTCCATGACCTCTATGCTAATTATTTTCTAGTTACATGATGTATGTTATCTATGGCTCATGTCATGATTTGTTTAGTTATCTAATGGTTGATGAATATATGGACTAACAAGTGTTGTTGCTGCTATGTGAAGAGGGCATAAAGCCTTCTTGATGTTTCTCATATGAATATTAGACTCTTATAATCATATATGCATTCATGACCTGTGGTTTACATGTTTTTCATGTGTTTGAAAAAATTTCTAGTGTGTCCTAGGTAGTATAGGTCAAGTTTTAGCTGCAAGTTTGAATGATTAGTATTTTTGTTAAGAGACATATGATTATGGAAAGTTACAAGAAGTTTTGGGCAGTGGTCTGGAGACTAGCCTAGAAATGTGGCTCAGATCTTAGGACCATAGGCATAGAACTGGATATCTAAGGTCATAACTACATGAATCAACGCTTATGAGTGTGGTTGAAGGCTCACAATGGCATGTAGGCAGTCTCAAGGGTGTGGTTATAGGTCTAGGTCAATGAAACATGGTTACAACTCAACGATTGGTCACTAGGGTTGGTTTTTCAACCTACGAGTCATCTATAATCCCTGTAGGAAGGTCCATAAGTCTCATTTGTATGCCCCACTTACTTAACTATAACTAGGAGGTTGGGTCAGGTCATAGTGACACTCGTCTCATGTTTACCCTGACGAGCTTATGAAATTGGGTAAATGTGGGAATGGGTGGTTACAATTCTTGACATGTAGAAAATATTATAGGTGTGAAATATATCAGAGGTGCAACAAAAAATAATAGAATGAGATGATAAGAAATGGAAATATTCTATTAAGGTATGCAACAATATTATTCACTCTCCTCTTCAGGGGGATAACCTCTAGTAGAGCAGAGCTCAATTATGCGACACAAGACAAAACTTCCCTTGCATTCTTTGACTATATATAGTTTCATGAGATATAAAACCCTAACTACTCATGGTCCCTTGCATAATGTGGGTTAACCACTTTATTTATTATCTATTTATTCATTAAACTAACTAATTTGGTCCATTTTTTATGACACAGGTCAACCACTTACAATCATGATTAATGTGGTTTATTGCTATGGCGCTTTATTTACTAAACTAAATAATCAAGAATCTTATTGGGCCCCTTGGGACCATTACATTAATAAAGGGGTTAGGGTTAGACCCTAACATGCTACCCCCCTTCAGAAGAATCCTTGTCCCCAAGGTTGGAGATGCAAAAAGTACTGAAGAATAGTTGTTGGTTCCCATGTTGAATATTCTGGTAAGGTGTCTTTCCACTAGATGTGGACTTCATTGATAGTGCAGCCTCGAAGATGCCATTCCGTGAATCTAATACTAGTTTTGGTTAGGGCCAAAGCATACCTTCTTCATCCAATTTAGGAAGTATGTTCTAAACCTTACAATTGTGTCCCACAAATTTCTTTAGGAATGAGACATGGGAGATTGCTTGGATTTTTGAAGTGGCTAGCAAGGCCAGTTTGTAGGCGACTGAGCCAATATGTTGAGTCACCTAATATGGCCCATAAAATTTTGGAGCTAATTTTTGGAAGCCCTTTTCTTTGAGAGACGTCTTCTTATAAGGCTAGAGTTGAAGAAACACTTGGTCACCCACTTGAAAAGACCTTTCAGATCGATGTTAGTCAACTTGTTTCTTCATTCAATTTTGAGCTTGATGAAGATTATCCTTGAGAAGAGTGAGAGTAGTGGTTTGGTTTTGAAGCAACTGATCAACTGCCTACACTTTGAAATATCATGGAAGATAAGAAGTTGGTGAAGGTGAGAGTTATCCATACACCACCTCATATGGTGTAATCTTGGTAACTTCTTGATAATTAGTATTATACCACCATTCTCCTAAAGGTAGCCACTGTGACCATTGATGTTGTTTGTCCAATGCATAGCACTGTAGGTAGGTCTCCAAACATTTTTTGATTAATTATGTTTGTACATCTGTTTGGGGTTGATATGTTGTACTCATTTGGAGCTTCATGGTGTGGAGCTTGAATAGCTCCTACCAAAAATTGCTAGTGAAGGTGGGATCTCGATCAAACACAATAGAAGTGGGTATGTGATGCAGTTTGAAAATATGATCAATAAAGACTTGAGCCACCAAGGTTGGAGTGAATAGGTGTGGTAAGGCACAAAAATGGGCATATTTGGAGAGTTAATCAACTACCATTATGACAATTGACTTTTTTCCTGATTTAGGAAGACCTATAATGAAGTCCATGGAGACATATGTCAGAAGTGATAAGGGTTGTAAGGTTCTAGATGTCCTCACTATTTCCCCTTTGTTGAACTAGAAAGCATCACATTCATCTACAAATGTAAGAATGTCTTGTTTCATCCTAGCCCAAAATAAGGAGCGATATGCACGAGCATATATAAGTCTTCTAGAATGCCGAATTTCCTGCAACTAGTGAGGAGTGTAGCTCCACTAAGATACAAAGTTTGAGTGTGAAGTTATGGGAGAGAACCACACGATCCTTATATCGAATAATTTATTCCTTCTAAGTATAACCCACTGGGGGATTATGATCCTCTTGTAGCCTTTTAATTATCTAGGAAGGGGGGGGGGACAGGTGAACCATTCACTTGTGTGCCTCCTCAATCCAAGATGGTATGGGAAATGATAAGGACAAGAGAGTGCCTTCATCCTCGAACTTTCTAGACAAGGTATCTACCATGGAATTGTCTCACCCCTTCTTATAGACTATCTCGTAGTCATAGCCAACATTTTAGCGAGCCATTTATTTTGTTGTGGGGAGGATAAATGATGCTCCAAGATACTTCAAACTATGATGATCAGTTTTGATATGAAACATCACCTGAGCAAGTATGGTCACTAAGTGTCCACTGCATGTAGGATGGCCATCATCTCCTTCTCATATGTAGATTGACCCAAATTCCTGTCACTTAATTATTTCCTTGTGAAAGCTAGTGGTCAACTTTCTTGAGTTAAGACTACTCTGATGTCATTTCCTGAGGCATCACATTCTAGAACAAAGGGTTTTGTCAAATTGAGGAGAGCCAACATAGGGGTGGTATACATGGCTTGTTTGATTTCTAGGAAGGCCTGTTGATCTACCATTTTTTATAGAGAAATGCATTTTTCTTGAGAATATTTGTGATAGGTTTGGAAATGCATCCATAATTTATGACAAAGTTTCCGTAGTAGGTCGTTAGACCCAAAAACCCCCTTAGACTCTTAAAGGTCCTAGGTTGTGGCCATTTTTGCATTGGCTTAATATTCTTAGGATACTCCCATACTCCTTCTTGACCCACAATGTGACCCAAGTAATCCACCTCCTCCATCCCAAAACAAAATTTGGACAATTTAACAAATAATTTCTTATCCTTCAAAAGATGTAATATCTTGTCAACATGTTGAAGGTGTGTGTACCATGTTTTTATTGTAGATAATTATATCATCAAAAAAGACAAAGACAAACTTTTAGATATATGGCTTGAGAAGGTGATTCATGAGACTCTAAAAGGTGGATGGTTCATTACAAAGACCAAAGGGCATAACCAAAAAATCATAGTGACCTTCATGGATTCTAAAAGTTTCCTTGGGAATGTCTAGTTCCTTCATTCCGACCGAGTGATACCCTGAATGAAGATCAAACTTGGTGAAGAAATTTTCTCCATGGAGCTCATCAAGGAGATTATCGATGATTGAAATGGGGAACTTATCCTTGATGATTAGCTTGTTGAGAGCCTTAATGTCGAGAAAACATCACTACTCCCCATATTTATTTAAGACCATGACTAACGGTGACAAATAGGGATTTGTGCTGGGACGAATAACACCCGCTTCTGATAGCTTTCAAATAATCTTTGAAATCTCATTCTTTTGTGCGAATTAATACCTATAGGGGTAAAAATTTGGTGGCTAGATACTAGGAATAAAAGGGATTCTGTGATCATGCTCACCCTGAGAGGTGGGGATGGATTCAATGGCTTGGATTACATTGAATTGAACAACTACCCCATGGTAACCCTTTTTAAGATCTACTCCATTCTGTGTGAGATAATTATAGTAGGTACACTTTCCTAGAGTCCCCTAAGCATATGAGTGTGTCCATTATGCCTAAAGCTCATATATAGCTCTTGGAAGTCCATGGTGATGGGGCCCAGCGTTCAAAACCATTTGGATCCGATGACAGTGTCACATTGATGAGCCTCATAAATGGTAATTATATGGGCTCATTTTACCTCCTAACCTAGTCAAATCAACCATTATCTTAGCTTACTGCATGATTTTTTGATTATATTTATGCTTATAGAGTGAGTTGAGTTAGTTATGATGCCATGAGGTCTAATATGTGCTTAATGCAGATTATTGCTGATTTTTGTGGTCAAAGTCAAGGATCCAGTGGACAAATTGCAGCAATAACTCGAATCGGACAAAGGAGAGGAATTATAGGAGGGAATCCCCCTCATTTATTACTCACTTTGAATTTCCCTTCATTCAGCTCGGAGTACAAGCAACCAAGTCATGCATTAGCAGGCAACCGAATAAAGTGGAGGATAGCTGATGTTTATCTCGAGTTTTGGGAGCCAAGCCTCCCTGATTTTGAGGAAGCTGTTGGGAGCTTCATTTGTATAAGTAGAGAGGCCTAGGGCCTCATTAGGGAGTTGGTCGGACTTTTGTTGTACTTTTTCTATTGTAAAAATCTGCTCAACTTCGAGCTTACTTTTGTGGACAGTTTCATGTAATCCTATTACTATTTTGATAATAAATATGAGATCCTTTTTGAGATAGCACTGAGTTAGCTCAGAGGGATGAAGCTCTTGGGTTAGGGCCCAATCCAAGCAGCCAAGATCCTCTTTGTTTGTATTTATATGCTTTGTTTCAGTTTATGGATTAGTTGTTGTTAGATGAATTTCTTTCTTGGTTAAGAATAGGGTGTTTTTGATGGTTTAGTAGTTTGCTTTTATTTGTGTTTTCTATAGCAGGTTAAGTAGTGATAAAAAGTAGATTCAAAAGGCTAACAACAGTGCCTTGGCCTCTTTTCCTCCCTTTGGGACTATGAATTGAAGCAAAGACCCTCTTGCTGCCCCAAAAACACAGATTTTCCTTCTTCATAGGATTTCTAGTGTTTAAAAGTGTGTTAGAAGGTTAATGCTTTGCTTTAGATCTCTTCCACCATGTTCATTTCTCTATTTGCAATAAGTCTTCTTCCATACTTTCTTTTCTTGTAGCATTGCTCAACATTCACTTCCATGGATCATAGTTTAGACTAGCTTGATGCAAAATTCTGTTTTTAGATGTACTTACTTCCTTGCTTGCTTGATCTTATTGGTTGACTGTCAGTTCTTTTGCAACAGATCTCTCCTCATAGTAGGTTAGCCTATCAGCCATCACATTCCCTCCTTGATCCATGCCCTACAGGTCGCTCAAAGTCACCTCAAGTCTACCTTAGTTTTTTGCATTTTTCCATAGGACTTCTTCCTCTCTTCCAATCATCGTTCCCTCTCCTAGTCATTCTTGGTGGACCCTAGGTGCCCTAACACATCATCCCAACCTTCACCTACCTTTTCCACCAACTCTCACACCCTCAAAACCTTCAAAACTGCTCTGGACATCCTCCTGTAGAACTCCTATAGATCCCTTGTGTCCTCCTGTAGATTTTCCTGTAGGCTTTATTTTGAAGGCCAAGTGTGGGAAAAGCCTCCAGAAGGCCACCCGAGACCTCCTAGGACCTATCCACACCATCCTACATCCCTAGAAAGCCCAAAGTTGTCCTTCAACACCATCTATTCACTTCCACCTTCACACACAGCAAAATACATGTCTGTCAATTTCACATAAAAATACATAAAAATCCAAAAAGATGTTTTTTGCTCATTTACTTCTAGAAATAGCGTGAGTAGATGTTGTTTACTTCCTTAAGTAGGTAATGGCATTTATTTCATGGTTTTCATAGTGCTTTATGCAAAAGTAGGGTTTGCTAGGTTTACTTTACATTTCAGTGTTTTTCCTTTTTGCAATTAGAGTAGCCTCTGTAGAGTAAGCTTTCCTTTATTTCATCACATATAGAGCTTCTTCTGGAATCCATAGAAGTTGGCTTGAGCTCCTAGTGATATTGTGCCAGCTGACCAAGTGATAGCCCGCAGTAAGAACTAGTACTTGTGCATATAGCACCGTCGCTTCCAAGTTTGTTACGAACTACTGGGTTGATAAGAGTAAAGTAGGTAGCATAGGAGTTGCAGCATTATTGTTGCAATACTGGTGCTCACCATTTTTTGGTGCCATTGCCGGGGAAGTGTCAGAGTATTTTGTGATTACTGCTTTCTTCTATTTTCTATTGCAACATTCTGCTAAACTGTTTATTTCAGCAAAAGTAGAATAGTCATTCCTTTCAAGTTTTTTATTTCTTTGCTTTCCTTTTCAATTCTGCAAATTTCATTTCAACAAGAGTAGACTAGTCATTTCTTTCAAAGTTCTGCATTTCCTTGCTTTCCTCTTTAATTCTACAAATTTCCATTCAGCTAGTTGCAATTTGTTTTGTTCAATCAATTTTAGTTTTGCAAGTACCATCAGTGTGGGAAAAAAAACAAAAACCAACCAAAAATATTTCCTTTCATGCCTCGTAGGAATAAAGATAACTCAGGAAAATTTTTGCCTAACACCCCCACTACTTCACATAGCCAACCTTATCTCTTCTTTGGTGGGTGCCATCAAGACGAACCTTTAGGTGAAAAACCAGACATATTTGAAGAACCTATAGGGGAGAAGAAGAAGAAAACATTTCTCTAGAGCCAATGGCTGAAAATAGAAATGCTGGGGGCAGTACCTTTTCTTCTAACTCATCCATTAAAGGTGAAATTAGAAACATGTTGGAAGAATTCAAGAGTGAGATGTTGCAGATTACTGCCATGCAAATGGATACTTACATATCAAAAGAAAACAAGAGGAAGAAGAGAGAGCTTTGGCCATTTTTTTCCCTAAATGCACCAAGAGGCATCCTAGGAATGAATGCCCATTAAACTCTATAGAGGTTTGTTCCGTTTGTGAAGAGAATCATTCTACAGATAAGTGCCCTTCCTTGCCCGGACTTAAAGTTGTATACCAAGGGGATGAAGGAGTCACTGAACAGATCTATTACATAAACCAAAGGAGGCTGCATGGATGTAGACCATACCAGTAGGGGATGCAAGGGACATCTCAGGCATACTACAACCCCAACCAAGTCACCTCCATACCTTCTTGGGATCCCCCTGCTCATCCTTCCTGGTCCACACCTCCTCCTTGGTCCTTCACATCTCAGTATCATGCCCAACTAGCCACCCATTCATTTCAATCCTATGCTCAGGCACAACCTTAGTGGAATGCATCTCATCAGGGATGGAGGCCCCAATACAACTCTCTTCCTGCTCCCTTGCCTCCACCACCTGCCCATCCACAACCCCATCCACATCCATCTCAAATATACATTCCCACTCAACTACCTGTACCGCCATTTCCAAACCCACACATCGAAGTGGCTCAACCCATTTATAATGCTGAGGTACAACACTTCCAAACAACTCCTCTTGAGCTCAATGGTATTCACCATAGCTCAGGAAGAGTATTTCCAAAAAGAGATTCTATTGATACCATTGAAGGACCACATCCAGAAGAAGAAGATTCAAAAGAGAAGATCAAAGAACCGTGGGCTGCACTTGATGAAGAGAAGACATCAAAATCAGAGATCGAGAGAGTTCCCTCATGGCTACCATCAAATCCTCCATGTATTCAAGATAAAAATCAACAAAAAGAGGAAGATGTGAAGGTCATGGTAGGAGAAGACATGAAGAATGATCTAGATCAGAAAAAGGACCAAGGACATCACAACTATATTGAAATATGGTTCCAGACACTCACTAAGTTGCAGTATCACTCTCTTCCTCAACTATGCTTGATCCCTTTAAAGTCAAATCATTTGGTCTTTGAAATCCAGGTACATGTCAAAGCATACATTTCAAGCCTACACATCAATTTTTCTATCATCTTGATGTGCACATGGCTCCATTACAAGTATTCTTATAATTGAAAGTGATTTTGTTTTTCAAGTAGGGTAGGGTAGGGAAATTTTTTTTTTGAAAAATAAGAGAAAAAAATAATAAGGACTCAAGTGAAAAGCTCCATGAGGCGCTTGAATCCCATCATTGGGTTGAAAACCTCTTCTGAGGCGGCCCAGTGATGAAAAAAAAACAAAAAAGAGAAAAATAAGATCCCTGCTTGAAAACCTCCCTTAGAGGCGCCCAGGGCAGGCAATTAGGGGGAAAGCCTCTCTTAGGCGCCCTAGTTGTTTTCAAAAAAAGAGGAGAAAAAAAAGAAATTTTTTTGTTGCATTGCAGGTTTGTAGGAGGACTACAGGGAGTAGAATAAGGTGCCAAGGGGACCCTGACATTCATGCCAGCACCCATCTCATCATCTCCACACTTTTCTCCATCATTTTTGGCATTTCTTTCACCCCACTGTGCTTCTTTTTTGAAAACTGTGTTTTCTACCGGAGGCTCCAGTAGAAATTACAGAGAGCCCAAAATGGATTTTAAAAGCAATTCGAGGAGTAGGGAAACTTCATAAAGGATTACAAATCCTCCTGCAGTCTTCAAACCTCTCTTCCATCATTTATAGACTTGCATCATATCCCAAGCGCCATTCTTCTCCCTGCCCAGAGAAAACACAAAAAAAACAGTTTTTCAGTAAAAGAATAAAAACAAAAAAATAAGAGAGGAAGCAGCACCATCCACCCATCATTCTCGAGCTTCTACCACTCATTTTCCTTGCTGTCCTAAAAAAAAACTACAGGCTGCTCTGTTTTACTATAGGATACAAAAATACATAGAGCAGAAATTTGTTTTCTCCATAACTTGAAAACCGTGTATCCATTTAAAAAACTGTTTCATGGGGAGATGCATATGGATGATGGTAACATGCTCAAACAATTTCAACATATTCCAGTGTATGGTTACCAAGAAATTGGCCTCCATCACCTTCAGCCATTTTTGCATTTTCTCAATATCCGTGCATCCATTTAAAAAAATGTTTCATGGGAAGATGCATATGGATGATGGTGACATGCCCAAGTAAATTCAGAAAATTCTAGTGCACAATTTCCAAGAAATCAGCCTCCATCACCTTCAGCCATTCTTGGGTTTTCTCGAGATCCATGCATCCATTGACCAAAATTTTTCTATGGGGAGTGCATAATAATGATGGAAACATGATCAAATTTTCTTAGGTCAATCCAGTCTACCGTTTGGGAGATATGGACAAAACAAGTCACTATCCTGTACACCCACAACAGCTGATTCCATAGAAGTCCAGCACCAGCAGCAAGGGACAACACATGCAGCTCAGCTCCAACAAAATAAGAACCTGCAACAACAAACAACAACACATCAGTAAGCAGAGACAACATGCATGAAGGGAAATGAAGGCATACAATAGAGAAAGCCATAACACCTCACAGTCGATAGTAGCAAATACATTCGGATCACAGGTAAGTAACTCACCCGCTCCTTTGTTTGCATTAGTATAGTTAGAAAGCATGCAACAAAAACGAGATGGTTGAGGTTGGTTGGGTTTGAGGTGGCCAGTTAACTTGGCCACCTTCATCTAGTTGACTTCACTCATCCGAATATGTCACTACATTGGCGCTTAGTCAAAGTCAAGAGAGCTATCAAGGACAAGTAGTGGAGGTGGTGGGAACTCCGATGCAATCATGAGGGGTTATTACGAGGAAAGGGAAATGATGACAAGGCAATTGGGGACCAATGGTTTGACTGGGTCCAACGTACACTTGGCCAGCTCACCCTCCATCACCGAAAATACCCATACAAAGACATAAGTACTCCTCGCCGAAGCACTCTCACCACCTTTCTCCTTCATTCTCTCCTCAAAACTCCACTCCTGCTACCTTCTCGTGCCCCTATAAGCCTCATACCCATCATTCTCTGCTGATCTCTCCAATATTCCTACTCTCAGCATTCTATAGGAGAACTTACAGGTTCTACAAGAGAACCTACAGGAATCCTACAGGAGGGCCAATAAGCTGTTTTGGAGAGGAAAAACACGGTTTTTAGCACAATTCTCGCGTTGCAGAGGTAGGTTCTTGGCATACCTCCATTGAATATCAAAATATGCTAACAATGGTTTAGTTTTTGAGGAGAAAATAGAACTGTTGGGTGGAGGAATTTCATAAAATAACTGCTGCTTATTTCTTAAAAAAAACATAGTCTTTGTCTCTCTCTTTTTCTTCAAAGAATTTTTTTTTCTCTCCATTTCCATAGTTGGTTTTCCAAGGAAGCATACACAAAATGACAGGAGGTTTTATGAGGAAGGAGCCCACCAAATCCTCCAGGCTCCTTGCATACCCCCAAGTAGTGGACATATTCACAAGAGCCAATTGGATGAACTTTTTTGAGAAATTATGAGGGTTCGATGAGGAAATTGCTCTGGAAGTTGCCCACTCTTTGGTCCCTCACTCCAGAACACATGCCACAAAGAGGCACAATGCCTTTCTAGGATTACAGGTAGTTTATGGACCTGTGTGACCAAAGCACATCAGAAGATAAGGCAAAGATGGCATAATTCTATTTGCATAACATGGCCCTCACAGACATGAATGTGTGGGACCCCAATGCTAAGCTAGGGGACCTGTAATTAATGGCCATGGCCTCATGGATGAACCATGAATAGTTAAGGGCAACAAAAATAAGAAGGTTGATGATAAAGGAGCAGAATGAGCCCTTAGTGATCAGAGCTGAGCCATCAGACCCCATGGCACTCGTCAGCACACATAACTTGCTTGCACATAATCCTCAGATTGCCCCTAGATATATTAGTGATCAGGCTCAAGCCATTGCACATTTTGAGGATATGGAAAGGTTACTGGGGGATGACTGTGTGCATGCTTGTACGAGGAGATGGAACACCTTACCACACAGTCTGCAGATCAGGGAGTATCACTCCCCAGTGAGGATGAAAGAGGCATTAAGGAGAGTGCCAATGTACAAGCGCTCAATGCAGAGGCTGCAGGTCAATTGGATTGGCCTCAAATTGAGTGGCCCACTGTTGCTAGGAATGCTAGAAGGAAGAAAAGAAGAAGAAGAGCAACAACAGTGGGAAGAGGTAGACATAAAGGCAGGATTCTATGACAAAGAGGAGGAGACCACATCAGAAGCATGGGATGCTATGGAGGCCACCACTGCCATCAAAGATGAGGAGATGGACTAAGTTGCTCAGAGGATGAGCAACACTTTCAGTAGGGGGGTGATGATGAGCCTCATAAATGGGTAATTATATGGGCTCATTTTACCTCCTAACCTAGTCAAATCAACCATTCTCTTAGCTTATTGCATGATTTTCTGATTATATTTATGCTTATAGAGTGAGTTGAGTTAATTATGATGCCATGAGGTCTAATATGTGTTTAATGCAGATTATTGCTGATTTTTGTGGTCAAAGTCAAGGATCTAGTGGAAAAACGATAGCAATAACTCAAATTGGACAAAGGAGAGGACTTATAGGAGGGAATCCCCCTCATTTATTACTCCTCACTTCGAATTCCCCTTTATTCAGCTCGGAGTACAAGCAGCCAAGTCATGCATTAGCAGGCAGCCGAGCAAAGTGGAGGATAATAGATGTTTATCTCGAGTTTTGGGACCCAAGCCTCCCTGATATTGAGGAAGCTATTGGGAGCTTCATTTGCATAAGTAGAGAGGCCTAGGGCCTCATTAGGGAGTTGACCAGATTTTTGTTGTACTTTTGCTATTGTAAAACTCTGCTCAACTTCGAGCTTACTTTTGTGGACAGTTTCATGTAATCTTATTAATGTTTTGATAATAAAGATGAGATCCTTTTTGAGCTAGCATTGAGTCACCTCAGAGGGCTAAAGCTCTTGGGTTAGGGCCCAATCCCAGCAACCAAGCTCCTCTTTTTTTGTATTTATATGCTTTGTTTCGGTTTATGGATTAGTTGTTGTTAGATGAATTTCTTTCTTGGTTAAGAATAGGGTGTTTTTGATGGTTTAGTAGTTTTCTTTCATTTGTGTTTTCTATAGTAGGTTAAGAAATGATAGAAAGAAGATTCAAAAGGCTAGCAACAATGCCTTGGCCCCTTTTCCTCCTTTTGGGACTATGAATTGAGGCAAAGACCCTCTTGCTGCCTCAAAAACACAGATTTTCCTTCTCCATAGGATTTCTAGTGTTTGCAAGTGTGTTAGAAGGTTAATGATTTGCTTTAGATCTCTTCCACCATGCTCATTTATGTATTTGCAATAAGTATTCTTCCATACTTTCTTTTCTTGTAACATTGCTCAGCATTCACTTCCATGGATCATAGTTTAGACTAGCTTGATGCAAAATTCTGTTTTTAGATGTACTCACTTCCTTGCTTGCTTGATCTTATTGGTTGAATGTCAGTTCTTTTGTAGCAGATCTCTCCTCACAGTAGGTCAGCCTATCAGCCATCACATTGTCTCCTTGATCCATGCCCTATAGGTCGCCCAAAGTTCACCTCAAGTCTGCCTTAGGTTTCTGCATTTTTCCATAAGACTTTTTCCTCTCTTCCAATCATCTTTCCCTCTCCTAGTCATTCTTGGTGGACCCTAGGTGCCCTAACACATCATCCCAAGCTTCACCTACCTTTTCCACCCACTCTTACACCCTCAAAACCTTCAAAAATGCTCTTGGCATCTTCCTACAGACCTCCTGTAGACTTGCTATAGATCCCCTGTGTCCTCTTGTAGATTTTCCTGTAGGCTTTATTTTGAAGGCCAAGTGTGGGAAAAGCCTCCAGAAGGCCACCCAAGACCTCCTAGGACCCATCCACACCATCCTACATCCCCACAAAGCCAAAATTCGCCCTTCAACACCACCTATTCACTTCCACCTTCACACACAATAAAATACATTCCTGTCAATTTCACATAAAAATACATAAAAGTCCAAAAAGATGATTTTTGCTCATTTACTTCTAGAAATAGCGTGAGTAGATGCTGTTTACTTCCTTGAGTAGGTAATGGAATTCATTTCATGGTTTTCATAGTGCTTTCTACAAAAGTAGGATTAGTTGGTTAAGTAGGGTTTGCTAGGTTTAGTTTACATTTCAGTCTTTTTCCTTTTTGCAATTAGAGTAGTCTCTGTAGAGTAAGCTTTCCTTTCTTTCATCACATATAGAGCTTCTTCTGGAATCCATAGAAGTTGGCTTGAGCTCCTAGTGATCTTGTGCCAATTGATCAAGTGACAGCCTGCAGTAAGAACTAGTACTTGTGCATACAGCACCGTCGCTTCCAAGTTTGTTTTGAACTACCAGGTTGATAAGATTAAAGTAGGCAGCCCAGGTGTTGTAGAATTATTGTTGCAATACTGGTGCTCACCACACATCCTCCCATTTTAATGGAAAACATGTGTGTTTTAAAGTGATAGTACCCCATCATGATATTTATGTTCTTGCAACATCCTTCACATTTCAGGGTCCCCCCATCAACTACGAGGACATGAAAATTGGATACTTTCCTCACAAAATAATGAAGGACCTCAACAACCCATTTATGGATAAAATTATGTGCATAGTCACTATTATTTAACACCACCACTAGTCGATTTTTAATAAAGCCTCTAATTTCATGCGTTTATGGAGAAGAAATTCCTGCTAATGCATAAAGTGAGATAATCAGTTCAGTTAGTTTTGTTGTAGTATCTATAGGTTCATATTCATCCTCCTCAGAAACTTTAGCATGCTAGGCCTCATCATCTATGTTATTTTTAGTCGCATCAATCTAAAATTAATTTAGTTCCTTGCATTTATGGCTTGTTGAATATTTGTCATCACAATAGTAACACAATCCTTGTCTTCTCCTTTCGTCCATTTCCATTGGCGACACCTTTTTCACCCTAAGGGTTTCAGTGGGGCCACTAGTATGGATTGGACGTTCCTTTGATGGAAATTATGGATAATTGAATTGGGAATTAATAGTGACTTTTGCATCTAAAACATGCATAAAGGGCTTCAGAGAACATATTCCGAGTTGGCTTTCCTACATAGAATTTCTGATGCCATTGTCACCACTACTAGTGTTCTTGATCTAAGTAAATAGCTCCCACATGTAGTTTGGTTTCGTCCTTCCATATATTATTGAGTTGAAAATATTTTTCCATTTGTGACACCCACATTGTCATGTTAAAACTGTCAAATTTATGCATGTTAAGCTTGGGTGCATTACTGCTAGAATATTAGTGATCTCCATGGAAATGATTATATCCTTCATATCGATGGTCACTGACTTCTCGTTCCAGGTGGGAATCTACATCGTTCCCCTCCCCAATGGGGTCTTTAGCTTTGAGGTTCAAAGTTTAGCATTAGATGGTGTTCTAGTCTCAAAACTTTGTGGAGAAGCTAATACACATGAGTTTGCCAAAACCCTGAAATAGTTTATGGAAATTCCACCTAGAGATGTCTCAATTAAATTAATTAACTAAAATTTATTTATTTTCCTAAGTCCAACTTAAGAAAAATGGTTAATTAATGGTAATTAATTGACAAAAGTGTGAATTCTCTAGAGACTCACACATATTGACTTATAGATGATATATCCATTGATTAAGATTTAATCTTAGCCATTTGAGTCCCAACTGGAGATTATAAGAAGGATTTGATGGGTAGATGGAGAATAGATTTTGCAGACACCTTATGTGCAAGTTCCTTGGTAGATCGAGCTACCCAGTTGCATAGGTCAAGTAGGGGAGAGAATTTTGAGCCAGAAGGATGCACAAGTGTCACTAGTGCATATACTCAGTGATCTAGATAGATTGATTTTCCAGTGCAAGTGTTTCAACATGAGATATTGAATAATAAGTGTCAAAGGGGTAGAGATAGTGATCCAGAGCTAGATTTCCACTTATAGAGAGGTAGCAACAAGTGACAAAATTATTCCATGGACAAGCTAGCAAAAAATAGTTGTAAGGGTTGCACAAAATTTTCTGACAGGTCGCAGTTAGGGTCATGCAGGATTTACAAGAACAACGATGAGTATAATGTGGGTTTTCCTAGCACAACTGTGTGGATTGTCAAAAGAAGTAATGACTTATGCAAGGGTTGAAAGAATATACTTCAGAGGTTGGAGTTTTCTTATGGAGGGAGAGAACATTCTCTCTAAATATTTTTTGCGAGATCTTACTTTTGGGATAGCCATCTAGGCTTCCAAATATTGTACTTAGAATTCACTGCTACATAATAAAATAAACCCTCAGCTACTGCATCGATTTTCTCACCATTTTTTTCATGCGAGTATGGAAAAATCTGTGATTGCAACATAGTTAGAGTAGAAGCAACTCAAATTTTTCACAGAGAAGGTTCTTGTCTGGGCACAAAGGGTTTACAATAGTTCACTAGAGCATATTCACTACCAGAAGGAAGGGAAATTGCACACATAGAAGGAGTTTTCTCAGAGGGTTTTCATAAATTTGAAATTTCTAGTTGTAGAGGCAGAACCAATAGACAAGATTGCACATTCCAGAAAGTAGTGAAAATTGCAGAGTAGGTAGATGAGTAGGAGAGAAGGAGATTGCTATTTAAATTCTAGTTTTAAGTTTCACATATTTTGTAGCTTTCCAGATATGGTCATATGCGTTTTTTAGATGAGGCTGTGAGAGCTATCTAGAATCCATATTTGGGTAGCAGATCAACTTCTAGTTGTCGGGGACAGGTACTAGAGGAATTGCGAGTTATCAAGTGTGAGTTGCAAAGTGAAGTAGTTTACTAGTAAGGGACAAGGCTTGATAGGATATAACGGGGAACTAGATCTAGGAGAAGGAGGAATATGAGATTCCAGTGTGCTAGGTGAGCAAGATCCAGTGCAGAAACAACAATGGTATCATTTAGATCAGTATAAGTTGTTGCAGAAGGATCATGACCTTTTATATAGGGGCCCATAGTATCATAATAGTAGGTTCAATGTCAACATGCACAGTCAGTCATTCAGATGACAACTACAAATCTAGTTGTAGTCAGTACACGTGAGACAATTGTAGAGCTAGATGCAGTGGCACATGTAGTGTTAATTACCCCGTTGTAGTATGTAGGTGCAGTTCCAACCAAGAGATTCCCATCACAGAGCTACGCAGTCTAGTTTCCAGTGTATGGGGGAAGTGTGAGTTGCTACGAGGGACCAAATTGATTTCCCATAAGGAGATCGAGACTCAAAGTGAGTCTAGTTTTAGAGGTAGCATCCCTATGGAAGCTAGTGCTTCAGGATCTTGGGAGATCAGAATCATTATTGTAGTAGTTGCTGTAGTAGTGTAAAGATAACAATAGAGCAGTAGAAATAATAATATAAGTATACATGAGTTCAAAGTTGTAGAGGTTGGGGGGAAAGGTCCATTGAGGTGTCTTCCTCATGGATCATTACCTTGATATAGGGACCCACAATATTTAGTAGCGGGATGGATCAGTTTTGGTGATGCAGTCAGATTCTGGAGTGACAGATGAAAACTAGTTGCAGTCCAGTGTTGAGGAGTGCATATCAGTGTTGAAAATAGAGAAGGAGGCCCAGTAGAAAAGTCAGAAGTAACACATATTCTTCACTAGATAGTGCAGAGACTAGTAGTAGCCAGATACTCAGGAGACAAATGCAACACATAGACACAATGGATTCAATATCTCAGATGCTTCTTAGTTACAATAGTTGCAGTGATAACAACAATAGTTTGAGAGGGAATTGCAGTGTAGATGCAGAGTTGGCAGCAATACAATAGTGTCAGCAACAACAAATATGGAACATCAAAGTCACACAATGGTTAGTAGGTAGTAGCAAACAGTCACAGTGGCCAAACATTAACATCGTGTATGGGAGGATGATGTAGAGACAAGGTTTTGGATTAGTTCAACACTAGAACACCTTCCTTACTAAGATGGAGTGTTAGTTTTTGTAGCATCAGATGGTGTTCTAGTATTGAAAATGTGTGGAGACGCTAAAACACGTGAGTTCTTCAAAACCCATAAACTGTTTTTGGAAATTCCACCTAGAGATGTCTGAATTAAGCTAATTAACGAACATTTTTCTTTCTTAAGTCTAACTTAGGAAAAATGGTTAATTAATAGTAATTAATTAAGAAATGTGTGAATTTTCTAGAGACTCACATGGATCGACTTACAGATGATCTCAACCATTGATTAAGATTTAATCTAGGCTATTAGAGTCCCAACTGAAGATTATAACAAGGACTCAATAGGTAGATGGAGAATATATTTTGCAGACACTCAATGTGTGAGTTCCTTGGCAGATCAAGCTACCAAGTTGTAGAGATCAAGTAAGGGAGAGAAGTTCTAGCGAGAAGGATGCATGAGTGAGACACTAGTGCATATACTCAGTGATCTAGATAGTTTGATTATCCAGTGCAGGTGTTTTAGTAGGAGAGATTAAGTCAAAGATCGAGTAACAAGTGTCAGAGGAGTAGAGACAGTGATCTGAAGGTAGATTTCCAGTTCCATGGAGGCAGCAACAAGTGATAGAATTATTTCATGATGAAGCTAGCCCAAAATAACTACAAGGGTCGCACAAAAATTTCTGACATGTCACAGTTAGGGTCATGCGGGTTTTCCCAAAACAACCGCAAGTATCGTGGAAATTTCCCCAGCACAACCATGTGGATCATTAGAAGTAGTGATTACTTACATAGGGGTTGGACGGCCAGTCTTCAGAGGCCGAGGTTTTCTTATGGAGGGAGATAACATTCTCTCTAAATATTTTCCATCATATCTTGTTGATTTGATAGCCAATGAGGCTTCAAAAGATTGTACTTATAATTCACTGCTACATAATAAAATAAACCATAAGCTACTACACCAGTTTTCCCATATTGGGTTTTTCCGGGGAAATTTGTCTAAAAATAACTGCCTCATTTTATGTGTGTGGGGTAGTATTTCTCAGTTCCTATCTTTGCTTCTGCAATATTTATTTTTGGTGAAGAAATTGTAGTGCGATTAATTTGATATTAATCAAAAAATTAATAAATTGTTAATCAATTAGGAGGATTAATTTCTAATTGCTACATTTTAAGGGAAATTTCACATGTGAAAATTCCTTAAAATGTGACAGCTGGAATTAATTCTCCTAACTTATTAACAATTTATTATTTTTCAGATTAATATTGAATATATCAAACTGCAATTTCTTCACCAAAAATAAATACTGCGGAAGAAAAGATAGAAATTGAGAAATACTAGCACACACACACACACACATAAAATGAGATAGTTATTTTTGGACAAACGCCCACGGAAAAACCCAATGTGGAAAAACTGGTGGAGCAACTAAGGGTTTATTTTATTATACGGCAACGAATTTTGAGTACAATCTTTGGAAGCCCAACTGACTATCCAATTAGCAAGGTATGACAAAAAATATTTAGAGATAAAGTTCTCTTCCTCCATAAGCAAACCTGGACCTCTGAAGAATGGTTTTCCAACCCCTATGTAGGTTGTTACAACTTCTTCTGTTCCACACAATTGTGTTGTGAAAACCTGTGTGATACTCGCGACTATTCTGGGAAAACCCGTGTGATCCTAAATGCGACCCGTTAGAAAATTATGTGCGACCCTTACTATTCTGGGTTAACTTCACCGTGGAATACCTCTGTCACTTAATGCTACCTATTTGGAATTGGAAATATACATTCAGATCACTACCTCTACCCCTCTGAGACTTACCACTGGATCTCTAACTCAATCTCTCTGGATGAAACCCCCACACTGGAGAATCAAACTATTTAGATCACTGAGTATTTGTACTAATGTCTCACCAATATGTTCTTCTAGATCGAACTTCTCTCCCTTGCTTGATCTCTGCAACTGGGTAGCTCTATCTGCCAAGGAACTCTCACGCTAAATGTCTGCAAAATCTATTCTCCATCTACCCATCGACTCCTTATAATATCCAGTTGGGACTCCAATGACCAAGATTAAATCTTAATCAACGGCTGAGATCATATATAATTCAATTCGTGTGAGTCTCTAGATAATTCACACGTTTCTCAATTAATTACTATTTATTAACCATTTTTCCTAAGCTAGACTTAGGAAAAAATTAAATGCTAGTTAATTAATTTAATTGAGACATCTTTAGGTGGAATTTCCAGAAATGATTTATGGGTTTTGGAGAACTTGTTAGTGTCAGTATTTCCAGCCTTCCTCCAGTGATCAAATATGCTCTTACAAAGTGGTCTCAGAGTGTCAAGGTCAAATTTTGTCATTTCAGTGAGTCTTCAAGCAAAATTTGGTCACTAGGTATTAGGTCTAGGGTTTGCTTTTACTCCTTCCAAAGTTTTCCAAATGTCGGTCAATGTCACCATTCAGATGAGTGTGCCATCATTCAGAGGGTTGTCATCATCATGTCCGGTTCCATTGGGTCATTTTACATCTTGTTCATGCTTCAGTTGCGCCTAGGTAAGGTCATTTCCCTCTCCTAGGGTTTTGAAGGCAATTTCTCTTGGACGGTCAAATCATCAGCAAAACTTGTATCCTGATGTTCATACACCTTTCCCTATCCTTAAAGTACCTTATCAAACACTTCCCATCACTGAGATCCCCCAAATTCCTCATTTTCGCACAAACCCTAGTTTCTTGCTACAACCTGGCAATTTTCTAGGTTGGGCCTATGTTTTGCCCTTTTGGACCCCTTCCCCTCACTTAATCTCTGAGATTCCACTTTCCCCTACTTCCTAAAATCCCTCCCTACTTCCCAAAATTTCCTCAAGAATTTATAAGCTCCCTATCCCCTTCATTTCACTTCATTTCGACAAATCTCTTGTTCCACACATCGGGGTAGGTTTTACTCAAATGATGTTTCTGAGAAATAAAAGATGAATTTGGGAAAAATGAGAGACATTTTTGTCCACAACATGCCAAGGAAGAAAAACCTCCTTCACTTTTTACACAGGTGTCATGGTTTTAGAGAAATGTCAAAAATACAGTTGCCTCAGGAGAAATGAATGCACCTCTGAAGTGACCTTGGGAAAATCAAGATTTCTCATAGCTTGGTTGGCAAAATGACTTTCTTGATGAGTCAAATGGTAACTAGACACAAAGATATTTCCAATGAGCTATCAAGAGCTCAATTTGGAGTTGAGGAAGGCATTCAAAAGTTGACTGCAACAACAATCTGCCTTGAGGCAGCCTCATTTGGCACATTTTGACCAGTCTTGGGAGATTTGATTTTTAATAGGTAACATGAACTCCAAATTGAAAAATTCTAGTTGGGTTGGAAAGTAGACTCAAATACCTTTCCAACAAGCTATCCTGTACCAAATTTGGACACCAGGAAGGCCTCCAAAAGTCGCCTGGAAAAAGGCATGGCGCATATAAAGAGCGCGGCGCACAAGGAGAAATTTTCCAGTGTAAATTTACACTAGCGTGGCACATATAGAGTGTGCAGCGCATATAGCCTGAAGCCAAAAAAATTGCTGGAAACTTCACCAATTCACCCATACTTTGCATGAATTTTCTAGTTAGGCTTGCTATCTTGCTATTGCATCAAGTTTTATGATAAGAGACCGTGGTTGATGGGTGATAGTGGTTGCAACAAAAAGTCTCAAAACCTACTTCTAAAGATCCTCAAGATAATTGCTGCCAGGGTTTTTGAAAAATAGTTTGTCACTAAATATATCATTTTCCCATCATTTTCTCCTCCCCTTGACTCCATTTGTCCCCAAATCCTATTGCTCCTTACCCCCTAAAAATCATTACATCCCTATTCCCAAATCCTTGCTACCCATTCAAATCCTAAAACCCAAAAACCCTAAACCCTATTCCTATACATAAATCCCCAAACCTCACACTCCTAAAACACAATCAAGTGACTGTCCTCACATTGTAGACTTCACTTGATTGAACAATATCCTTACCCTCACTCCATTATACCTACTGTTCCATATTCCTCACAGCTCCTCATTTCCCTTGGCATATTTGGCACTTGGAGACAAAGACATCAAGCCTTTATTTCTCATTTTCAACAAATCAAACATACACTTTGCATAGACTTTCAACACCATGGAGGCGGGCATCGATACATCATATGACCAAGACAATGACTCTACAACTGAAACTGCATACACCAGGAGGGTACTGAGGATGCACAAAACACATGATCGGTTCCAAGTCTTGATCGAAGCTTCTTTGGTTGAGCATGGCACTTGATGGGGGACCTATAGTCCAAATTTCAAGAAATTTGGAGAAATTTTTGACATTTTGGAATTTTTGCACTAAAAAACAGGCTTTTTCCCTATATGCGTCGCGCACCTTGCGCGACGCTTAGGATTGGGAGCTCCAAATTACAAATGGCTTGCAGTTTTGGATTTTTCATGAAAATTCATGAATTTTGGCACTTGGACAAGAAATTTGGGAAAGTTTTGGGTCCCCAAAAGGTCGAAAAACATGCAAAAAATGACCTCACTGCCCCTATTTTGACACACAGGAAGCAGTCTTGGGAGAATGCACTTTTGGAGGGGCAAATGGACACCAAATTGGAAAATTCCACTTGGGTTGGAAAGTAGACAGGCAGGGCTTTCCAACAAGCCAACCTGAGCTCAATTTGGACTTCGGAAAGTGCCTCAAAATCAGCAGAAAAGTAGCGCGGTGCATATAGAAATCAGCGCGACGCATATAGATTTTTTGCCCTATTTTTCATCTTTCAGCTCAGAAATTCGGCCAGTTTGACTAGTTTTGCTTTGTGATGTAATTTTTGACTTATCTTGATGTAATTGAGTGAACATGATGTAATTTTTGCACTTAGTTACTTGTTCTAGAAGATTCATTCACCAAAGAGTGAAAATTTAATGAATGAATCAGTTTCCTACCTTATAGAGGCAAGTTGTTTTGACTGCCTAGATTGTAGTGCTTTGTTTAGAATTGGTTGAAACAGCTCCTAGAATGATGAGCTAGACCCCTAGAGGCAAGGGAAGAGGTTGGCTTGCCTATATTATGTAATTTCTAAGTCATTTTCATGGTTGGACTCTTGGGAAAAGCTTGACACTCTATTGTACATTCATTTTTGCATTTTTGGCAAAGGAAAGACCAGGGTTTTGCAACACTGATTGGGATCCTTGTGGCTTTATGTGTTGATGGTGTGCTTCTTTCAGTATTTGTAAGTTTTTATGTGTATCATTTTCCTTCTCTCATCTTTTGCAATTGAACAAATGAAGTGTTAAGGTAGAATCCATAGATTTTTATGCTCTGCCTTTGAATTTGTTTGATTTTCCATGTTTTCATCTGTTTAAGGAGAATCCTTGAAAGCTTCTTGCTCTCCTTAGCTTCTCACCAGTCAGATCTAGCCATTCATTTTCTTTAAAAGCATCAAGACAATTGCATATCTTGCCCCAAGTAGACCTCTGCAAAAACTGTGTCTCATCCCCGCACCCAAAATTGCCTTTCCCTTTGATTCAACAAAAACCTCAAAAATCAACTTCAAACTCCTTGTACTTCATACCTAGCCTAAGATCAATTGCCAATTTAGTCATCTCGAGCCTCATCAATTACCTTTTGCCAAGATTGACCCAGAGAGAGCCCTCTCCTGTCCTCGTAGGGCTAGCTACGAGGCTGAGCGTGGTTTGATGTGGACCTAGAACCTTGTCTTTTCAGCCTGAGACAAATCTAGGCTCTAATAGAACTCATGTGTTTTAGCCTCTCCACAAAGGTTTGAGACTAGAACACCATCCAATGCTATAAAAACTAACACCAAGATTCTCTGGCCTTTGCCACTGCATTTTCAATTGTGGATATGAGTGTATCCTCCACAGTTTTCACTCTTTCCTCAAGGTTTTCCATATTTTGAGCCCGCGTACCTACTATACAATTTTCCGGGCCAAAATTTTGGCTTATTTAAGAGTAATATAGTTGGAATGGGTGTGAGACAAGGAATCTGTTGATGTAGGTAACTTGAAAGAACTTTTGAAAAAAATGGGACCGCTAGAAAAAGGGAGGTTTATTGGATGGTATCATAATGATCAACTCAATGTCCTGAATCCTATGGGCTAGGTCTCTTGTAAGTAGAATTTTAGGACCCCATATTTTTTTTAACTCTAATAGGAGTATTAATCCCATCTAATCAATACTGCAGTGAATGAAATCCCAAAATCTCAATACTACAAAATGTGTAGGAATTTGGTGGTCCCATTGATCAATACTGTGGCGAAATAACCTCAACTATTGGATATTGGAAAATGTGTAGGAATTTGGTTGTCCCAACTGATCAATACTAAGGCACCAAAAACCCCAACTTCTAGATACTAAAAATGTGTAGGAATGTGATGTCCAACAGTAGGAAGTGAGGGAACAATGGGAGTAAGGAGTGTCAAGTGCTCCAGATCGCGATATACAGCAAGGGTACAACAATAGTACTCGACCCAATCTTTTAGAACACCAAATAAGGAGGATCGACTGTGCCCTTAATCATACTACTTGACTACCCTTTATACATGAGAGTAATCTCCTTGAGTGTTATTCTCGGTGTACTATAGTAACAATATGTCTGTCAACTTATCTACGATTGGTTTCAGGGTAACCTTGTGGTAATTTCGATATACCATAGGTATGTGGAAAACAAACCATGTACAATTGTTGTCTGATGCACTACTAATCGAAGGGGTACCAACAAGGGTTAAAAGGGAGTCCAATAGACGTGACCACCTCTTTTAGTTCCTACGTGTATGCCTTCCTAACCACAGGTTGATGTGCATAATGAAAAATCTCTATAGTTTAAAGACGCCATACCACATCTCTAGCCTAATTTTTTTTTTCCAAAAAGGGTGGTATGATTGCCCCGAGATAGTTCTATCATACCACTTGTAGTATGCTTGACCTATAGAACATAATAGAAGTGAAAATATGCCAGAGATACCATAGAAAATAACATAGTGAGATGATAGAAAATGGGAATATTATTTTAAGATCTGTAGCAATATTGTTCACTTGCCTCTTCGAGGGGCAAACCTCCAATAGAGTAGAGCTCAATTACACAACACAAGACAAAAATTCCCTTTATATCTTTGACTTTATATAGTTTCATGAGATCCAAAACCCTAACTACTTGTGGTCCCTTGCATAATGAGGGTTAGCCACTTCATTTATTAGCTATGGTCTATTCATTCATTAAACTAACTAATCGTGGTCCTTTTTTTATAATACAGGTCAACCACTTACAATCATCATTAATGCAGACAACCGATTACGTGCTTTATTTACTAAAATAACTAATAAAGACTCTTATTGGGCCCCTTGGGCCTCTTAAATTAATAAATGGGTTAGGGTTGGACCCTAACATGCTCTTATTATTATGTTACATTTAATTGATGATGACACTATGGAAACTTGTTTATTGTATCAGGAAAAAAAATCCAATGTATTTGATACTTTTAAGAAATTGAAAGCTTTGGTTGAGAATGCGATTGGAAATAAGTTAAAGTATCACATATAAAATAATGGAGGTGAATATTGTAATAAGGAGTTTGATAGTTATCATTCATACCATGGGATTAATAGAGAGAAGACAGTTCCAAAAACAACACAAGAAAATGACATGTAAAAAAGGATGAGTATGACAATCATGGAGCGTTCAAGGAGTATGAGGTTGATGAAAGGTTTCCCTTATAGCCTTAGGAAAATGATGTGGATATTTTGTTTACTTAATAAATAGATGCCATTTAAGGTCCTCTGATAGTGGTGTTCAAAAGCAGGCATGGATAGATAAAATGGTAAACTATTCATTTATGAAGACTTTTGGTTGTGAATCATTTGTGCATATTGATAGAGAAAATAGAACAAAGGTTGAAGAAAAATCCAAGAAGTGTACTTTTATTAGATGTAGGGTTAATTATTTTGGATATCACTTACACGTTTATGAAAATCACACAATCATTAGGAGTATAGATGTGGCATTTGATGAGAAGGTCATATACAAAGATTTGTTGCAAAGAAAGAAATAAGAAAACATGGAATACACAATTGTTAATGAAATCACCAAAAAATAAACTACAAAGGTGCCAAAAAGTCAAAATATTCAACAATAATAATAGCAACAGGTACCTTAAACTCCTATAAATGTTGTTAGAATATCAACTAGGTTAAGTAGGCTGCTTGACCTATACTCTCCTTCATTACATGATGTTTTGTTGACTGATTTTGGTGAACCAAAAAGATATGATGAAGCAATGTAGGTGTAAACCATAATGAAATGGAAGTGAGATATGAAAGAAGAGATGGATCTTTCATACATGACTCGACTTTGGACTTAGTTACATTACCTACAGGTAAAAGATAATTTAAGAATAAATGGGTTTACGGGTTGAAGGAAGAAGATGGAGGCAAAAAGAGGTGTAAGGTTAGACTTGTTGTAAATGGATTTTCCTAGAAGAGAGGTATAATTTTTGATGAAATATTTTCTCCTAATGTCAAAATTACTTCAATTAGGACTATTTTAAGTTTAGTGGTAGTAAAAGATTTGCATCTTGAGCAGTTAGATGTAAAGACAACTTTTCTCGACGGGGACACAAATGAAGTGATATATATTCAACAACCACAAGGGTATGTGGTCAAAGGGAAGGAAACTTGGTATGTAGATTGAAGAGGAGATTGTATGGTTTAAATCAAGCTCCAAGGCAGTAGTATTTGAAGTTTGACAATGGAAGTTTTATTATATTGTTATTGTATGTAAATGGCAATCTTACTGCAGGGTCTAACATGTAAGATATAAATGTGTTTCAAAATGAAATTAACTAATTCAATTTTTATGAAGGATTTTGGTGTTGCAAATCAAATCCTTTATATGAGAATAACAAGAGATAGAAAACTCATAAATGAACAATGTCTCAAAGTGAGTACATAGAAAAGGTGTTGGAAATATTTAAAATGATAGATGAAAAACTAGTCAACACACCTTTGGCTAGCCATTTCAAATTGACTATGGAGATGTGACCCTAGACATAAGAGGATATAGATTACATGTCTAAGGTTCCATACTTATCAGTGGTCGGTAGCTTGCTGTATGTGATGGTGTGCACAAGGTTGAATATTGCACATATAGCGGGATTTTTGAGTAGGTATATAAACAATCTAGGGAAAGAGTGTTGGAAGGAAGTAAAGTATATTCTTACGTATTTGATAGGTACTACTACTACTCAATAAATATTATTTGGAGGTTCAAACATTTTTTTACAAGGATATGTTGACTTAGATATGATAGTTGACATAAATGGTAGGAGGAGAACCACAGGATATGTCTTTACTATAGGTGGAATAAAAATAAGTTGGATTTTGAAATTACAAAGGGTTGTTGCACTTTCAATAATAGAATCACAATATGTTGCTTCTATAGAGGCTAGTAATGAGATTATTTGGTTATAGAGTTTCATGGAGGAGTTGAGAAAGAAGCAAGAGAATAACATGTTTTATAATAATAGCAAGAGTCCTATTCATCTTTTAAAGAACCCAACCTTCCATTCTAAGACTAATCATATACAACTCAAGTACCATTTCATACAATTAATTTTGGTGGATGGACAATTGAAGTTGGAATATATACATATTAGCTAGAATCGTACAAACATGTTAACAACAAATAGTAACAAAGGATAAACTAAGTTTATACTAAGTTTTATTCAGTCTTCAATCATGATGATGAAGATGAGAAACTAAGGTTTTAAATTTGAAGCATAATCCAATAGGTGTAGTAGCAGTGGATTTGTTGTCATCAGTGTCCAAGTGGGATATTGTTGGTTACGGAGCTTGATTAATTCATGATTCAAATACCTTGTTTTAGTGTTTAGACCCCATTTCTTAATGGGTGGGGTGTGTGGGGGGAATGCCCCATACTATTGTTTCCAGTGGGCCCGAAGGGTGATGTGACAACTCTTTGGAGCGCCTCAAAGTTATTTTTTTTTGTTGGGAAAATTGGCTCATAAAATATTGTAACTTTGTAGTCAATATAGATTGTTTATCATCAAGTCACAAATATAATGGTGGATTAGTATGTTAGTGTTCTCTTTTTTTTTCCCTTTTTTTTAAAACTTTAGAAGGCAACCCTCTTTGTATGAGGGATTTGTAATGCAACTATGTATTATTGAGAGAGCATCGTAATTGAGAGAGAGGAGATTGAGAGAGAGAAGAAGAGGTTGTAATGGATATGTTGTATGTAATATCCCTTCATTTTGCTAGATGGAATAAAAGAAAGGGCTTGCTATTTCTCTGTGAACGTAGAATAAATCAGGTGAACCATGCACATTGGTGTCTTGTTTGTATTATTTCATTCGAAGTTTTGTTTCTGCATTCGTTTTGTTTCATTGCTCTATGATTTTATTCCTAACAAAGAAATAATACAAGGTAGTTCTCATAGGAAAAATAATTTAAATAGTATAAGGTGGTGGTTACAACAAAAGCAATGGGCAAGGTGGTTGTTGAGTAATTTACTATATCATTTCTAGTAGAGAAATTGAATGTTCGAGAACACTTTTTTATTTTTTTTTAGAATAAATGAGTTCAAGAAAGTTCTTAAGGTTTTAGGTATTTTACAAACTTTGCAGTACGAAGATAGTTGCACTTACTTTAACAGTAGTGCTTAGATTGTGAGAGACTTCAATCATATTGTTAGAATGATACAAGTATTCGATGTTGGGTGAATCTGAAGGGAAAAAAAAATCTCCAACCACTTTACAAAAAAATATAATAATATTCAATTCCAAATAATAAAAAACTTTCCAAAGTCTTACATAGTTATCATTACTTGATAGTTACTTTTAAAATAAAATAACCCTTATATCTATTTTAATATTTCATAAAAATAAAATTTTCATAGAATTACTATAAAACATTTTCTCAAATATTTTATCGATAAAACACTTTAGGTTCACATTACTAATTAATATAAAGTTAATATCAAACTTATTACAATAAAGTACCTGGCTTTTCTCCTACACAACCAACATTTTATATTTTATATATATATATAAACTTTAATATATAAATTATTAATATATTAATAACTATAAATATTAAAGTTTATATTGATTTTTAAATAAAATAAAATCCAAGATAATTTACATTACAGTAATAAATGAATAATAAAATAGTAACGTCCTTTCAAAGTGCAACCGACTTGTCGAAGGTGAAATCATTATGCCACGTAATCAATTTCATAATACATAACACTTTCCTCACAAATGCTCACAAAATTCGTTCAAAGATACCATACAACCTGCAAAGTCATAATTGTTGACAAGATTTTTGGTCACTTGACAATTTTTTACGACTCCTACCTAAGAAGTCCCCAAAAATCTAGATAAAAAGCCTGATTCTTTATTCAACATTTTTGAAAAGGTGAATTGGTCAAACCAAGGGGATGACTTATATGCATTTTTGGTGGAGCTAACTATCCAAACTAGGCACAAAAAAAACATAGAAAATTACAAATACACATCAATGGTTACACAACAACAATAAACACATCAATCATATAAAAGATAAAAATAAATTTTACAACTAAATAACTTTTATGAAGAATAAACACAATATTATTAATTTGAAAGGACTATAATTTTTTTGAATAAACACAATATTATTAATTTGAAAGGACCATAATTTTTTTAATAATTATGATTGTGAGGTCAATTTAAAGTATTTTAGATATGACATACAATTGAACTTCAATTTCACATGGGTAGAGCTAACGCTTTTAATGGAATAAAAGCCTAGTGATGAGTGGTTGCAATTGCATTGCATTCATATGAGTTATAAGAAGCTAAGTGGAACTAAAGAGATATGTGGAACCAACTAAAATTATATTGGAAATTATGAGTCATGTGATATTCAACTACAAAGTTCCTCCTCTAATAAGGGTTAATTGGAGTACAATTAGTTTGCGTAGAGTAGCCACCATTTATTACAAAATTTGGGTTAATTTAAATGGAAAATTATCTAATAGTAATGAGCTATGTAAATAATATTGATAGGATCTAGGATCAACATAAAAAAGGGGACCATCATTATTGATGTTAATGGGATATCTAATCACTATTTACAAGATATTTTAATGACTATCAATGAATATTTATGGTTATGGTTAATGTTGATGGGATTCTTTTTTCATCATTAATGAACATTCTACTATTGATGTTAATGATAATGTTTTGGAGGATGTTGAATTATTTTATATCTTAGGATTAATTATTTTTACATTGATCTCCCCCTTTGTCAATCCATCCTTGGTTTCTCTTGACCCTTCTTGGATGAAACCTTACTCATTAACACAACATTTTTCCCAAGGATGGTTTAGTAATGGTTGTTGACATATTAAACCTTCCCATATGGAGGTCCATGATTCCTATCAAGTTTAAATATTTCTAATTTCATAAACAAACACTAAACTTTTTGTGCATTGGGCCAACTTTTTGCTTATGGTCACTCACTCTGGTTGTTAATTCTATACAACCTCATATCAACTTGTTGACTCATTTGTTCCTTTTAAGAAATATTGCATAGTATAAGAATAAAAATGAGTTTTTTGAGGAAACAATGGAGTGCACTATTGGGAGGATCAATTTGCCTTTTACTTCATAATAGTCGATCCAATTCTCACATTAATTATTAATTTGGGTAATAATTAATGTGACAATTGGATTGACTATTATGAAGTCGATCCAATAGTTGATAAGCTAATGAGTATGCTTTTTGTTTCAAGGCTATCACACAAAGTATATGCGAGAACAACTGGAAACTAGTAGTAATAAAACCCCAAAACCAGTCATTGTAATGTCACTCTAAGTAATCAAAATACACTTGTTATTACACTCCAACTTTCGCTCACACTTTTAGAAAGGAAAAATACACGTTGCAGAATAAAAATAACTCTGTCACATAATCACTATGATACAAAGAAACGACACTCATGGAAACCATCAACACTCAAGCATTTTTGAAACACCCATTCAATAAAATAAAAAACAAAAGAGCTATAACATAAATAAAATAAACACAACACTAATGAAGAGACTAGTCCAAGACCCATGCTGTTACATAATAATAGAGATTAGAATTCCACAATTATTTGATTCATGAAAAGGATTGTAAAAATAACAATAAATCACACATAAATCATAACTGAGAGGAAATAAAAATACTACTACCGTACCTCTCTAATAAGTGATCCCTGCTATGAAGGAGGACCCTTTCTTCCTAGCATGGGCTGGTAAATTACATAGGACACATGTTACTCAAAAGAAAGGTATGAAGCCATGAACGATAAAGATTTGCATTAATGAAAAGTTAAAGTACAAGATTACAGTGCTGGTACTCCCTCCTCTTTTCTCTTCCTATGTGTGTGCCTCACGATTAGAGACTACCTTCTTTTATAATTCTACAATACATTCTTATTTTTAAAATACAAGATATTCATGAGAATCCCTCAATTGTAATGTAATATAAATTAATAATTTAGAATAATTTTCTTTTAAGAAATAACCCTAGTTGAAACCAAGCTGTAACAACTTGTTTAATATTACAATGATTTGTCAATTGAAGATCCTAACTGTTTCAACTAGGCCAACTATGTCACAAATGTCTCCTTCGATGGTAGAGATATCTCTGGCATGTTTCTATCCAAATCATTCTTCACTACTAAACATAGGAGAACAATGTGTCCAAACTGAGTTTAGCGTGTATCAATAGCTTCAACAAAGTCTTCACTCCATCTTTTGGCGAGGAAAATCTAGGAGATATAAGCCTGTAATAACACCTCAGTAAACCACACACCTTGTAACATCCCTTTGTCAATTTATTAATAAAATTGTCTAAAGTTTATGTCAAATTACAAGAAAAACTAGATAATAAGGATGACATACAAAAAAATTTGATCCAAATTTATGAATGAATGAAATGAAATATAGATATAAATAGAAACAAAGAAATACAATGAAAACATAACTTCAATTCACTAATAGAAAAATAATGAAAATTGTTTACATGCAAAATGGAAATAAACTAGCTTAGGCAATGGTAGCTTATCTCTGAGAAGAGATGTGGCAAATAAATGCCTTGTGAACTGTGTTACAATGAGGCTCAAAGGCCTATTTATTATTTAGAAACAATGGGAAACCGTAAACATCCATAAACCTAACCCTAGGAGATGAAGCGCCAAAAGTTTGTGGGCCCTGTTGGGTTAAATTGGTACATCAACTTCTTGAGGTCGTAACTTTGGAATACGATCTCCATTTGACTTGTTTGGTTTCCAAAAAAGTGTTGTTTGAGTGCCTCCATGAGATGGGGAAACTTATGTTGAACTTGGTCCCTGGTGAGCCACTTGATTTGGTGCATGAGTTGGCCATCTTTGACAACTTGATACAATTAGATCTTCTATTGGTGAGTGTTCTTGATCTACATTTCCGTGATCTGATTAGTTGTGGCTTGTTCCATGTAGTATGGGTTTAGCTCTATTGGTGTTAGCTGTTCTACAATGTCTGATATGTCCAACAATAGTGAGAAGTATGGTCGAAGGTGGTCCATATTAAACACTGGGTACATGCCAAGGAATGGGGAGTGATGAGCTCAAAAGAATTGTATCCCACAACCTTGGTGATGGTGTAAGCCCCATATCAGAATGGTTTAAGCTTTTGATGGGCTCCGACAAGGAAAACGTTTGCAAATGAAACCAAACTTTGTCGCCCACCTAAAACTCATGTGGCACCCGATGTTGATCATGCCACTGGTTGTACTTGGAATTGGACTTATCCAAGATGTCATGCACATGCTATCGGATGTGTTGGATGCTTTCAATAAAATAGGTCACTTTATCAGCCTCAGACTCTACATTTGAGGATTTTGTCTGTGTAGTCACATGAGACATGGAAAAATCAATCAAACACAATGGTTGAAATCCCAAACCCACTTGAAAAGGATTGTGGTCAGTCAAGCTATGGAGAGCATTGTTATAACTATGTTGTACATAAGGAAGGCTCTCATCCCAGGTTCGTGGATGTTTGGAGTTGTACATTCATAGTATGTGCACTATCATTATGTTGACAACCTTTATCTGGCCATCAGTCTAGGGATGGAATGTAGTCAATTTGGTGAGCTTGGTTTCCACGACCACAAATACACTGTCATTACCATGCTTGGTAGAAGGGAGGCCTGATAGATAGTACACGTAGATGGATTCCCAGGGCTGGATGGGAGTAGGAAGAGGAGTGTACATGCCTTGCTTCTTGATGGTTAGCTTGGCAATGGCACAGACAGTGCATGATATGATATATTTTCCAATGTCCTGTCAGAGTTTTGACCTATACAAATTCTTTTGTAGTACGACCACAATTTTCTCCACACCAAAGTGTCTTGCAACTCGACTGTAGTGCACCTCCCAAATCAGCTTGGCACACTCGTTTGAAGAAACAAAAAGGTGGCCCAAGTAGATTAATAATGTGTCCTGGTGGTGGAAATCTAGAACTTTCTTTCCATCCACCAGAATTTGGTATGTGGTGGTGAACTCTGGATCATTTTTGTACAATTGTGACCATCTGGATGTCTCATGGCCATAAGAGTCAAGAAAAATAGCTAGTGCTTCAAATGGGGGTTGACTGAGGCAATATATAACATGATTGGTGCTTCCCTTCTTGTATTTAATGTTCAAATGGAATTGTTCCAAATATATAGACCACTTCTGATGCTAATCATTATGAAAATTTCCTTGTGTCTGGATAAACTGAAGAGGTCAGTGATCTATGTGGATGACCATCTCCTTCCCTAGAATGTAATGTTTCCATTGGTGACACGCTTACTCGATAGAGTACATCTCTTTATCATAGGTGGGGTATTTTCAAATTGTAACGAAAAGTGTCTCATTATGATAGGCCACTAGATGCCCCTGTTGGGTGAGAAATGCATTAAGAGCACAATCAAAGGAATTTGTCTCAATTTCAAATGGTAATTGCATATCTGGAAGTGTGAGTACAGGTGCAAATCAGAGGTAATGCTTCAACTCAACAAATGCCTTATGTTGGGACTCAGACCATAAAAAGTTTGCTTTCACTTTTCCCTTGGTAACCTGACTCAGAGACCAAGTGATATTAGAGAATCCCAACATGAACTTTCGATAAATATTGGCAAAGGCCTAAAACATTGCGAATATTTGTTAGAGTGGTCAGGGATGACCAATCCAAAATGACTTGGATCTTAGTCGGATCCACATGCAAAACTTGCTCATCAATGATGTAGCCCAAAAATTGGACCGGGTCATGCCAAAGGTACATTTCTCCAAGTTGGAACATACTTTGTGTTGTTGTAGGGTTTGAAGGAATTGTCGAATGTGTTGCAGGTGCTCTTCCCACCTCTTGCTGAATATGAGGATGTATTCAAGATATACAACCACGAATGAGTTGGTGAAGGGCCACAAGATGTCATCCATCAGTCTCATAAAATTTGCAAGGGAATTTGTCAACCCAAAAGGCATGATCAACCACTCAAAATGCCCTCCTTGGATTTGAAGTCGGTCTTCCATACATTTGTGGGTTCTATTGGCACCTAGTGATAGCTAGACTTCAAATTGATCTTGCTAAAATACTTTCTCCCCTTGATTTAGTCAATAAGGTCATCAATTCATGGGATTGGATACCTATTTTTGATAGTGATTTTGTTTAGTGTCCAATAATCAATGCAGAGCCTCTAGGTTCCATATTGCTTCTGTATAAGTACAATCAGGCTCCCATAAGGTAAGCGACTTGTTCAGATGTGCCCTTTTTACAAAAGATCTTAGATCTATTGCTTAATTTCTTCATTTTCTATAATGGAACAACGATATATCAGCCCATTGGGTAGAGGTGCTCTGGGAGTCAGATTGATCAAATGCTTGAACTAAAAGTTCTAAGGTACCCTTGTAGGTGAGGAGAATATTTCCTTGTATTTTTCCATGAAATTATCTACTTGATTTCGTTGCGTGGGTGAACCCTTCCTTTGGGCCATGGATGTGGCCACTATCTTCCCCTTACTTTGAGATCAAATAAGAAAGAAAATGAATTTCCCGGTCTGGGAGATGATCTTACTACATTTCTTAGAAAATATCAAAGAGATGATGATGGGCAGGGATACCTCCGGAATACTATATAACTTATTGCCCAAATTAATAATAACAATGCAAGGCCTAAACTCATACAAAACATGATGCTTCCACAAGTACAATTAGCCTAATAATACATCACAAAATTCAAGAGGAGAAATGTCACACAATACCCCATTCGTGAAGAGATTGATGTTGTAGGGAAGGCGTCACTGCTTGCTGACCTGATGATCTTGTCCTTGGTTAAGCCATTTGATGATCTATGACTGCAAGTGTTGTGTGGGTGGTAGGCCCAAATACTTCAGGACCTCTGCCGAAATGAGGTTTTTTTGGCCACCACTATTGACAATGAAATTCAAAAGAGAATCCTTCACCCACGTCTGTGAGTGGAAGAGATGCTCTCCCTCCTCTGGATCTCCGGCTCAATCTTCTGGACCTTGGTGGTGGCAATAGTGGCACTAGTTATACATAAATAATATGCTTCCCCTTGATATTGCCCTTGTCAGGTTTTGGCTTAGAATCAGAAAATGCATTGGACTTTGAAGCTTTCATCTCGGCCACAGATGACTACTTGGTGTGAAACTCATTTGTGTTGTGAGTGGGGCTCTTGTGGAACTCACAGCACTTTCTTATGTCCTTCTTCATCTTTGTGGTGCCATTCTTTGCTTGTGGCTTCAATGAGTTGTCATGGTATACCCCACCTTGGCTTTGCCCTTTATTATATGGTTTTGGGGCACTCTTGCCCTACTTTTGATTCACAAATCTAAAGTCACAGTTTTTTTATTTAATTTTTTGTTTAACCTTGGTAGCATATTGGTATGCAACACCAAGTGAAGAGACGTCCAAGAAATCCATTTATTCCTAAATGTATTTGTTCAGAAAGTTATGGTACTCAAGCACTAGATGTCGCTTAGAGTCTTTGATACCCAACTTTGTGCGTAGAGTATGAAAAATATTTGTGAACTCATGCACATCTTTGTCCCTTCGTTGTCAAAGTGTGGTCCATTATATGTACTTGTCCTCTTAGCTCCCCATGGGGTAATATTGTTCCTTGAAATCGTCTCGAAAGAGTTCTAAGAGGTGGTAGTTGTCAATAGAGAGGGTTCCTTAACCCTTTTCTCACAGTTAGTTTCCCACCAGTCCTTGACATGGGGTGCAACCTTAAGTAGTGAAAAAGTAATCTTCTCCCTATTGGAGAAATTATGGGCTAAAAAATAACCTTCTAACATATTCAACCATTTATCTAGAACATCTTCATCTATTTGGCCTTCTAATATAGGGATATTGAAGTTCACTTGTACCTTGTAGGGGGTGATTCCTCGAAAGTGATTTCTAGATGAAGATGTGTCACCGTTGGGTATCCGTCGAAGGATTTGGGTGAAGTTGTCCATCATCTTGTTCCTTTGTGGCTTGAGGGATTCTCGAGAAACAGTTTGATAGGATCTCCTACTCTCTCATGTTTCTTTTCTTCCACCATGTGAGGTCATCGGTGTCGGTGGGGACAGTCTTGCAAAGGCTCCACTATTTCAAGTCCCAAATCCTTATACCCCAACCTTATTGGGGACATGCATAGAGAAAAGAAAGAAAGAGAAGACCACTATGATACAACTGATCCAAATTTATGAAGGAATAAAATGAAATACAAATATAAACAAAAAAAGTAGATACAATAAAACAAAAATTCAATTCATTAATAACAAAGTATTGAAAATTGTTTACATCTAGAATGGAAATAAACTAGCTCAGGCAATGGTAGCTTAGAGACCATTCCTACAACTTAACTATAGTGAAAATGTGATGATGAAATCACAATTGAAAACTGATTCCTAACTATGAAAATGAAAATGCCATTAGTTCAACTTGTAGATGCTAATTAAAATTTCATGAAAGAGAAAGGTATAATCTACTTGCAAAAGTAAATCTAATCTATCTTGCATAATTCATCAAATCAATAACCTATTTGCCTGTATCATTGATCTACTTCACACTTGCTTGAAAAACAAAAATCTAACTTGTATCATGCTTATAAATGAAAAACACTATTTCTACTCTGTTTTGCAGTGAGGAAAAGAGGTTGTTGGAGTGGTCTAAGAGATTCTCTTGATCATCAAATCACAATTTGGGGTAATTATTCATCTTGAATGAGCTAGGGTTGAAATGGGGAGAAAAATAGGTGGAGGAAAATTGTGCTACAAGCCTACTATAGGTGTTGCTATAGGAGGTCCTGTATTGCTACAAGAGGACTTGTATTGCTACAAGGGGGGTTCCAAGAGCCTTTTTAGGGTGGAGATGGTGTCTTGAGGGCATGAAGAGGTGGATGAAGGTAGGAGGGAGTGAATTAAGGTTGGGGAAGCCTCCTAGCCAAGCCTAGGACCTCTTGGAGGTCTGTCTTGCACCAAGATGAATGCCCATGGTGTCCTTAATTGTCTAAACATAGTGACTGTGGAAACAAAGTTTTGGGAGAAGAATTGAAGGGTGGAAGGAGAAGATGGAGAAGTCTAAGTGGAGATGAAAGAGGTGCCCTCCCCTATGTTAGCATAAGGTTTACACCTTCATTTCAAGGCAATGTTATTAGTCAATCTTTTGTAAGGTTATAATTATGTAAAGGAGGTATTGTATTATTTGTCAAGTTTGATAGATAAGCCTAGGAATATGTGTCATTAAAACTTTTTCACATAACCATAAGCATGTGAAAAATTTATCGCAGTTTTTTAACCAATAGTAAGAGTTCGAATGATGCTACGAAATGTTTTCATAGGGTGTTTCGAAATTTGTTTAAAATTCATTTTGACCCTTTAATCCCATTCTTTTGAGTGCTCAAGTGTTGATTCATAAAGTATTTGTCCTCCTCCTTCATGACATGAAAATTACCATCATTTTTATTCCCAATAGAGCTGTTCAAGAAAAATCCCTAATTTTCCCTATTTTCCCTAAAACAAACTTTTCCAACAAACCTAGATTTGTAGTTTTCATGTTTAGGAAGGTTGTTGAGTGTCTTGCAACATTCTATTCGATTATTTCAAGGCTAGTAAAGTGTTTGCAGGTCCAGGAACTTTGCAAGATGGGTCGGTCTGGGCATGTAAAGATATTTGAGATAGATGGGATGTATTTTGAAGTGTTCAACATAAACTAATGTTAGAATAAGAGAAGCCAAAACAAAGTTTCTGCTTAAGCTTTATCTTAGGAAGCCAAAGGAGAATCTAGCCACCATTAGGTTGAAAAACATGAGGAGGTCCTTGTGAAATTGTCTGAGGTTGAAGTTTATGAAGGGGAGACTAGAAGCCAATAGAGAATTCTAGTAGAGGGGGAAGAAATAAAATAGAAAGCCTCAAAAATCAAAAAAGGGAAAACAAAAAGTTGAAACAAAGGATAAGGAAGTTGAAACTGAAATTAGGGTTGAGGACAAAAGACCTCACATTCACCCTACAAATAAACCGAGGTTAAATTTGAAATCTAGGATGAACCCTAAGATCAAAGAAGCAGTTATCATCATTGATGCAAAAGAAAAATAAGGGAAGATTTCAAAGAGAAGAAAAATACAAAGGAAATCAAAGTATGTTGAGAAGAAAAAAGGAAAAACCCTAAAATATGATAAAAGTGCACAAAAATTTACTAGAAGGGTGAAAAGGAGTAAAAAAAAACTGGACATCCTTGCTCAAGTTACATAAGACATAGAAAATTGATCAGTTGACATTAGGGGCAGAGTATGACATAAACCATACTTTTGTTACAACAAACCCTAATTTTTTTGCTCAAAACCATAATGAATATTCAACATTTTGGCCTACTCAGTTTAATCTTTAAGAAATAAGCTATTTTATGATACACTGTGGTCATATATCATAGGTTTTGGTCATTGAGGAAGTGTGGAGAATACATGTCAACATAAGGAAAAAAAACCTTGAAAGGGAACAAGTTTACCAACTAAAGGAGATAAATGATTTAAGAAGAAATGAAAAAACTCCATTTTTTCCCGTTTTAGTAACCTTGTTCAAACAAATATTCCAAAAAGGTGGTGAAGAATTAAAATAAAAAAAAGGTTTTTATTGGGAATGGGTTGATTTCAAAAATCCTCTTTCATATTTTACCCAGATATCATGTTTTAGAACCTACAGAGGAATGTTTGAGTCAAAATTTTCCATTAGGGGAGTTTTGAGGTCTATAATGGGCCTCCTAAGGAAATTTTAAAATAATAGTAGAAATAATAAAATAAGATTAGATTACATCGTAAAATTTTAGAGGGAAAAAAAATGATTTTTTCAAATCGTATTTTCAACTTATTTCCCTATGGGTTTACTCAAATTTCGAGGACAACACTTGTTGGATGTAGAATTTGACTCCTCATCCAAGGAGTTCCCATGTTTCATACTTTCGATGGACCCTATTACACAAAAAATGAGAAATATATGAAAAACATGATTGCAATCATGTGTTTTCATTTATTTCTCATTTTTCATGTAACAGGGTCCATCAAAAGTATGCAACATGAGTACTCCTTGGATGAGGAATTAAAATTTTCATCCGACAAGTACTCCCACTCAAAATTTGATTAAAACCTTAGGGAGATAAGTTGAAAATACGAGTTGAAAAAGTAGTTTTATTAGTTTATTATTGTTTAATCTTTTTACCTTTTTACTCCAAAAATGGTGAATCATCCCCCATTGTTGACATCATCATATTGAATCCTATTGGTTCTTATAAAGTTTATTTTTCTTGTACATTTTTTTTGGGAGTTCCATTTTAAACCTAAAAATTCCCCTAATGAGATTTTGTAATTTTGTATTTTCATGTTTTAGTTACTATTTTCAAAAGAAGTTTCGAATTAGATGGAGATGAATTTTAGAGAAAAAACAAGAGGATTTGTAGCTAATGGATCATTTAACAAAAACCTCCCTCCATTTTCTAATAGGTTTCATGGTTGGGAAGATCCAAATGCACCTTTTGACCCTATTTTTAAGAAATTGCCAAATTTTTTGAAATTTTGTTTCCTATAAAAATTCTAAGTCAATAATTGAAGGCCACCTCATCAAATTCGACTTAGAGAGTAGAATAGATATGGGTTTTTAGATCCATTTATTTTGGATTTTGATGGTTATTGTAATTAATAGTTTCCACAAATTGTGGATCTAAATCTCTATTGTATTTTCCTATATATTACATGAAAAATGTGGAGAAATGGTTGGTTTTGTGAAAAGTAATAGTCATTGTCTTTGTGTTTTGAATACCTTATTCATTTTAGTTTTCCAAAATCAGTAGATTCTTACTAGTGATATAAAGACCCATGTGATAATGGGTTTTAATATGTATTCTCTGTTTGTTTTTACAATAGATTCTTTATAATATCACGAATGTATGTCTTCTGAGTATTTGAAAAGGATTAGTTGATTCAAAATTCATTTTTGTTGTGATTCTCTTGGTTGTTTTTTTCAAATGTTATCATTTTGATCATCTAAAGCTACTATAATATTCACTGTGTATGCCCTATTGTAGTGGAATGTTCCCCTTCTTTCTTCATCCATCTACAACAATGACAAAGGTCTAAGATTTGCTATCCACCTTGCCTTTATCAATCCTGACCAGACAACTAGTTATCTTGGTAAACCAATCTAAACCCTAGCTATTTGAATCCATTACCCAATGAGCTATTTATTTTAGGGCCAACCAAATCCTACATCAACACAACCTATCTAAATATCTAGCCACAGTGTAAAGGTTAGAAAGAGCCCTCTTTTGATTGAAGGGGCTAGCCTTCAATCTATAAGTTGGATTGAAAAAGTTACCTTGGAAACTTCTCTCCTACAGCTAAGAGAAAATTTCTAAGAGTCTTGGTGACCATATTGGGATCGGAAAGGTTTATCTTCCTCATAACTACTTTGAAGATCAGATCTACTTTTTGATGGAAAACAAAAGATTAGATAATAGATTGGCTATTCGATTTGTCCTGATGACTCCATTGTTAGTGAGATCAAAAATTTAAAGTGTCACTTGTTACTCCGCAATATGAAGATGGCTTCCATGGAGTCTTATAGATCTATAAGTTATTCTCCTGTGAACTGCTCGCATGTTCCTGGTTTTCCAAACCATTTTCCCCACATACATTGGAAAACATATCTCCAAAAGTTCAATGATCAGGAAGGAGATGATGGAGTTTTGCATCTGATTAAGTTTCATAGACATATATATAAGCTTTGGATTATGCTTCATGAGGATTTTTTAGTGAAGATGTTTATGGCTACTATGATAGACAAAGCTAGATCATGGTATGAGAGATTAAAACCAGGTAGCTTATACTCTCTTAAAGATTTCCACACAATATTGTTGGAGTATTATGTAACATTTCATCTTTCTTTGTCACTATTCCAAAACTGTTGTGAGTCTCGCGAGGATTTTATTTAGTACTTGCAAGATATTTATGATGATGTCGAGCTTATGGATGATGAAATTATAGAATCCCTTTATGAATATTCTTCTAAAAAATAAACAGTAGAAACTAGCTGCTGTGATAATCAGGAAAATTTTTAGCAGATTAGAGCTTCTCCCTTAACTGAAAATGAAATATACCAACTTCTTGGTGTAGAAAGTCACATTTCATCCCCTGAAATTGATGAAGATATGCAATAGGTTTGTCAACTTTTATGTGACCAAGAGTATGAAGATAGTCAAACAATTGCCTCTTCAAATCAATCATTTTCAGAGTTTTTGTCTCATGATGAAATTAGTGAAGATCAAAATTGTGAAAGTTCTCATATTGGTGTTTTCTCACATTTGCAAGAAAGTCATTTACAAGAAATTATCTCTTCATTCATCTGAAATTCAAATTGATAATTTTCAAACAAAGTTACTAAAGGTTAATGAGGCAATATCAGAGTTGTTTTGATGAGCAAGAGAGTGTTTTTAATGCACATGACGAGGCTATCATATTTGAACATGTTTTAGATGGCATAGAGTCTTTTTCTGATGAGAATGATGAACAATCTATTGCCATTTTTTTTTAGAATGATTTTGAGAATCAAGGTATAAAGAAATAACAACCAACAGTTGTATATGAAGTTTGTTCTCTTGTGTTTTCTCATAAAAAAGAGGCTAGTTTATTGTAGTCATCAAGTGAAGGTGGAGTTTGTTTTATTCATAAGCTCAAATTTGTAGAAATTCTCACTGTAGATTAATCTGATTATGCAATGTACTAAAGAAAAATACTTAATATACTTACACAATCAAACTTGCAGAAGCTTAATCGATTTGAGAAAGATCAAACAAAACACATATAACAGAGAAGAGGAATCAATCACACACGAAACATAGAATAATACTCTGGGGAAAGCCTCAGCTAAAAACCCCGCTATCTGTATTATCATACAAGTGGAAATATCTCAAGATTACATAAAGCTTTATCTCTCACAACTATCCAACTCTCAGTACAATCCCTCTCTCTGCTCATAGACAGACTAGAAAAATCATATGCCTTTCCCTCTGTCCTCCAAGCCTCCTATTTTCTTGTGATGTTTTCCCTGGGTGATCCTGTTGTAACCTTGTGTGACACTGGTCTCACACATTGCTCCAACACACTATAAAACTACACAAATATTAAGGAATGAATTCCTTCTACATGCAAGAGATTTTATTATAGGAAAATTATAGCAACTCATAGTACACTATCCTTGCCTTTAATCTCAACTAGGCCTTTGTCTGAACTAACATGCATGAGTTATTTATGAGAGAATATTCAGTTATCTGGAGTACACTAGTTTCATGCATGCATGCATTAACTGATTGAACTCACAATTAGTTCCACAAACTGTTTGGAACTAATCTAACTGGACTTAACTCAGCTAACTAAGCTAGCTAATTACAACTCAAATACAACTCATCCTTATCTCCTTAATTAAGGGCTAACTTCCTCAATCAAAGGGATAATTGTTGCATGACTTCGCAAAGACTTCATGTTTGAATTTCTCCAACTAATTAACTCAAGATGAATTAATTAATTATCTTTTCAAACAATTGGTGAGACTAAATTCGAATTTTAATTCTCAATTTTAATTCAAGGACAAATTAAAATTGGAATATCCTGAAATGCTATCCTTAGCAATGCTAGTTTTAGCATTTCTTGTTTCTATTTTGAAGACTCCCTCTTAACAAGAAAGGGATTATCTGCCACCCCAATCATGTCTCTGTGGAACTCGAATTTACACTTTGACAATGCCTTATTCAAAATGTCAGCATCTTGCGCCTCGGTCGAAATATATTGCAACAACATGATCCTCCTTGCCACACAGTCTTTGAGATGACGATACCGAATGTCGATATGCTTGGACCTGTCATGAAATATAGGATTCTTAGAGAGTTTGATACAACTTTGATTATCAGAATAGATCATAGTTGGATCCATCCTCTGATCAAATAAACCAACTAGAATTTTTTCGGCATCCAAATGGCCTCACATGCTACTTGACTTGTAGCCATGTATTCAACCTCTATTGAGCTGAGTGCAATTGACCTCTGTTTCTTGCTGTACCAAGAAATTGTAGCTGAACCAAGGTTGAAAATTCCTCCTGATGTGTTGTTCCGATCTGATGGACTCCTTACCAAATCTGCATCTGTGAAGCCCTATAGCTTCACTCCTGACCATCTGTACCATAATCCATACTGATATGTCCCTCTGAGGTATCTCAAAACATGCTTCACTGCCTTCCAAAACAACTTGGTAGGCTGAACCATAGCTGGACACAGCTGGTTCACCGCATAGCACAAATTTGGTTGTGTGTTCACTAAGTACATAAGTGAACCCACAAGCTACCGATACATAGTAGCTTCTACTACTTCTCCTGAAGTAGCATCCTCCTTCCTCCTGTTACCTGCTAGAGGAGTCTGCATGGGCTTGCACTTCTTGATGTGGAATCTTCTGAGTATCTCATTGGCATACTTACCTTCAGACACAAACAACACCCCATCCTTCTGCCACACTTCCATGCCTGAAAAGTAGTGCATGAGACCCATGTCTTTCATCTCAAACTCTCTTGCAAGGTCCTCCTTGCAAGACATGATCGATTGATCATCACCTATCAATATCAGATCATCAACATAAAGAACAATGATCAACTGCTTACCTTCCACCATGATGTGGTACAAGTTCACATCTGCTTCACTCTTTGTGAAGCCCAACCCGATGAAGTAGTTGTTGATCCTGTTGTACCAAGCACGAGGTGCTTGCTTTAACCCGTACAAATATCTCTTGAGTTGGAACACATGCGATTCATGATTGAAGGTCTCAAAACCTTCCGACTGCTCTATGTACACCTCTTCCTCAATATTTCCATTAAGGAATGCAGTCTTGACATCCATCTGATGAATCTTATAGTGCATCTATGTTGATAGTGCCAACATCAATATGATAGATGAGTACCTTGCTACAGGAGCAAAATTATCATCATAGTCGATCCCTCAACCTTTGAGAAACCACGAGCAACAAATCTTGCCTTATGTTTCTCCACACTACCATCAGTAGCTTGCTTTACCTTGTAAAGCCAACGAGAACTCACAACTGACTTGTTCTCTGGTCTCGGAACCTTGTCCCACAATTGTTCTATTCTTCCTCTCGGCCACCCCATTCTGTTGTGGGTTATGAGGTGCCTTGAACTCCTGTTTAATTCCTTCCGCTGCACAAAATTCCTTAAACTCTTGAGAGACATACTCTACACCATTGTCGCTTCTTAAGGCCCTGATCCTCTTTCCTGATTCTTTCTCAACCAAAGCCTTGAACTCACAAAACTTTGAGAAGGTTTTATCCTTATTCTGCATGAAATAGATTCAGCATTTACGAGAAAAATCATCAATGAAAATCACATAATACCTTTGTTTCATGGTGGAGGCTGTTGAGAATGTTCCACACACATCTGTATGAACTCACTCCAAGATTGCTTCAGCTCGACTGTCTCGATCATGAAAGGAAGATTTTGCATACTTACCCAAGGTGAAACCTTTGCATGTGTCCACTTGTTCAAGTTTACATTTGTGAAGTCCAGTAGAAATCTGTTGCATTATCTTCAAGGCCCCATGATGCAAGTGGCCCAACTGCCTATGCCATAACTCGCCAATATCTTGGCTTTGCATAAATTTTGCTTTGGAACTCAATGCAACACAGTCATCTACCTACAACTTGTAGAGATTCTTTACTCGAATCCCAATCCTCTTGGTCTGACCCATGGCTATGTGTCTTAGGAACACCTTTCCTTTACTGAAGACTACATCATAGCCTTTGTCTTCCAACATCGTGAGTGATACCAAGTTCTTCTTTAGTCCATACACATACTTTACATCAGTCAGGATGAGAGGATCTCCATGCTCCCTCTGAAACACAACCGTACCTTCACCTAAACATGGTACTTTCCATCATCACCCATATCTATGCGCATCATGAGGTCTTTCTCCTCCAAGGTACTGAATAAAATCTTATCACCGGTCATGTGGAATGAGGCTCCACTGTCCAGGTACCAAACACCACCCACCATCGATGAAAACATTCATGCAATGAGGGTAAAATCCAATTCGAATTGAGAGGCCAATGCCTCACCTTCTGATCCTTTGGAGGATCCCTTCTTGGATTTCTTCAATGGGAAATTAGTTGCATAATGGCCCACCTCATGACAATTAAAGCATCTCACTTTAGATTTTTCAATCTTCTTCCCACCATGAGAAGAACTCGATTTGGAATGGGAAGCCTTCCCTTTCCCTTTCCTTGCCTTACTGGCTAGGGATAGATTTTCTTTATCATCATGCTTAGATGAAGAACCATCTCTGGTGCTCCTCCTGGTCTCCTCCTGCATCAGATACGAACATAGTCGTTACCAATCCTACAGTTTCTCTTTTCCATTCACTGAGTCTTGGTAGCTATGCCAGCTCTTAGGAAGACTGAGGAGAGTGAGACTCACCATATCATCATCGATTGTTGTTATTCCTACACTTCCAAGATCATCTCTGTAGGCGGTGAGCTTGTTCAGATATGTACAAATAGTGTCACCCTTTTCACACTTGATTTTCCAAAGCTTGTCCTTGAGCGCTAGTTTCCTTTGGTTTCTGTTGTTTTGATATAGGTAATTCAATGTCTTTCACATTGAGAATGAAGTCTCCTTCCCATGGAGACTTGAGACAATATGGTCTCGAACTCCCTCTAGAAGAATCCTCCTTGCCTTCGCCACACACTTCTTCAATTCCGCCAATTCTTGGGCATTAGCTGCTGCTGGCTTGGGGATTTCTTGATCAATGAAATCCTTCAAACCATTTTCTTCTAATACTGCTTCCATGCGATCCTTCCATGCTATATAATTCGATCTGCCATCCAGTGCATACTCGAGTCTCAAGCCATTAAACGCCATTGGTGAACTTTGAGGTGTGATAAGAATTCGATTTTGTACCTACAATCAAGAACTTCAAACTTCGACTTTTCCCTTCTCAATATGCTATTCACAAATCTGATCACCTTTGCTCTGAAACCATGTAGAAATTCTCACTATAGATTAATCTGATTATGCAATGTACTAAAGCAAAATACTTAATCTAATTCTACAATTAAACTTGCAGAAGCTTAATCGATTTCAGAAAGTTCAAACAGAACACATATAACAGAGAAGAAGAATCAATCACACATGAAACACATAATAATACTCTGGGGAAAGCCTCAACTAAAAACCACGCTATATGTATTATCATACAAGTGGAAATATCTCAGGATTACATAAAGCTTTAGCTCTCACAGCTATCCAGATCTCAGTACAATCCCTCTCTCTACTCATAGACAGACTAGACAACTCATATGCCTTTCCCTCTATTCTCCAAGCCTCCTATTTCCTTGTGCTGTTTTCCTTGGGTGCTCCTACTATGACCTTGTGTGACACTGGTCTCACACACTGCTCCAACACACTGTAAAACTGCGCAAATGTTAAGGAATGAATTCCTTCTGCATGCAAGAGATTTTCTTATAGGAAAATTCTAGCAAACGATAGTACACAGTCCCCGCCTTTATTCTCAACTGGGCCTTCTTCTGAACTAACATGCATGAGTTATTTATGAGAGAATATTCAGTTATCTGGAGTACACTAGTTTCATGCATGCATGCATTAACTGACTGAACTCACAATTAGTTCCACAAACTGTTTGGAACTAATCTAACTGGACTTAACTCAGTTAACTGAGCTAACTAATTAAAACTCAAATACAACTCATCCTTATCTTCTTAATTAAGGGATAAATTCCTCAATCAAAGGGATGACTGTTGCATGACTTCACAAATACTTCATGTTTGATTTTCTCCAACTAATTAACTCAATATGAATTAATTAATTATTTTTTCAAACAACTGGGGAGACTAAATTCAAATTTTAATTCTCAATTTTAATTCAAGGACAAATTAAAATTGGAATATCCTGAAATTATATCCTTATCAATGTTATTTTTAGCATTTCTTGTTGCTATTTTCAATAATATTTTGGATTCAATTTTCGTTTTGAGTTCCATACTTTACATTTCTCTTTCTACTTAAGGAAGGTGTGAGTATAATTCTAGTGAGTGGCCATGTGCTTACCTGACTGCACTAGAAATTCCGTATCACATGATTAGGAAGAATTTAAATAGGTTAATGTAGATAGAGGTGTGAAATAAGTTTGTTATGGAAAGCATGGGTTTCAACATCTATTTTGTCTTTTTGTTTTTCATTGTGCAGTGGTTTCAGGTCATTTTGGAGTTTGCTTTCAGTTGTAAGTTAGGTTGTTGGAAAGATCACTGTACAATCTTAGAGTTTGGTTGTGAGCAACCCAATGGATAAGGCATAGGGTTTTCATGTTATTATTTCCTCCTGGGGAGACAATATCCCCATTGGAGCCAACTGTTAGCATGAGGTTTACACTTTTATTTCAAGGCAATGTTATTAGTCCATTTTTTGAAAGGTCATAATTATGTAAAGAAGGTATTTGATTTTTTGTAAAGTTTTCTAGCTAAGCCTAGGAAGATGTGTCAATAAACCTCTTTCACCTAATGCTAATCCTATGCACAATTTCTTAAAGTGTTTTGACTAATAGTAAAATTTAGGTTAACGGTACGAAATGTTTTTGTAGCGCGTTTTGAAATTGTTTTAAAATTGGTTTTTGACCCTTTAATCCCATTATTTTGAGCACTCAAGTGTCAATTCATAAAGTATTAGTCCTCCTCCTTCATGATGTGACAATTGCCAACATTTTTATGCCAAATAGAGTCATTAAAGAGAAAACCCTAATTTCCCCATTTTCCTTAAAACAAACTTTTCCAACAAACCCAGATTTGTAGTTTTCATGTGCAAGAAGGTTGTCAAGTATCTTGCAACCTTATGTTAGAGTATTTCAAGGTTAGTGAAAGTGTTTTCACAACTAGGAGCTTTGAAATATGGGTCAATATGGCCATATATAGCAATTCGAGCCCAATGGGATGTATTTTGAAGTGTTAAACATAAATTAATGTTAGAAGAAGAGAAGCCAAAGCAAAGTTTCTGCTCAAGCTTTAGCTCAAGAAACGAAAGGAGAATCTAGCCACCACTAGGTTGAAAAACATGAGGAGGTCTCTGTGAAAGTGTCAGAGGTTGAATTTTATGAAGGGGAGACTAAAAGCCAATAGAGAATTCTAATAGAGGAGGAAGAAACAAAACAAAAAACCTCAAAAAGAAAAAGGGGAAAATAACAAAGTTGAAATAGAGGATGAGGAAGCTGAAACTGAAATTAGGGTTCAGGACAAAAGACCTCATATTCTCCCTAATATTAAATTGAGGTTAAATTTTAAAGCTAGGATGAACCCTAAGATCAAAGAAGCAATTATCATCATTGATGCAGAAGAAAAAGCATGGCAGATTTCAAAGAGAAGAAAAAGACAAAGGAAAACAGAGTATGTTGAGAAGAAAAAAGGAAAAACCCTAAAAGTTGATAAAAGTCCACAAAAACTTATCAGAAGGGTGAAAAGGAGTCAAAACAAGTTGGAAATAATTGATAAAGTTACAGAATAAAGAAAAATGATCATTTGACCTCAGGGGCAGAGTATGACATAAACCCTAATTTTGTTACAACAAAACCTAATTTTGTTGAACCAAACCCTAATGGATATTCAACATTTTGGCCTACTCAGTTTAATATTTAAGCAATAATTTATTTTTTGATATACTTGGTCATATATTAGAGGTTTTGGTGGGTGAGGAAGTGCAGAGAATAAAAGTCAACATAAGGAACAACAACCATGAAATGAAAAAAAATTACCAACTAAAGGTGAGAAGTGATTTAAGAAGAAAAGTGGTTTAAGAAGAAATGTGACCGTTTTTTCCTATTTTAGTGACCCTGTTCAAATGAATATTCCAAGAAGGTGGTGATGAATTTTAAAAAACGAAAAATGTTTTTCTTCGAAAAGGGATCATTTCAAAAATCCTCTTTCAGATTTTACCCATACCTCATGGTATAGAAACTAGAAAGGAATGTTTGAGGCCCAATTTCAGATTTTGTAATTCTATATTTTCCTATTTTAGTTACTATTTAAAGAAGAAGTTTCTAAAACAATTGAGATGAATTTCGTAAAACCACAAGAAAGTTTTGTAGCTAATGGGTTAATTAACAAAAACCTCCCTCCATTTTCTAAGAAGTGTCATGGTTTGGAATATCCGAATGAACCTTTGGATGCTATTGTTAGGAATTTTCCAGATTTTTTGAAATTCTTTTTCCTATAAAAACGCAATTCAATAGCTGAAGGACACTTCATAAAATTTGACTTAAAGAGAAAAATAAAGATGGATTTTTTTTGCATGATGGGGCTTGACCCAGTTTCAAAGTTATTTGCGCCAACCAACAAAACCCTAAACTTCTACCCCTTTCGGAAACAACCCAAGTAGCACTGACTACAGTCTCACCCAAAGTAGTATTGGGGGATGACAAAACCAGGTTTCTACATACAGAGGCCTGTGTGATAGGTTCCTATAGCTCCTAGGGATTATTTCTATTTTCTTGAACCCTAACCCGTCAGAGACAAATAATTACAATAATTCACTTAAACATTATCTATACCTTCATGAAGGTCATGCAATATTCATAACATGTATAAATTATATTGATCTATCACTCTCGCATAGAAGATAAACATTTATTCATATAGATTGTGATACATAGAGAAAATACAGAAACTTGCCACAGTAAGAAATAATACACAGATGCACAAGTATTGGATCAAAATAGTCTTTGTTATGTGTAATCATTCAAATACGAACTCAGCCTGCGGACTTACCAAGGTCTCCACACACTCAGCTGCAGGAGCCTTCCTCTTCACCTAAGTACAGAAAATAGACCTTTCCTGCCTTAGCTCACTTTCCCTTACAAATATTTCTATCAAATGAGTTTTCTTCTAGACTCGCTATGACTCTTCTATTTATAGCCTTTTCACTTATAATACCATGGTTCGTGGACCATGGGCGGGTCTCAAAACCTTCCTATCACCTACCTACATAAGGGACTAAAGCCCCTTTGACTCTTTCTATCTTCACACTCTGTTTCCACAAATCACGGAGACTTTACATCTTTACAAAAAGGACTTACAAAATTTCATAAAATTAACCCGAGGGAACCCATCCCAACAGCCCCCCAACACAATTTGGTGACTCGTTCTCGAGTCACTTAGCCGACACTTCAATCTTGGCTTGGATTTCATGAAAATCCATCTTCAAAACATGCAGATCATCTGTTCCCTGGGTTGCTACTTGCTGCACTTCCTCGAATAACTTCTTTGTAGTGGGGCCTTCCACCATGAAGCCTATTGTCCTTTGTGTCTATTGGATGCCCTTTAGCTTGTTTTACAATGATAGAGTGAGCTGGTTGGCTTCCTTTATCCAAGGCTATGTTTTGGCCCTAACAATGGCCTCTTTTCAGTGCAATTCTTCGATTTCAGTTTGTAGCTGCTTTCCTTCCTGTAACCACACGAACCTCTGTAATGGCACCAAAGTGTATGCAGTCGACCTTATCTCATCAAAATATTGATGTTTTTCCATAAGTTCAATGTCATTCTTCTGTAGAGTGGGGTCCTCCTACAGAGATGTCCAAAGCTCCATGACCTGCTCAAATAATTCAGTGCAATCCTTGACTGCTACGCATAATGTGGTCATGCCCTCCTTTATAGTTGCTCCACACTACTCCCAAACCTCAATTGCAGCTCTGAAATCTGCAACTTTAGTTCAAATTAGCCTCATCCAATTTCATCTTTTGACTCCTTGACCGCTGCAACCAACTTCTGTATCTTTTCTGCTGATTCTGCTTCTACTGGAATGTTGAGTTTAGGTAGTGAATTACACACCTATGTAATCACTACTTCCAAGTGATGGATATGCTTGAAAACATCGTCCTTCTCTTTCAATGCCTGCGCCTTTTCTTCAAATATTTGTTGGTTATTTGTCTTAACTTTGTTGATCACCAGCAGCGCGCACTACTCCCTAACCCTCAGTTTATCCAAGATGCCATGCTGCAATTCATGTAGAGTCTAGATAGGAATTTCCATGAGGTTGATGCCCAAATCCTTGATCTATGAAATCTGGGTGTTGGCCTCTTCTGATTGGGCACGCAGAGCCCCGTCTGACAATTGAATTAATCAATGATCTAGAGTGCGATCGGTGTCTAGGAATGTCACACTCGCTTGCTGCAGGCTTGCGTGAATCCTGCTCGCCTGACCTACGCTTGCTTACAATCGCCCTGCTTGGATCTACAGGTCATGAAAATCCCTTTGCACATTTCCCAGTGTCTATTGGTACTTCTTCTCAAATTTGATCCAAATCTCTGTCATGGTGTCCCAGACCTTGTCTCCAATCTCATCCAAGCCCCCCTCAGTGAGGACTAACGAATCCACCTGGGAGAATCTGGTGGACTTCTGCTTCTTTCGCGGCGCCGAGGTTGTCTACTTCAATCTCTTTTTTACTACAAAGGGGGTTCCCTACTCCACGCCCCCTCCTCCTTCGACATCTAACTCCTCCTGATCCTGATTATGCTGGGAGTTAGATTCCTCAACCTTTATTGTGGTCTCCTTGTCTGCCCACTCTTTGTTAGCAACTAACTTAGCAAGAACTTTCTTGGTAGGAACTGCTTGAGCAACAACTTCCTTTTGCTATGGAACTTTCTCCTAAGCTACAACCTGCTTGATATCTTTCTACTTATTTGCTACTGAGGTCTATGGGGTGGTACCTTTCATTGCATTGCTCATTCCCATGCTTAGATCTGATGGGTGCAGCCACTCCCCTGGTCATTTTCTAAGAACCTCTTGAACATCTGCCTTTCCAACAAAACAAGGTAACTTATGACATATCGACACAGTATCTCATCGCAACCCATTTTATATAGGTGTCGAACGATCACAGAAAAATCAGCTGTGTGAACCACCAACTCCTTCTTTTGCTACGTAGAATATTGTTATGGGGATTGCCTAGTTGTTAAAAACTTTATTATGTCAGAAAAGTGATCGTCTGTGACCCAAACAACAAATATTTGCGCATCAGGCAACCCTTCTTCCAAATTAGCAGGCTCATCACCAATCTCAATTCGGGAGAGATGATCAGGACCAACATTCAATCATCTGGGCTTCATAATTACCTCAAAATCACACTCCTAATGGAGCAACAACCATCTACAGATATTCCCTCCAACACAGGATTCTTGACCAGGTATTTTAGAGAAGAGTGGTCTGTATACATCTTGAAGTGTGTACCTAACAGATAGTACCAAAATTTTTGTAGTGCTTACACTATAGCTAGTCCCTTGACCTCTGTACTTGAGTAGTTCTACTCCACCTTATACAACTTCATACTCGCAAATGCTATAGGATGATCAATATTGCCTTCGCTTGGTTAGGTCAACACTGCACCTAGCATAATACAAGAAGCATCCACATGCACATGAAACTTCTTTTTCTAATCAGGGAATAACAGAATGGGTGCGGTGACAATTTTTTTCTTCAGAATATCTAAATTGTTCTAACACTCTTCATCCCAGTAGAATGTCACATCTTTCTTCAATATTTTCTCCATTGGCACAATGATTTGACATAGGCCTTGATAAACTTTCTATAATACCTCGTATGGCCTAGTGTCTCATATAGTTGTTTTACATTCTTCGGGGCCTCACAATTGACAATAACTGCTATCTTTGTCGATCTGTCATTAATCCCCGCTTCCAAACCACACGACCCAGCAATATTCCATAAGGAACACAGAAGATGAATTTTTTCAAATTCAGGGTGATCTGATGTTTGCGACAGGTGTCCAACATAAGGAGCAAACTTGTAACATGGCAATTTACCAACCCAAATATAGTCCAATCGTCAAAGTACACTTTTAAGAATTTGTGGATGAATTCCTTAAAAGCTACAATTACTACCTGTGAGAAGATTGCAGGTGCATTGTTCAATCCAAATGGAATCACTGTATATTGAAAACATCCCCATTCCATTGTGAAGGTGGTCTTGCTATGATCCTTCGACGTGATATTGATTTGATGGTACCCCGAGAACCCATCAATGAATGAATAGGCTTCCTACCCAACAACATTCTCTAGGACTTCATCTGTAAATGGTGTTGGAAACAGGTCATAAATACACGCATCATTGAGATTCCATAGATCTACACATATCTGGATTTCATCTTGTTGCTTTTCTTCCGAACTACCATAGGACTTACCGAGTCCGATTCCTTCACTGGCTCAATGATCCGAGCTTCGAGCATATTGTACAACTCTTTGCACACATTTTCCTTATATTTAGGATTCAAATAGTAGGGTAGTTGTTTTACAGGCTTCAGATCTGGCTACAAAGTAATCTTCATGACAAACAAATTTCCTACTATCCCTTTTAAATATGAGAACTCGGTGGGAAACAAGTCCTAGTATTTGCGTAGCAGTTCCGCGACCTTATCAACTGTATCCCCATCCCAATAGTCACCTATTTTCACAAAATTTGGTTTCTCGTCTGATCCAATGTTTACCTGTCTAGTTTTCAACGGTTCTGTTATGTCATGGATTTCTACTTTGGGTCCTTCAACTTTGCGCTATCCCTCAGAATCCATAATATTGATATTTATAGGGTCATCTTCTTCTTCTTTTGCAGTTACATTATAGCATTCTAGTGCATGGTGCATCTGCATATTCTAATCTGGTTGAACCCATTCTACGGGGTCCTCAGGAATTCTAAAGATCGCTACCTTAATTTCTTGGAGCACTTCATTAATACATTCAAAGCCATCCTCAAAGATGAAGGTTAACAAGAAACTTTCCTTAAGGATATGCCACTCGGCTATTCCATGGCATAGCCCCGTTTCCAAGTATTAGTTCATCGGAATGGTATCCAAAGTGTGACAAAATATATGTACCCATTTAGGCTTAGGAATCTCTCCTCATTCTTTAGTCCACCCCCCAAATGCTTGCACATTTAATTTTTTCCAGTGTATTTCTCTTTTATACGGGTATTGGCATACCCAAACCTCAACTTCATCATTCATCTGTATTCTTTCCAATTGGCGAAGTTATCCTTATGGGTACCCCACCAATGGGAAGAGGTAGCTCGTAGTGCCAGATCTAATGTCTGGAGCCAATGTTCCTTTGGAACCTCCCTTTCAAATTTATCCAAAAACAAATTAACATCATCTAAGCCATCATAATGAGGTAGATTTCGTACATGCATGGAAATGCAGTGAAGCAATTTGGTCAACATGTTGTAGTGCATTAAGGAGACTTCATGCAATTTTTTGTGCCAATGCTCAAGCTCTTCATCAGAATCAAAGGTGTAGGAGCTATCTCTATGCCATGTAATTCGTCCATCTACTGTAGGATTGATCCATTCCTCATCACGCTTAGTGATCTTATATATTTGATCCAAATTTTCCTCTTCTTCATAATTGTGGACTGGTTTAGTGTATTGCACACCTTTAGTTGGATCCAATGGAACAATTACTCAGAGCTCTTTTCTTTAAAATATCATTCTTCATTTGTTAATATTAATGACCGCATCCATGTCAAAGGCCCAATAAATTCCTAATGGCGCAGGGTAAGGATTACTACCGTCCACTATCTCAATAACTTCAAAATCGACCAAAGCGCTTGCTCCTTCAATATCCATTGTAACCCCATACAAGCACCCCATAGGAATGACTTTTTGCTGATTGGTCGTACGAATATGGATATGGGACTACTGTATCATAGGTCTCCCCATTCTTTCCCAAGTTTGTTTTGGTAGCATGTTCGCATCCGAGTGTAGATCAAGAATTACCTGCTCCATTTCATATTCTGCAATCTATGTTAGCCTCATTTCATGACCTGTTCATTTCTTTCTTTTGCCAACTTTGCATACATCACACTATTCTGAAGGAGGCTTGATATTACCTGTACAGTTATCAATTAATCCTTGAAGCCCTTTTACTGCCTTTCTATCCCATAACAGCTTCATACAAGTCTTCAAAAAAGTAGCTATTACCGAAGGATCTACGTCTTGTGCTTTGTTGGCTCTGCCAGACTTCTCTTAACTTCCTGAGGTAGAGGCCTTAACGAATCTCTTTTTGTCTTCCATAAATGTTTCTTTAGCCCAGTTTAGATCAAATCCAACTTACTTCTCTACAACCTTGCGTACCCATCCTTCAGTTTCTGACTACTTCCCCTTATATTCTCGAGTGGCAATGCCACTTCTCATTACTATATTAATGTTAGGTTCCTCTTCGCAACATTTATCCCTCATCATATGAATATTTTGCATAGGCATTTGCATCTTCTTCTCTTTCATATTGGCTATTAGTACCAGGAAATCTTCTATTACATGATCAAACTCTCAGAAATACTGGTAGGATTGATGCGTTGGGTTTTGAAAGTTGCATGCAAAATGACTTGCCTCTCCAAAATTATAACAAATGATTTGTCTGTGACCCCTGTTATCCCCTCCTCCTCATCCTCTTCCTCGACCCTGGAATCCTCCACACACTGCACCCACGCCTTGATCATGACGCCGATTTTCTGTTTGCATTCTATACGTAGGGGTCTGCTCCATCATCAGTTCATAACTCTGGCAATTGCGCTCATCATGCCCAACTAATTTACGGAAAGTACAAAACAACTGCTGTGGTGTTTGCAATTTTTTTTGTAGGAGATGATAGTTATCATTTTTGTGCTTCCCAGCTATCTAATAGATAGAGCACCATAGGGTTACCCCCGTGCTCGGTCCAACGATGTTTTCTATTTTTAGAGGAATAAGACCTCCCCCAATGAGGTAGTTATCATAAATAGGACAGTGGTGTTTGTCATGACCCTGAAATTTATACTTCAGGCACCAAACTTCTACGCACACCTCGGGCTAGGCTTCCTTTCCCTTCTTTAGGCTTTGCAACTCCATGTGAAGGATTTCCAGCTACGATTGAATCTGTTGTACCCCTATATTCGTATCCGACACTAGTGAAGCTTCTAATATCATGGTGATCTCTATTGCCTCTGCTTGTGTTCCTATTTTTTGCTGTGACAATGGTAATGTAAGATGCGGTAGGAGCGAAGTGATATACCAGTATCTATGCTGAGTATATGTAATAGTCATATTAGCTTGCTGAATCAAACATTTTAATCTTTGATCAAAGTCCCACGCAGACTCATTTACCCTCTACTAAATCTCCTTGAGCTCTATTATCGACTGAGACTAATATTTGGGCTTCTTTAATTCACTATTCAATTCTTGTTGGGTCGCTAACTGTTACAGGGAAAAGTGTCTATGCAGAACTGCTAATCCCACTAACGCTGGTAGCTACCTTAGAAATAAACAAAGTAAAACTACTTTCATTTTCCTTTATGAAATATAAATGAGAGAAGAATAAAGGAGACCAACCTCTGTCTTGCGCTTGGTTCCTTGCCTAATTCCTCTCTCTTCTGATAGTCCTTTGCTACTTGCTTTCTTGTATACCCAGCTTCACAGAGTACCTGCAGAATCAAAGCAGCATAACACTATACGAGAACATGGATCTATTATCATAAACAATCTAGGATCAGATGTAAATTGACCATACAAATGCATAAAACATAAATCACACAAGAGTATGGAGGAAAACTTGAATAGCTTTATTGATAATCAAGAAAGAGCCAAGATAGTTACAACCAGTTGTTCTGACCCAGCATCATCCTCTCAGTAAGTAAGCCCTTCTTCATCTCATGAAAAGCTTAGATCACCCAACACTATGATGTTACCTCAAGAAACCAACAGCAATTCCTTACAAGATGCAAAATTCCAGCCTCTGGATCTCCGGGATGAGGGATCCATATATAGATGTCTGTAAGGGAGATGAGTCAGCTTGTGATTTTATTAGTGTCTTCCCTCTGATAGTTCTTGCTTCCACTTGGAGATTGATGATCTCTTACTCATCCCTGGTTGAATTCAGAGAGGCAAGTGTCATAGGAGAAGTTTCTGGAAGATTCCATGCTCTCCACCTCGCGGATTGACACTGCCATTTTTCCCTTCTCGCCCATCGCACCCCATAGAAGGGCTTTTTGAAATGCAACGCACCCAATGTGTGTATTTAGGTGAGATGCAACGCACTTTGCCTATGGAGCAGGTGAAATGGTCTAGTATTGACTAGTTCTGAGTAGTTTTTCATGGAGAACTTCTGGGAGAAGCTGTAATCAGTTGACATTGTTCTTTTAGGGGTTGGAACAACACTTTTAGGGACTTAGGAGCCCTTGGTTTATGGAAATTTTATGCTTGGGGTTGCAGTGCCCAAAAATGTCTATAACAGTTGCCCCCTAAAGCTTGAGGTCGTTAATCTTTTTGGTGTTGGGTGAAATGCTTTATCACAAGGATCCGAAGTTCTTTCAAGCTGGAAGGAGACCTGTAATAAGATACAATACAATACATTATCTTCATAATACTTTCATGATCTAGCTGACGCGGGCATTCCCATGCTCAACTTTATAAATTCATCTTCATGTACATAGGACAGACAATCGTCTGAGTGTAGATTGATGATTCTAGTAGAGCCACCATCCCTTAGATTGGATGATTATCTGTGAAGCAACGATGTACATTTGATGTCTTTATTTCTTGAATATATATCACAGCCCGGATGGATGAAACTAGATCCAGGTTCTTCAATCTTGTTTGATCTTCACTCAAAGTACAAGTCAATCCATGTGAGAGATGTTTTGGAGTCGAACATGGAAAGACATCGCCTGATTACCAGCCAATGATGTAAGCTGTTAACAGGCGCGAGAGGAATCACCGATAATGATAATGATCCTCAAGGTACTATAGTACAATTCACGCGGTTTGAATAAAGGACTTGGCGTCGAACACCACGCAAAATCTTACGGTCGAAGGTCATTGATGTAAACCTGTTTCCGGAAGTGAGAAACTTGCCATTGAGGCATGCAAGCTTCAAAGCACTGAAAGGGGTGTTCCTAGATCGACTTATTAGATAATGAGCTGATTTCGACAAGAAGTGATCCGTCATAGGAGGGCCTTAATGAATCCCACATCAATGACACAGAATGGAGCAAATGATTTTAATGGAGGTGAAACGATCTGGTGATATAAGGTTGAGGTCGGCGGTCATGAAAGAATGGAGCGTAAATGTATTGTAGTGGGTGAGACACAGGTGAATTCTCTGAGTGACTTCTCTTGAACATATCGGCGACACTGACATGATGGATTGGTAGCATTAACCCCAAATGTGGATGGTGTGATGTGACCATGGTGATGTGACTGGTGAATGAAACAACCCAACCCGACTTGGATGTGGAGTGAAAGTTTCATGTTCAAGAGTGACTTGCTACCAACAAAGTTTTTTCAAGTTTTCTTCCCAATTTTTCCCCAGTCATTACTGACCAGTACCTATTTATTTTTGTCAATATTGAGGAGGATAACATATGCTTGTTCTATAATTTTCCCTTCGGGCAAACCCATCGCTATGTTTTAACGAGCCTAGCGATAGTGAAACTCGTTCTTGTCTGCTATGGACAAGTTTGTTGCTATTAAGTTTTAATGAGTTTAACGACAAATATAACTCGATCCTTTTCAATTTTATAGAGTCTGAAAAGGGACGTAAAGGAAACTCCAAAAATCCTTTTTCGTCATCTAATCCCTTAAGTATGAAAAAGTATAAAACAATACAGAAGTGATGAATTTTCGATACTTTTAACAAGTCGAACAAAACAAGCGCTCGATCTTTCTGTGTAATAATCCCTCAAGTCCAAAAAGATTAAAATCTAAAGGAGGGATAGCACTTCCGGTCACTTTAACGAGCTAGAGAGGCCAATGGCTCGACAATCTTTTCATATTTTACGAGTCAGTTGAAAAGAGCTTAAAGGAGACTCGTCTTTGAGGAAAGAGTGATAAATTTGGGTAGCAGCTGATTCCAGGTAAGGTTTGGAATTTTCCAATCACGACAGTGTTACAAGGATGGCTAACAGGATCACTCTTCGCAGTTGTTCCTCAAAAGGGGTAAACAATCAAATGGAGGTGAATGATCGGCCAATACAGAGTGGAGGTGATGATGAGAACACGACCAAGGCTTTAAAGGCTGAAGTACTACATTCACGACAGTTATTTACCAGAAATTGGTTCATTTTTTAATGAGCTTAAACGCTGGGGGAAACATTTGCTCATTGCTTATGTTTATTTTTTAACGAGCATGAAATCTGCGTTAAAACTGCTCGATTAATCCAGTCGTATAATAAGAATGTCTCATATATAAAAATGAAATTCTTTCAAAGCTTTGCCCCACATCCTTTCTTTATGCAAGTTAGGAAACGACCAATCCTACGGGTTTAAAGGGTTAGAGGACCTACAAATTTAAAAAAATAAATGGTCGCTCTTCGCTTGCATGCCGAAAGGTTTGCATGCCCCCAGTTACCCCGAAATTTCCCAGCAAAAACATTTGTTTTGCCAAAAAGGCCTACCTCTTTTAGGTTACCAAAGATTGTTCTATTCACACCACAAACAAAATACTTCTTCGGCAATGTCTACCGAAATAGACAAAGGAGAGTGGCGTAAACGCCTCCACCCACATAACTTTGACGAGGGAATCTTATTCCAGTCTAACCCCCTTTTCCAATTACGGATGGGAGTGTGAGACTAGTCATATATCTCTCACGGAAACCTATGCTATACCTGAAGTTTTCTGCCGAAGCAGACCAGGGTGCATGCCCCCTGGGTTTCAGTCATGTCCCCCGAATCACTCGCGCATCAGGTGGACGGACTGGGGATTGATGAGACATTCCTTGTGTGAAAAGACCATTCAGGGATGGTATATGACTATTTTCCATGTGTGAACCGGGAAATGAAAGTTGGTATACGAGCTTGACCACTCTTCCTTCGTGCGGAAAACAAATTACTCTAAAGAGTGATGATACAATGGCTCCCATGCAATAAATATAGTCTCGTCCAAGGAGTAGATTATAATCCAGGGGTCCTTGGACTACCATTACGTTCATTTGAATGGTTTTCCCTCTCAATGTTATGGGCACATTGGGAAGGATCCCTAACGGTTGACTGGTTCCTTTGTCAAATCCTGTTAGATTTCTCATCTCAGACAAAAGCGATGGCAAACCAAATGCTTTCCAAGTAGTCGAGGAAAGGATACTCACAGAATCCCCTTCATCTATGATGGTACCAGCCATAACCATTCTATATACTTGAGCAATGATTCAGAATGGTACACTAGCCGGTAAACGGGGTCTGCCTAGCTGATTCCAGTCGAAGGAAACAAATAGGTTGCTTGGAGGTGGGACCGAATAGACGTCCGGGTACGACTCTAACGAACTTCCTTCCTGCGGTAAAGGAATGGGTAAATTGCCCCCATGTTCATCGGAGTCTGTGTTTACAAAAAGAATTTGGACGGTGTCATCCTTATTCTCTTCGGTGGCTGTATCATCTGAAGATGGAACCTCTGAAGGCAAGACCGGGTCAACTGCCGCCTCGACCTTTTGACTTTTGTCTGGTATGGGTTCAGATGGTTTATCTTCAATGATAGATGCTTCGGCCGACCACCTGGGCGGGTCAGCCGGATTTTCAACTAGTGATGAACTTGGCAAGAGTTTCTTATATCCAGGAGGAAGTCGTAACTGTGAAATCGGACGATCGTCCAAAACTCTTTTAGCCTCGTCTAAGAAGGGAAAACGGTGGACGGCGTGATCGCCTTCACATAGTTTACAAGGAAATTTTCACTTTCCTTTTTTTCCAGGGGCTTCACTTTCACTAGTTGACGGTGTGTTTTCAACATGATCATAAGAGGTTGACGACACCGGGTTATGCAAACGAGGAGACCCGTCCCTTAAGATTCGAGGGATACAAGGACAATCTCTATGATAGTGGTCTCCTTTGCAAATGACACATGGCGATTTAGGCCTGGTCGGTGTAGTGTGTGGATTTTCGCTAGACGACGCTTGGTTGCCCCTTTTCACCTTTGGCTCCTTCTTCTTCTTCTCTTTCTTCTTATTTTCCTTCTTCTTCTCAGGTACTTGATTTTTGGCTTTATCAACCTCATCAAGCGAAGAGGAAGGAGAGGAAGAATTGGACGAAGTAGAGGGTTGGGGGGTAACTTTGGAATTGTCTAGTTGCTGACTCGATTATTCAGGAATTGGGGTGTTCTGAATGACGAAGGTTGAGAAAATCCATATGAGCAAGCCGATTGTCAATCCTAGAAGCGACAATGTGGCCATATGGGGTGCACCAACATCTCCCCAAGAGGAGAAGGGACTAGGATTTCCTCCAAGGGGAACTCCTTGGTTGGTGGACTCCATTTTCTCAACCTAAGACCAACGTGGGAAAGGTGATGATTATTCCGTTTAAAATAAATTTTAGACGCTTTGACGCAACTTGTTTTTTCAATTTTAAAGAGTCGAGAAAAAAAACAAAAGATGACTCTAGTCGCCTTCGATTTTTAATAAGCCTGATGTGACAAGTGCTCAGATGGACCTTTTCCGTTAACGAGTCTGAAAAGGAACGAAAGGGACTACTCTAGAAATCTAGGCAGAGGGATTACCAAACCAATCGCGAAACTGCAGAATACTTTTTACGGTACGACAGTCAATCTTCTCGAATGCTGTGTTCAGTGCATTGCGATAGATAGGGCAGCAGACACGACTTCCTATGGATAAAGGATTAAGCCTATTGTGGTATCCCAAAATATACTCGACGGTACGTGGGAGCACAAGTCCGTACTGGCACTTATCGTCTCAAAGTGGAGGAATCACCCAACCAACAGTGAGAACAACAGTTACCAGGCTTTACGACGCCGGAATACGTCTCTAGCCTAGACTTCTAGATTTTGTGCATTAGGTTCCAAAGAGTTGTTAGATTCATTAAATTTATTTTATAGTTGATCTTGCTTAAGAAATTTTCCTTTCAGGTTCACCGCGTGATGTAGATGTACAATTCCTAAAATGCAATCTAAGATGATAAACAGTCGTTTTATCTTCTTTGTGCAATGAAAATCCTAGCTACTAAGGAAAGAGAAATGGCGTTATTTCAGCAAAGAGCATAGAGCACACACTATATGCACTGTCCTAAATCAAACCAATCAAACAGTCTAAATGCAAATGCACATGCATGTATTTGTTTTTAGCCTTCTTAATATGTGAATGATAAAAAGAAAGCTAATGCGCAAATCTGAATTATTTTTCAAAGCGACAATTACTAACAAGTTTCTTTTCAAAATCAAAATGAAGACAATGACAACACTTTGGAATTTGGAAATGAAAACTTGCTTTCGACACTAGAAAAACTAATAATTTAGATCAAATACAATAGTAACAGGGTAATTAACTATCAAGAACAATTAGGTCCTCTTCTATGACTGAAAACGACACTTGCAACACTTTCAAATCAAGAAACGACAGTACAATTACGTTACTTTTTTGTAAAGGAGAACTGAAAATGACTCAACAAATACATAAAAACATTTACAGTTCTTTGCACAATGGAGGTAGAATAACAACAAGGAAAGGGGTTTCAAACAGAGGTGTACTGACTACAGGCAGCAAAACTCTTGAATAGATCTGAAAAGAGTGAACATAGAAACCACAATTTAGGAACAATGCCTAGTCTGATCAGCGCACCTGTAACACAGTGAATTTGAAATGCAGTTCACCTACTACACTCGGGAAGTGCACTGAATTTGAGATTAACAGAACAGACAGTGCGCTGGACTAGGAACGAGACTTTGATTGGGTTCTGGGTCACAGTTTGCAGTTTAGTTCAGGGATTTTGGCCGAGCAAGTGGTAATCAGTAAATCAATCACAGGGGTAGATCTAAGGAGGTTACTAGAGCCACCACGAAGGCAATTAGAAATTTTGTAAATCAGTTGTTTAATTCATAAACAAAACCCGGAGATTGACTGAAGCAGCATTGATCTACTTTGCATTTGCATAGCAAATGCAGTTCGAAGGCTAGATGGCTTGACTTCAGGCTCCGTCTATAAGTTTATAAAGTAAACAAATGTAGATAAACAATCAATCTATTCGCTCCCCAGCAGAGTCGCCATTTTGTTACAGGGAAAAGTGTCTATGCAGAACTGTTAATCCCACTAACGCTGGTAGCTACCATAGAAACAAACAAAGTAAAACTACTTTCGTTTTCCTTTATGAAAGATAGATGAGAGAAGAATAAAGGAGACCAACCTCTGTCTTGCGCTTGGTTCCTTGCCTGATTCCTCTCTCTTTTGATAGTCCTTTGCTACTTGCTTTCTTGTATACCCAGCTTCACAGAGTACTTGCATAATCAAAGTAGCATAACACTATACGAGAACATGGATCTATTATCATAAACAATCTAGGATCAGATGTAAATTGACCATACAAATGCATAAAACATAAATCACACAAGAGTATGGAGGAAAACTTGAATAGCTTTATTGATAATCAAGAAAGAGCCAAGAGAGTTACAACCAGTTGTTCTGACCCAGCATCATCCTCTCAGCAAGTAAGCCCTTCTTCACCTCATGAAAAGCTTAGATCACCCAACACTATGATGTTACCTCAAGAAACCAACAACAATTCCTTACAAGATGCAAAATTCCAGCCTCTGGATCTCTGGGATGAGGAATCCATATATAGATGTCTGTAAGGGAGATGAGTTAGCTTGTGATTTGATTAGTGTCCTCCCTCTGATAGTTATTGCTTCCACTTGGAGATTGATGATCTCTTACTCATCCCTGGTCGAATTCAGAGAGGCAAGTGTCACAGGAGAAGTTTTTGGAAGATTCCATGCTTCTCCACCTCGCGGATTGACACTACCATTTGTCCCTTCTCGCCCATCGCACCCCATAGAAGGGATTTTTGAAATACAACGCATGCACTGTGTGTATTTAGGTGAGATGCAACACACTTTGCCTATGGAGCAGGTGAAATGGTCCAGTTTTGACCAGTTCTGAGTAGTTTTTCATGGAGAACTTCTGGGAGAAGTTGTAATCAGTTGACCTTATTCTTTTAGGGGTTGGAACAACACTTTTAGGGACTTAGGAGCCCTTGGTTTATGGACATTTTATGCTTGGGGTTGGAGTGCCCAAAAATGTCTATAACACTAACACAGTCGCGTTGGGTATATCGATGCAGAACTTGATGTACCAACTCAATGCTCTATCCTGCGGTGCTGTGACTAGCTGCGTGTTCTTCATATTTTCATTAGTGATTTGCAGTGCTGTCCATAGAGCATCTGTGACAAACCAAAATTTTTGGGGTATTCAGTTCCTGTTAGCCTCCTGTTGCAACAGGGTATCATCTTTCATGATTGACATTTTTACATGCCAAATATGTCATACTTTGCAAGCTGCAGTGTTCCATATTTCCAGAAGAGACCAAAGAAGAAGCCTTGAAGTGTGCTGATCCAAATGCCACTGCTGCATTCCATTTTGATGAGTTGTTCTAATTTTGAAGAATTTCTTAAAGGGAGGTCCAAACAGTCTAATCCTGGTCTCCCTAGGTTTCAATTTCCTGTTGTAGAATATAGAGAATGATATCTGTCCAAATAGTCTAATCTTGGTAGATTTGTAGATAGGTAGAGAATCAAAGGGACCCAACTGTTTAATCTGGGCCCTGGTAGAAATAAGTGTAGATTTAGATAGAAAAAAGAAAAAAAGAAAAATTGCAAACATGGGTCTGCAAGTCTAAGTGCACCCAAAACAAAAAGAAGAAGAAATGTTAGGATAGTAGGCTGGGTAGGTAGCTGTTTGGTGGCAGAATGATAATTGATGATCAGTTTTGTATCTCACAATGTCTTATCCTTTCAGATCATAGTTATCAGGCAGTTTTTCATTCAAAGGAGGTACTCAAGCTAGAACTCACTAACCTCCCCTTCTTCTCATTTCCCCCAAGTCACTTACTAACATCCCCCAAGGGGTCAAGGTCTGCTTGAGCCTCTCAGTTTCATCATTTCCATGACATTCGCCTTGGTGAGGATCTGCTTCACTCAAGGACTGCTCACTCATCATCTGTGAGCCTTCTTTTCCCCAACAAAGCCTAAGGTCTCATACCTTAGCGCCCTCTTTTCATCTCCATATTAACTATTAACTTTATTATATAACTCCCTAACAATTTTCCCCTTCCCCTATTAAAATCATGTATATAAAACTCCCCTATGTAAATACCCCTCCCTGGCAATATAGCCATATTTTTATAAGTCAGGGGAAGAACAGTCCATCTGGGGCTATTTTTAGCCCATCCGTGTCTTAGCAAGGATTAATCTGACACCTGGCCAGGTTAATAACCTCTTCCCTAGCCCTAAAAAACCCTCAAAAACCTTCAAAAAACCCATTTTTGCACCTTTTGCCCAAGTTCTGTGCATAAAACACTAACCCCGCTTGGCAAAAACCCATATTTCACCCCTATCCCTAAAACCCAAGTGTAAATATGCCAACCCGCGCTCATAATATTCATACAACACGCAAATCCCGCCATTCCCTATGTTTAAACCCACCGCCGCGATATATTAAAAAGGGAATATTCCCGCGAATATCCCCACCCACTAACCCGCCGTCGCTACCCATCTACCACCAGCCGTTAGATCTGGCCCGCCACAGATCTACGGTGGGCGGGCTTTTCTATATGCAACACGCCCGGGCTTTAGCGTCCGGGAGTTCGGCGGTTTTGCCGTCGTACTCCCGCCACGCGTCAAGCTCTGGGGTGTGGCGAAGGTCCCCCTCACGAAACCACCATCCCCGAAAAGCGGTGCGCCACAAAACCGCATACCACCCGTGACGTCACATCCCACGTCACCCCCGCACAGTCCCTGCTTACATCACCCCTTTGTCCAGTCACCCGATGAGTCACCTGCTTGCGTGGCCTCCTGTCGCGTCACTGCCATGTGTCCCTGCCACCGTACCTGCCACGTCATCATCCATACGTGATGACGTCATGCTGCCATGTCACCCTACTGACGTCATGTTGACGTCACCCGCCGTACAATGTCACATCATGCTGACGTCATCAGCCCTTTTTGGGCGCAAAGGCGCGAAAGTCGCACTTCGGAGCCCCGGAATCCAATTCTGAGGCAGTTTTTGATCGCTCATCGCAGGATTTTTTAGGCCGAAATGGAGAATCTTCAGGGAATATTTAGGGAATCTTCTCATCATGCGGCCGAGGAAGCCCGAAAAGGCGCAAAAATGATGCGTTTTCTTCACAGAGCATACCAAGAGGAGTAGAAGACAATTCCAGATGATACAGAGGCTGAACAACGACCATTTACTGGTGATTAGACCCGCAGCACATCAGATCAGTAGTCCAGATTTTGTCAAAGAGTATCAGTGGAAGAAAAGACGCCAAAGAGTATCAGCAAAGATTTGTTTAGGGGCTCGAGGCACCTGAACATTGATGAAGCCCCCAGAAAGTCAAATCAATAAGCATCAGCCCATCCTTGCCTTCAAATCACCATTAAGGCATTCAAAGCACCAGGACAGCAAGGAAGCAGAAACCCATGCATATTTATTTCAGAAGACATTGCACCAAGGCACCCAGGACTACATCATTTATTCATTTTTTTACGGCCGCCCCCAGCACAGCCTGAGAATTTTCATGCATTTATTTCAGATAGGAGTAGGTCAATAAATTATTCTTTGTGACCTGATTAGGTCAAGATGTAATAAAAGCAGTAGATAGAAAGTTTTGCCCTATATATACCACCCTCTGTATAGTTTTAAGGGTTGGTAAATTGAGTATTCTTCACTAGAGACTCGCTGTGTATACCTGAATTTTTCTGTAATCAAAGATTGCCGAAAGCTTGGAGAGCGAACTGCCTGTTGTTGATAAATGCTTTGGAGACTGAAGATGGAATTCTTGTGCTGCGGCCTGAAGCAATAAGTGCCTCTTATCTCTGTTTATGTGTTTGCCATTATCTAAATAGCAGGAAAAAAGAATAACCTAGAATTAGTTTAAATACTCTCTATGCTCAATTTCTGCTGTTTCTTGATGTTTTCCTTTGAATGAATTGGTTATGAATATTGAATTCCTTCTGGCTCATGTTTACCCCAATTCACCTGTGTTGGCCAATTATCTAGGGATTCTTAACTGCCCCTAGGTAGCGCCCTGTTGCTTTCTCTGCTAATCTGTTGGAGAGATTCTTAACTGCCTCTCTTTCTTTAGCATTCATTTCATCCTTTAAACCTGAAAATTGCTTCAAGCTCAGCTATCTTGCTCCATGTTCCCTCACTGTTATTAACGAAACGCACCAGCAGTTCCCCTCCTCGACTCCACACCCAATGGTTTGAAACATTCAGACTATACTCTGCCTCTCTACCTGAAAGTGTCAATTTTCCCACCAAAACAAAACAAAAAACCCTCTGGACCCAAGACCTAGCCTAAAATCCTTTAAAACAAAGCTAAATCTAAAAGAGAGAGCCCTCTCTGATTGCAGGTTGGCTAGAACCTGCAGTCCAAAGTTGGTTTGTGGTTACCTCGGCCGTATCCCTTTCTTAACCTTCAGGGACAACCTGAGTGATAACATAATGGCGACTCCACTGGGGACTTTCCTCAGTTAATTTTACAAAGTTTCACTAAGAAGGTTAAAAATCCCCTGTAGAAATCGATTTTCTAATTGTTGTATATTTCCTAAAACTACAGATGAAGCCTGAATGTCAGCCAGGAAGCCTTTGAAACTGTTTTTGTTTTACATTAACAGGTTTAGATAAAAGCTGCTTCAGTCAATCTTCATGCTAGTTTTAAGATATACACAGCCATTCCAAAATCTTATCTGGCCCTTGTGAATACAAAAAATATTCCAAAAAAGAAAAAAATATACCAAAAAAAAAAAAAAAAAAAAAGTTCGGAAGCTGGCCCCCAAGAAAAGTTCATGATATACAAGGTCAAACCTAGACCCAGATCCTCCTGCTGTTTTTGAAAACCCTAACATAATCCCTAAAATCCTTAGGAAGCAACAAAGACAGGAAAATTTTGCTGATTTGAGTCCTGAAATAGTTTTCCCTAGCTCTGTTCCAACTCCTGTCAAGGTTTTATTCCGGTCTACCCCTGCTTCCCCTTGTTCGTCATCCACGTCTCATAGCACTCCTTCCACACCTTCATTCACTACACATATTCCCATTACCACTACTGTTATCCCTATTATCCCCGTTGTTCCATTCATCCCCGTTGTTCCACTTATACCGGCCAATATGGCTAATAGATATGCACCCCTGCAATTACCTGCTAACGCTGCGGCTTTACCCCAAGATTACCAATCGAAAATTTCATATTTTGATTCCACTGGTCCTTTCACAACCATTCAGCATGCCAAAAAGATGCAAGACTATTTTGAGAACTACGAAATAGATGATGACAGCGTGAGAATGAGAATTTTTGTTCAGAGTCTAACAGGTGATGTAAGAACTTGGTTCAGATCACTCGCTGCAAATTCCATAATCACTCCTGATGAGATTTACCTATCCTTTACTAACAGATGGGAGAAAAAGAAAGATCCCTTGCACATACTAGCTGAATATGATACAATTAAACGAGGTCCTCAAGAGACCGTTTTAGAATACTGTGCAAGATTCAACAATGTATATAATGCGATACCACAAAATTTAAGACCTCCACCCGACCTTGCCTTGTACAAATTTCCTAATAGTTTTGACCCTGATATGGCATATCAGTTGAAAGAAAGAGCTCCAGAAACCCTTGAAGACACGCAAAAGGTTGCTGTCACGGTAGAAGCCAACTTAATTGCCAAAAGAAATAGAGCCCGAATGGAAAAGAGAACCACCTTTAAGGAAGAACCCTCAGCCTTCGACCAGAAGCTTGATGTTATCATCAATGGCCTGCAAAGACTAGGAGAGAGGGTAGAAAATGTGGAGAGAAAGGCATCATGGGAAGGACAGCAGTCTAATCCCATAAGAAACCCAAATTTCAGAAAAACGCAGAACACAAATGCTGGTAGGTCTACCCAAGACCATGATATAAGACCCCCTTTTTAAGATAACTATGTAGAAGGATCCACTTCTAGTCAACCCATAGAAGACGATCATATGAATTTAATGGATCTAAAGGGTGAGCATCAAACTTTCCTGACACAAGAAGACCAAAATGAGCATGACTGCAATCAATTTCAGACTAAATCTGGTGAGTCTTTTGATTTTAAACAAGGTTATGATACTGCTGTGTATGAAGTACACAAACAGTATAAGCTCAGAACTAGGACCATTGACATCTCTGAGCCTAGCAAGACAAAGGAAAGTAAACAGCCCAACAAGATTAAAAACAAAGCTGTTGTAACAGAACCAGCTGATATGACTGTCCCAAACCCACATCAAGTGACTGTAGAAGATATAACAGAAATACAGCCTTCCAAAGATCAGCCTTTGCCACCTCCTTTCTCAAAAGAAAATTCAAACAGCGTCCCAAAAAGTACTCCTGAAGTTGCCAAACTGCAAGCAAATACTTCCCATAGCACTGATAAACAAGAGCAAGTCGCTGAAAATTCAAATGAAAGGGAAAAAACTGCCAATGCCAATATTAAGACTCCATTCGAGAAGCCTTTTAGTTTAGAAACAGAAATTGGAAAACTAAAGATAGCCATTCCTCTTTCAGAATTGGCTAAACACGATGTATATAGGCAACAAATTCAAAGGTCACTTCAACTCCCAGAAAACAAAGATGATGTAAATGTTTTGGATGATTCCCCTGAACTATTGTTTGGACCAGAAGTTAATGGAAAGTCAACACAAGGACCTGTCCCACCCTTTTATGTCAGTCTTCATATACATGACAAAGTTTGACACAACGCTATGTTTGACTCAGGGGCATCACACAATCTTATGCCCAAAGCAGTTATGGAAAAACTGAATCTCGACATCACAAGACCTTACAAAGATTTATACTCATTTGACTCAAGTCAAGTGAAATATTTAGGCCTCATTAAAGATCTATGTGTCTCCTTAGTCCAATATCCAAACAAGACCATCCTCATGGATGTAGTAGTGGCTGACATCCCACCAAAGTATGGTATGCTCCTCTCGAGATCATGGGGAGCAAAGCTCCAAGGATCCCTTCAATTAGACCTTTCCTACGCTACCATTTCAGTCTTTGGGCAACCAAAGAGACTGTATAGAGAAACGCTGATGAAATATGTAGTAAGTAGTGAAAGCAAGCCTGAAAATTTTCCCATTTATTCAATTCATTCCGATATGGATTCTTTTATTTTATTCAATGATGATTCAAATCTGCCCACTAATAAGGAGCCTTTGGCTCCAGAACAACAAGTGCACATCAATGAAGAAACGGTTGCCCACAATAGAGAAATTGTCAAAGCAGTAAATGCAACCAGCATGTCACAAGAACCTCCCCAAACAGAAATTTTAAATCTGCCCAACCCTGATTCGGATGACACTCTTAGCATTGTCAACAAGCAAGAAATCACATGGTTCTTGGAGTTTGATGGTTCTGTCAACAAGTTAGGAGCAGGGGCAGGTGTCTGGATTCACAATACACATGATAACCATGCAGAAGGACATGCCTATAGACTGAATTTCAAATGCACAAACAACATGGCAGAGTATGAAGCTCTGCTTTTAGGCCTTAAACTGCTAAAAACTCTAGGTGCTGTAAAAGTGTCTATCTTAGGTGACTCTGATCTAGTTATACAATAGATGAAAGGTAATTTTGTTACCAATGACAATAGAATGAGAGCCTACAGAAATGCTGCTACTAACACACTCCAGGCATTCACTGAATTCAAACTTGACAAGATTTCCAGAAATCACAACATTCATGCACACAGCCTAGCCACCTTCGCGAGTACATGCAAGCTCCCTTTTGACCCGAATCATCACTTCACAGTTGAAATAAAACATAGGCCCACCGTCCCAAATAATGTCAGAGATTGGTAAGTATTCGAGAATGATGCCCAGATTAATAATTTCCTTACCCTCGAGCATGAATTTTCAAATATTCACATTGACATGGATGCCATGACAGATTCTGAACGACAGAGGAATGAAAGTTAGCAAGTTCTAACCGCTGCAACAGCCAAACAGATTCTGAAGCCAACCATTTTTGACAATGAAAACATTGAACAGCTGAAACAAACACAGGCAGAAGAAGTAGACAGAACAGAGGCAGAGGTCATTGACTTGAGAGATAATTTTTTGCCTACTGGACTAACTCTGCTAGAAGACATGTTTGACTCTAATGACGTTCCCAGAAAACCAAAACTGCAACCAATAAACACGGAAATTGAAGAACACAACATTGGAACACCAGAGAACCCAAAAATGATCAAACTGTCCAAAAATTTGCCACCTGATCAAAAGCCCAAGTACATTGACTTATTCAAAGAATTTCAAGATGTATTTGCTTGGAGCTATGAGGATTTGAAATCCTATGATACATCAGTGATTTAGCACACGATCCCATTGAAGCCCAATCAGAAGCCCTTCAAACAGAAATTGAGAAGAATCAACCCTGTGCTGCCTCCCCTGATTGAAAAAGAAGTAAAAAGGATGTGGGAAGCAGGCATTATAGCCCCTATCAGATTCTCTGAGTGGGTGTCCAACCTAGTGCCTACAAGAAAAAAGACAGGTGAAATCAGACTTTGTGTAGATCTTAGAAATTTAAATCAAGTCTCCTTAAAAGACCACTATCCCCTGCCCAAAATGGACCACATATTGCAGAGAGTAGTGGGAGCATCTAGAATTTCCCTGCTAGATGATTTTTCAGGTTTTAACCAGATACTTGTTCACCCAGACAACCAAGACAAAACTGCCTTTACCACACCCTTGGGAACATTTAAATATGTAAAGATTCCATTTGGACTTAAAAACGCTGGTGCTACCTTTCAACGAGCAATGGACATTGCATTCGCCAAAGAATTACATGACTTCCTAGTTGTGTACCTTGATTATTTAACCCCATTTTCCAAATCTGATGAAGAACATCTCAAGCATCTCAGACAAATTTTCATGACATGCAGGAAATATGGCATTTCCTTGAATCCAAAGAAGTCCTTATTTGGCCTGGAAGAAGGAAAATTACTTGGCCACATTATATCAAAGGATGGGATCAGAATTGATCCTAAAAGAATACAGGCCATCCTCCAAATTCCACATCCGAGAAACATAAAAGAGCTACAAGCGTTCCTTGGGAAAATTAACTTTTTGAGAAGATTTATTCCAAATTTAGCTGAATTAATAAGACTGTTAAGCAACATGCTAAAGAAGGATGCCAAGGTAGGATGGTCCCTTGAGGCCAAGCAGACATTCGAGAGTATCAAAACTGCATTAACCCAAACTCTTGTTCTAACCAGTCCACAGTTTGACAAGGATTTCATCATATTTTCGTTCGCATCAGACCACACAATCGCTGCTGTCCTGTTGCAAAAGGATGAGCAGGGCGCTGAAAAGCCAATTGCTTTTTTCAGCTGAGCCTTAAGAGACGCCCCTCTGAAGTACCCAATAATGGAAAAGCAGGCCTATGCACTTGTTAAGGCCATCAAGGATTTCAGAGTGTACATTTTATATTCACATGTGACTGCCTATGTCCCACACGCTGCTGTTAAAGATATATTGACTCAAGACGGATTAGAAGGCAAAATAGGTAAGTGGATTGCAAGTATCCTCGAATATGACATTGAAATAAAACCAACCAAGCTGATAAAGGGACAAGGTTTAGCCAAGCTGATGTCCGAAACAAACTTTCAGTCCTTAGACATTAACCAGCTGGAAAATGAACTGGAGCTGGCAACTCCACAGATCAGTGAAATATTTCTGCAATGCCCCTGGTACGCTGATATTTGCTCTGTATTGTTAAACCTGTGTGCTCCCCCAGGATTGTCCAGAACAAAGAAAAGATTTTTAAAAATGAAGGCTTTGAGATTTTGTGTTATAGATGGTGCATTATATTGGAGAAATCATGAAGGTATATTGTTAAATTGTTTAACCATGAATGAAACTAACAATGTCATGAAAGAATTCCATGCAGGTGATTGTGGAGGACATCTCTACTGGAAGTCCACAGCAGACAAAATCTTGAGGGCTGGTTTCTACTGGCCCACTCTTTTTGCAGATGTAAAAAAGTTTTCCACGACATGTCACAAGTGCCAAATTTTTGAAGGCAAGAGAAAATTGTTACCCCTGCCCCTTAAACCCATCTCCACTGAAAAACCTTTTCAACAATGGGGTCTTGACTTCATTGGAGAAATTCATCCCTCTTCCTCAGGCCAACACAAATGGATCCTAACAGCCACCGATTATTTCACCAAGTGGGTTGAAGCCATTCCCTGTAGACAAGCCAATGATACCATCATTATCCAATTCCTTGAATGCAACATCCTTTCTAGATTTGGCTGCCCTGAGAAAATCATCACTGACAATGCCGCTGCCTTTAAGTCCAAAAAGATGTTCAGTTTCTGCCATAAGTTTCATATCACCCTGGGCCACTCTACAGCATATTACCCTCAAGGTAATGGATTGGCCGAATCATCTAACAAGAGCCTCATCAACATCATAAAGAAAATGCTAGAAGAAAGCAAGAAAAACTGGCACAAAAAGCTGGTGAACGCCCTATGGGTAGACAGACTTTCAAGCAAAAGATCAATTGGAATGAGCCCTTATGAGCTGGTATATGGCATGGAGGCTAGATTTCCTTCATCCCTGGGCATTCCTACTATCAAGCTGTTACAGGAAATTCAGGCTGAACCAAATGACATTCAAAGAAGAATTAATCAGCCAATTCACCTTCAGCAAACCAGAGAACAAGTCTATGACAGAGCACAAATCTTACAAGAAAATCTCAAAAAGATGTTTGATAAGAGAGCTAAAGTTGAAGATTTCAGTGTTGGTGACAAAGTTTTGAAGTGGGACTCAAGAAGAGAAGACAAGGGAAAACATGCCAAGTTTGACTTTCTATGCAAAGGTCCATTTGTAATTTCTGTTGTTCAAGGAAACAACACCTATTTTCTCAAATCTATGGAGGACAACACTGTTGAAGAAGGCCCTGTGAATGGCAGGATGTTGAAACATTATCACGATCCTTGTTGTTGAAACAATGCAAGTTCTGTAAATATCTTTGTACAATATTATTTGTATATATCAGCACTCAGTTTAAATTTTTGTAAACAGGCCGATTGTTAAGGAATAGCAGTAAATTTGGAAAGGACGCAGCCGATGCAAATTCTTCAATCTCAAAAGCATCAAAACAGAGCAAGAACTTTCAGTTTATATCAGCATAGTTGATCAGGCATTGTACATAAAGATCAAGCGCGCAGAAGAAAGCAGGCGCTGCTGTACATCTCACAGAAAGCTCTGTTGAGGAGGAGTTGGTCATAGTTCAAAGTTTCATATTTATAACAGCCAGAACAAAGAAGTTTTCCGGTCCACAGCAACAATAGAAGATCAAGGCAGTCTGACCTGATGTTCTTGACTTTTCACAAGGAAAAGCCATCCCCAAGTGGAGCCACTGTTAGCCTCCTATTGCAACAGGGTATCATCTTTCATGATTGACATTTTTACATGCCAAATATGTCATACTTTGCAAGCTGCAGTGTTCCATATTTCCAGAAGAGACCAAAGAAGAAGCCATGAAGTGTGCTCATCCAAATGCCACTGCTGCATTCCATTTTGATGAGTTGTTCCAATTTTGAAGAATTTCTTAAAGGGAGGTCCAAACAGTCTAATCCTGGTCTCCCTAGGTTTCAATTTCCTGTTGTAGAATATAGAGAATGATATCTGTCCAAACAGTCTAATCTTGGAAGATTTGTAGATAGGTAGAGAATCAAAGGGACCCAACTGTTTAATCTGGGCCCTGGCTAAAATAAGTGTAGATTTAGATAGAAAAAAGAAAAAAAGAAAAATTGCAAACATGGGTTTGCAAGTCTAAGTGCACCCAAAACAAAAAGAAGAAAAAATGTTAGGACAGTAGGCTGGGTAGGTAGCTGTTTGGTGGCAGAATGATAATTGATGATCAGTTTTGTATCTCACAATGTCTTATCCTTTCAGATCATAGTTATCAGGCAGTTTTGCATTCAAAGGAGGTACTCAAGCTAGAACTCACTAACCTCCCCTTCTTCTCATTTCCCCCAAGTCACTTACTAACATCCCCCAAGGGGTCAAGGTCTGCTTGAGCCTCTCAGTTTCATCATTTCCATGACATTCACCTTGGTGAGGATCTGCTTCACTCAAGGACTGCTCACTCATCATCTGTGAGCCTTCTTTTCCCCAACAAAGTCTAAGGTCTCATACCTTAGCGCCCTCTTTTTATCTCCATTTTAACTATTAACTTTATTATATAACTCCCTAACAATTTTCCCCTTCCCCTATTAAAATCATGTATATAAAACTCCCCTATGTAAATACCCCTCCCTGGCAATATAGACATATTTTTATAAGTCAGGGGAAGAACAGTCCATCTGGGGCTGTTTTTAGCCCATCCGTGTCTTAGCAGGGATTAATCTGACACCTGGCCAGGTTAATAACCTCTTCCCTAGCCCTAAAAAACCCTAAAAAAAATTCAAAAAACCCATTTTTGCACCTTTTGCCCAAGTTCTGTGCATAAAACACTAACCCTGCTTGGAAAAAACCCATATTTCGCCCCTATCCCTAAAACCCAAGTGTAAATATGCCAACCCGCGCTCATAATATTCATACAACATGCAAATCCTGCCATTCCCTATGTTTAAACCCATCGCCGCGATATATTAAAAAGGGAATATTCCCGCGAATATCCCTACCCACTAACCTGCCGTCGCTACCCATCTACTGCCAGCCGTTAGATCTGGCCCGCCACAGATCTACGTTGGGCGGGCTTTTCTATATGCAACACGCCCGGGTTTTAGCGTCCGGGAATTCGGCGGTTTTGCCATCGTACTCCCGCCACGTGCCAAGCTCTGGGGTGTGGCGGAGGTCCCCCTCACGAAACCACCATCCCCGAAAAGCGGTGCGCCACGAAACCGCTTACCACCCGTGACGTCACATCCCACGTCACCCCCGCACGGTCCCTGCTTATGTCACCCCTTTGTCCAGTCACCCGATGAGTCACCTGCCTGCGTGGCCTCCTGTCGCGTCACTGCCACGTGTCCCTGCCACCGTACCTACCACATCATCGTCCGTACGTTATGACGTCATGCTGACGTTATCCTGCCATGTCGCCCTAGTGACGTCATGTTGACGTCCCCCACCGTACAATGTCACATCATGCTGACGTCATCAACACTTTTTGGGCGCAAAGGCGCAAAAGTCGCACTTCGGAGCCCCGGAATCCAATTCTGAGGCAGTTTTTGATCGCTCATCGCAGGATTTTTTAGGCCGAAATGGAGAATCTTCAGGGAATCTTTAGGGAATCTTCTCATCATGCGGCCCCAGGAAGCCCGAAAAGGCGCAAAAATGATCCGTTTTCTTCACAGAGCATACCAAAAGGAGCAGAAGACAATTCCAGATGATACAGAGGCCGAACAACGGCCATTTACTGGTGATTAGACCCGCAACACATCAGATCAACAGTCCATATTTTGTCAAAGAGTATCAGTGGAAGAAAAGACGCCAAAGAGTATCAACAAAGATTTGTTTAGGGGCTCGAGGCACCTGAACATTGATGAAGCCCCTAGAAAGTCAAATCAATAAGCATCAGCCCATCCTTGCCTTCAAATCACCATTAAGGCATTCAAAGCACCAGGACAACAAGGAAGCAGAAACCCATGTATATTTATTTCAGAAGACATTGCACCAAGGCACCCAGGACTACATCATTTATTCATTTTTTTACGGCCGCCCCCAGCGCAGCCTGAGAATTTTCATGCATTTATTTCAGATAGGAGTAGGTCAATAAATTATTCTTTATGACCTGATTAGGTCAAGATGTAATAAAAGCAGTAGATAGAAAGTTTTTCCCTATATATACCACCCTCTGTATAGTTTTAAGGGTTGGTAAATTGAGAATTATTCACTAGAGACTCGCTGTGTATACCTGAATTTTTCTGTAATCAAAGATTGCCAAAAGCTTGGAGAGCGAACTGCCTGTTGTTGATAAATGCTTTTGAGACTAAAGATGGAATTCTTGTGCTGCGGCCTGAAGCAATAAGTGCCTCTTATCTCTGTTTATGTGTTTGCCATTATCTAAATAGTAGGAAAGAAGAATAGCCTAGAATTAGTTTAAATACTCTCTATGCTCAATTTCTGCTGTTTCTTGATGTTTTCCTCTGAATGAATTGGTTATGAATATTGGATTCCTTCTGGCTCATGTTTACCCCAATTCACCTGTGTTGGCCAATTATCTAGGGATTCTTAACTGCCCCTAGGTAGCGCCCTGTTGCTTTCTCTGCTAATCTGTTGGAGAGATTCTTAACTGCCTCTCTTTCTTTAGCATTCATTTCATCCTTTAAACCTGAAAATTGCTTCAAGCTCAGCTATCTTGCTCCATGTTCCCTCACTGTTATTAACGAAACGCACCAGCAGTTCCCCTCCTCGACTCCATGCCCAATGGTTTTAAACATTCAGACTATACTCTGCCTCTCTACCTGAAAGTGTCAATTTTCCCACCAAAACAAAACAAAAAACCCTCTGGACCCAAGACCTAGCCTAAAATCCTTTAAAACAAAGCTAAATCTAAAAGAGAGAGCCCTCTCTGATTGCAGGTTGGCTAGAACCTGCAGTCCAAAGTTGGTTTGTGGTTACCTCGGCCGTATCCCTTTCTTAACCTTCAGGGACAACCTGAGTGATAACAGTTCCCACACCCTTAAACATAGGCATCATCATTGTATTCGCCATATTAAATGATGGAGGTGGAGGTGGAGGTGGAGGTATAGGTGTGTGAGGCACAGATGGAGGCAGAGGTGGAGTGGATGGATGAGGTATCCCTGCGATACCCTAACTCACAAGCTATGGCGCACTTCATGGAGTTCTCAGAATATTACCCTCTTTATCACTATCAGAAGACCCTAAAAACGAACTATATTTAGAGCCTGATTCCTCGTTCCTTCTTAATTCTCTTCCACTTCGCATAGTCCCAATCATCAATTGAAAGGCATAACCCACTTTTCACACAATAGCATCTTAATCCAAGTCCTCAGAGATTTCAGGTACTTACCTCTTGATCCTTTGAAGAACTTGCGCTTTACTTCACTGCAAGGATAATTTTAGGGGCGAATGTTCGCCCTTTGGCGAAATTAAGGGGTTTTAAATTTTTAGTGGGCGAATATTTTGTATCATAGTATATTTTTACAAATCACCTCAAATAGCCCACCTTATTTTAAGGGAAAGGGTAAAAAAGGTAAATTTAGCCCTTGAAATTAGGACTTACAACCTTCCATTCGCCCATTTTCCAAGACTATAGGTTTTATTTAAGTGAATCCATCTTCCCATAGACCAATTTGGTCAATGGTTTTATTTATCATAGTATAATCACCTCATAGGGCCAAATAGGACCATATACCATACAAGTATGTGAATAAATACCATATTTATAAAAAAGTATAAATTAATAAAAATATAAATAAATGAGAGGGATGGTAAATAAATAAAACATTTTTTATATTTACTCAATAAGTCACCTTATATACATGTAAGGGTGTAAACAAATAAAAATATAAGTAAAGTGGAGGTATGGTAAATAAATAAAACGTTTTTTATGTTTAGTCCATAAGTCACCTTATATACATGTAAGGGTGTAAACAAATAAAAATATAAGTAAAGTGGAAGTATGGTAAATAAATAAAACGTCTTTTTATAATTACTCAAAAGGTATGGTAAATAAATAAAAATATAAATAAACTAGACGTATCGTAAATAAATAAAACCTCTTTTTATATTTAGTCCATAACCCTCATTCTATTTATGAAGGCTCAAGAAAGAGGTTTTATTTAAGTGAATCCTATGGGCCAAATACCATATTTGTAAAAGAGGTATGGTAAATTAATAAAAATATAAATAAACGAGAGGTATGGTAAACAAATAAAACATTTTTTTATATTTACTCCATAAGTCACCTTATATTTACGAACACTAAAAAAATGGGTTATATTTAGGTGAAACCTATGACCAAAATACTATGGGACAAATACCATGGACTAGATTGTTATTAATACCATGCAAAAAACCATTATTAACCCTAATATTAGAATTAATAAAAACAAAAATGGCACATGGTATTGACCCATGGTATTCACCAAAATGGCACATGGTATTGACCCATGGTATTCACCTGGAATGTAGCCTATTTAAATGGGGAATTAAACCAGCATGTAGCCTATGCTAAGATTCACTAGGACTTTACAAAGTTTTATTATTTAGTGAAAGACTCGCCAAGATCTTACAAGATTTTATAATTGAGTAAAATATTCGCCATGCCTCGTGAGAGATTCGCCAAAAAATTATATATACATATTATATTATTGATAAAATCGCCTTCCATTTTTCCTATATACCATGAAGATTCGCCCATTTATTATATTTATAAATTTAGGGGGGGTTCTTAAAATTTTCCCTGCTTCACTATAGCTGCTAAACGTATTGATTGTGAATTTAGTGATGAATCCTCCTAGAATATGGTCAATTCAGTGATCGAAAACCCACATGATTTTATTTTTTGAAGCCCCCAATTTCTTAAGCAGTCCAGGGGTCCACACAATAGGGCCGTCAAGCTTCCACGTACCTTAACTATCCACTAATTTGGACAGCCACTTGTGAAATTCACAAGGGAAAGAGAATAAGAATATTTCGCATTCATCTGTATATAGGTATCTATTCAACCACTCTTCCTTCAAAAAGCACAAATTTCTGTTCTCCTGAGCTCCAAACACGTGCAATTTCCAATCGATCCAATTCTCAATTTCTTTCTTAGTGGAGAACCACTTATCACACATCCCTTTAGCAAGATCCTGGTCCCAGCAATAGAACCATTTGTTGGTGTGATGGGGCCTGACCCAGGTTCAAAGTTATTGATGCCAACCAACAAAACCCTAAACTATTGGCCCTTTCGGCACCAACCCGTGTAGCGTAGGCTACAGTCTCACCTGAATCATTATTGGGGGATGACAAAACTAGGTTTCTGCATCTAGAGGCCTATGTGATAGGTTCATGTGGCTCCTAGGGCTTATTTCTATTTTCACAAACCCTAACGCTTCTAAGATAGATAATTACAATAATTCATTTAAATAGTATTTATACCTTTGTGAAAGTCATGCAATATTCATATCATGTATAATCTATAATTATCTATAACATTCGTGTAGAAGATAAGCATTTATTCATATAAATTGCGATACATAGAAAAAATACAGAAACTTGCAGAAGTAAGAAATAATACACAGATGCACAAGTATTGGATCAAAATAGTCTTTATTAGATGTAATCGTTCAGATATAAACTTTTTTCCCTACACACTGATCTGCAAGGGCCCATGCACTCAGCCTGTGGACTTACCAAGGTCTCCACACACTTAGCTGTAGGAGCCTTCCCCTTCTCCTAAGTATGGGAAACAAACCTTTCCTTCCTTAGCTCACTTTCCCTTACAAATATTTCTATAAAATGAGTTTTTTTTCTAGACTCGCTACGACTCTTCTATTTATAGCCTTTTCTCTTACAATACCATGGTCCGCAGACCATGGGTGAGTCTCAAAACCTTCATATCACCTACCCACCTAAGGGACTAAATCCCCTTTGACTCTTACTATTTGCATGCTTTGTTTCCACAAATCGCGGAGACTTTACATCTTTACAAAAAGGACTTACAAAATTTGACAAAATTAACCTGAGGACCCCATCCCAATAGGTTTTTAGATCCATTTCCTTTGGATCTTGATGGTTATTACAATTAATATTTTCCACAAATTGTGGGTCTGAATCTCTATTTTATTTCCCTATATATTAGGTGAAAAAATGGAGACATGGTTGGTATTTTGAAAAGAAATAGTCATTGTCCATGTGTTTTGAATACCTTATTCATTTCAGTGTTCCAAGATTTGTATATTTTGAACAGTGATATAAAGATCCATGCCATAGTGGGTTTTAGTATGTATTCTTCTGTGTGTTTTTACAATTTCTTCTTTATAATCTCATGAATGTATGTATTCTGAGCATTTGAAAAATATCTCTTGATTCATAATTCATTTCTATTGTGATTCTCTGAGTTGATTTTTTCAAATGTTCTCATTTTGATCCTCTAAAGCTACTATAGGATTCATTGTGTATGCCCTATTGTAGTGGATTATTCCCTTTCTTTCTCCATCCATCCACAACAATGACAAAGGTCTAGGATCTACTATCCACCTTGACTTTATCAATCCTGATCAGATATCTAGTTATCTTGGTAAACCAATCTAAACCGTATATTTTTTATTGCATCACCTAATAAGCTATTGATTTAAGGCCCAAAAAAACCCTACATGAACACACACTATCTAAAGATCTATTCATAGTGTAAATGTCATAGAGAGACCTCCCTGGATTGAAGGGGCTAGCCTTCAATCTATAAGTTGGATTGAAAAGATTACCTTGGAAACTTCTCTCCTACATCCAAGAATTTTCTTTTGAGAGCTAACACCTAGTAGATCAACATAACCCTGCAACTAGCCACATGCATGAATCAATTGATCATTAACAAAATGATATAAACTATCATGGAAAAGATGAATTGAATTTGAATAACATTTATTCTATGCCATAACACTATTCTAATCATTGAACTAACTCCCAAGTTGCATAAAGTAAATATGAATAAAGATAACTAACATCTATTTATTTTGAATAAATCATAAACACAATTTTTTAGACTGAGATTGTAAATCCTTCCAACCATTCTTCCACAAGAGAGGTGATAGGGAAGCCTACAATCATAGATTTTTATAACTTAACATCTACTGCAATAAAATAAAGACATGAAATTATTTAAACTAAGAACAAGATAGAAATATAGAAGAGGGACCAAAGCCTCTGGGTTGGGCCCAAACCCAAGGGTTTTAACCCTCTAAAACTAGCTCAGATGTAGCTTAATAACCAACTTCTCATTATCAGAAAATAGTAGTCTCATACATCACATGAAAGTTAACAATGATAATGTCAAGCCCTAGGCTCAATATCTACTCCTAGCTGAATCAAAACTTTGAATCCAAATGAGCCTTTTATCTTGTTTATTTATACAAAAGTGTAGTTGATAGCATTTCCCTTTAAAATAGGAGTGGTTCCCTCCATCTCGAAAATTGTGTATCTTGTCCTCCCTTAGCTTCTCATGCACTTGGAGTTACTCAACTATCAGTAAATTCAAGATCGTGAGTGAGGATTTAGTGATCTCAAGCCAAGTTAGAGAGTTAAGGAGGTGGAAAAGCCTCACTAGATTCCCTCTTGGTTTTCTTCATCAAGCCTCTACACAGTAAATGCCTCAAAAATTCCTCTTTTTCCTGCAATTAATCACATTAGGCCACATACTATGACAAACAACCTTTACTCTTCTTAATAAACATATTATAACAAAAAATGTGAATTAATGTGAGAAAATGATAGTCTTAGGGCTAGAGGATAGAGTAATTAACGTCAATATATACCTATTGATGGGACTCATAATCACCCCCCTGCTGAAGGTGTTGCTCATCCTTTGAGAAACTCAGTCATCCATATGAAGCTCATTCATGTCCCTGGTGGCTTCTCTAACATCCCAAGGCACCTCAGATGGTGTGCCCTCCTGTGGATAAAACTTGCATTTTCCTCTACCTCTGTCCATATCTTTGGTTTGTATGCCCAATTCCCTTCTTCTTGTAAGCCTAATAATAAAGGTGGACTGTGGAATAAGGCATGCCACCTTCTGTGACAAGCTTGTAGACTCTCTGTTCCTGACATCCTAAAAGTGTCCTCAAAATGTAGAATGGATTTCTCTTGGATTGCTATGCATCTAGGTGCTAAGGAAGGATTAGAGGCCATAAGGTTATGATTGTTGATGACAACCTTAAGGCTTACTAGATCTGCTTTGATATACAAGGGTTCCTGCTCTTCTATTGTCATCACCTTTTTCATTTCCTCAGCCCTTTCCTCCTCATGAGTCAACCAAGATGCTAATGCCATTAGTTGCATGTCTCCCAATATTTAATTAGGATCGCAAAAATTCAGATATGTTAGAATGAAATTGGGCATATAGAATTCAACTACTTTTGCCCTATCTTCCATACTAGCTTGTTTGCAAAATTCCATAAACTACCTGTAGCCTTGAAAAGTAAAATATCCATAATGTGTTAGTGATTATTTTGGAATTGCAACCACTGTTCCTTGAGGAAAAGAGCATAGAATTTTTATGGTTGCCTACACTATATGGCTTCCATAGAGATACTTGCCATAGTGGAAAGTTGTGTTTCTTTCTCTTGCAGCTGCTCTCTCAACCCTTTGTTTTTTTGTCTATAGCTACTCCCTCAAAATTGAATCTCTTAATCTCAAATCACATAACTCTTTTCCCATTTCAGTGACCTTCTCCTCCATGAGGCCCACATCTTCTACATTCTTATATTTGGAAAGTTTCATCCACCTATGTGTTCTTCTTCTCTTTATTTCCAACTAATAGAGGAGTGGGACTACAAGCTAGGTTTGTTATAGGACATGAAGTTAGGTTGTGGATCATGTTCTTGTAGCTCTTGGAGGCCTTTTTCATTTACTTTTAAGTTGGTTTCTCATTCATGTAGATTCTTTTTCTGCTCACGTAATATTTCCTGTTTCTCTTGTAGCTGCCCCTGTTTCTCTTGTAGCACCTCTTTGTCTGATTACTCAAGGGAATCTTGTGTCTTGGGTTTCTTAAAGGTCACTACCCTAGTGGTGGGCCTTCTCTCATATGTCACAGGTGGTTTTATTTTTCCCTTAGGAGAGGTAATATCCTCAATGTTTCCTTCACTAGGCCTCACTTCTACCTTTCTACTAGGTGACTCCTCAATAATGATAGGGACCTCTGAAGGAGGTTGTGGTTTTCCCTTCCTGATCCTAGTTCTCTTCCATGTTTTTAAATATAAGGGACCTTGCCTCTATTTCATCCTTTTGGGCTTGAAAAGTGTGCGCAATGTGGCCAATGTGGCAGCCACTTGTTGCATTGAATTCCTTGGATAAAGACTTGTTTGATGTCCTTGCTTCTCTTTTCCTTGGGGTTTAGAAGTCTTCTCAGGGATTTATTTTTATTCTACTTATTTCTCTTATTCTTGTTCCTTAAGCTATGCTTCTTCTTCCTTTTTTCCTCCTGTTTTTTCTTCCTCTTTTTTTCCTCCCCTACCTCCAATTCTAGAGGCTGGTGTTTCTCCAGGTGTGATGGTTTGGGTTTCAATGAAGGTCTCCTTGTCCACGTCCACAAAACCAGTCCAAAGGAAAGGGTTCCTTAAGTGGATCAAAGAATCCATCACAATTAACTTGATGAGGCCATGGTGGGATATGTGTTGATTATTTCCTTCCCTCATCTTCTGGCTCATTTCAATGATTAAGTGGAGGAGGAAATGAGGAACACTAATTCTTTGAGGGAGAGGCAATTATGCTTTGAATCTTAACTCATGAAGTAACCTAAAATTATAGGAATATACCACACTCAATTTCCATTCAGAATATATATATATATATATATATATATATATATATATATATATATATATATATATATATATATATATATATGAGGATATGATAAGCTACCTCATCACAGGAATAAGGTAGGTTTTCTCTTCTCACTCCATTCTTATCTTCCGTAGGTTACTCTTTCAAAATGAAGAAATGTTTCCTAGCTGTGACACTCACTGCCTTATCTTCTTTGCTCCATAGAATTCCTAGGGGTAAGGTGGTCAATATTCTTATGGTTTAAGGACTTAGAGAGATGGGAAATCCTCTGACAACAGTAGTCACACTATCTTCTCTTTAAGAATGTAATGCCATTGGAAATTCATGAGTGATATCATCATCACACCCTTTTAACAATTCAAAGAAACCCAACAATTGATGTCTTCTGAATATGTTCACTACTAGAAGGTGTTGGTGAGTCCTATTGGTATTTTCGGGTTATCTTCTACTAAATATTCCCCCCATTGCTTCTACTACCCCTCCTTGGTCTTACTTGGGTGTGGAATTTATTTTTTTAAAGCAGTCTCAATGGTGGAATTAGTGTTAAATTCCTTTTTTCAGTGAGGGAGAACGATGATAGAATTGATAACAAAAAAAAATATTTTTCACTGCTTCTATCCATAAAAATTTCGAAAAAGACCTCCTATTGATCAATTTTCTATTACAGACTATCAATTTTAGGTAGAATTCTCATGCAAGTGGATGGAAAAAAAGGAAGGAGGATGCCACTTCTTTGAAAATAGCTCTATCTATGCATGAGGGTTTGGATACAATTTCAGGGCACTGTGGCTCCCTTTCACCCTTCAAGTCCTCGTGTAGATCCTTCTCAGCTCTCCTGTATCATTTCAGACCTTACTGTAGCTTCCTGTTGTAGCACCTATAGACAGGCTTCGAAAATTCTTAGTGGCACCTTAGGTGGTCTGAGAGAAATAGCTTGTCCTTCCTCTAACTTTTTTTTTTTTTTAAATGAGTGATGGTGAAAATGAAGTCAATCCGAGTACATAATATTATATTTGTGGTAAAGGCTCACAATGCTTTAGTGACATGGAAAATACACGATTTTCATTTTTTCGACCGTTGTCCCCATTCCTTGCAATCATTTCCCCTCTCCTCGTGATTATCACCCCACTCTTCGAGAACACCACCTCTCTTTGAGTTGAAATCTCCAAATTGCATGTGTGACTAACACAAAATTAAGTTTAGTAGCTGAGTGTGGCCAAGTTCACTGGCCATCTCTAGCCTAGTAAAACTCATTTCTCAACCATTAATAAATTTTATCATTTTATGCATAGGGAAGAGGTGAGGGTTGTCATACCTGAGCCTACCTATGGATAAAATTGCTGGAGATGGTTGCATGCTAGAACTGGGCCTCATAACATCATGATATTTGAGGGAGTTGATTATTATTCTTATTTCTATGCACGTCTTCATAACTTAATGATATCCTAACTAATAACTTTGTTTTGTGTGTAGGTGCCTTTCTTATGTCCAAGCCTACTACTGCTGCTGGTAGAGTACCTTCCTGAAGATGATGTGTCTCCTCTCTATTTTAGATATGGCTCCAAGATGCTCTTTGTGGGTGAAAAACAAAATTCCAAGGAGTCTTTTTGTGACTACACAAGTTTCTACAAAGAGGAGTTTCCTTCCTGTAGCAGTCATTTAATCCTCACTTCAAGTCTCCATATTGCATGCTAGGGTTGAGGGGAAGTGATGAAAGGAATTAGGACTGGATTAAGTTCACGAGGAAGTGGTGTAGGTGTTAGAAGAATAGAAAAGAAGGATTTTTGTGTTTTTTTAGATGCATGATAGCATGTAATTTTTTAGAATTTTTTTGGCTAAATGGAGTGGCTGGGTGATAGAGTTGACATTAGAGTACCTCCCTTAACATTTCCTAGAGACAACATGGCCTTCTAGTCTCTTTTTCCATTGGATCCCCCTCATGTAGCCTCACATGATCCTCCTGTATCATTATAACACCTCTTGTAGCATTACAGGTCCTTCGTATAGCATCACAGGGAGGAGGTAAAATTGGAGTCTGTTGTTGATTGGATGATGGGGAGAGGTGGGATGTAATTGGAGAGTATGGGAATGAGGTGTATGGATGGGAGGATGGAGGGAGACTTTTATATTCTTCCCTCTATCCATAATTCTTCCAACTGTGTGGAGTCTTGCAAGAGAAAGATGTTAGCATAAATGGTGTAAGAACTCCCTCCTTTTGCTTGTCTTTTCTCTTTCATATTTTCTCCTTTTTTTTGAGACAAAATGGTTGCCTCTGTAGAGGTTTTCAACCTGCATGCTTTCTCTAGGTACCTCAGAGGAGGTTTTCATCTAGGCCCTCTTATTATTATTGTTATTTTTGTGTGTGTGTGTGTTTTTTATAATTTTGGTGGACTGAGGGCTATGAGCCTCCCAATCACATTTAAATCTATGTTGACAGAACTAAAAAATTCTTCCTTGGATAGAGGTTTCTTGTACAATTTCAACCTATGTACATTGACAATTAAGGGAATTCCTTCCTCATCAATGGTTTTGATTTGGATAGGCCTATTCTCATGACACTTCTCTACTAGATAGGGACCCATCCATGTTGTCATCAACTTCCCCTTGAAATTCTTGAATTTTGAATCATATAATAGGGCTCAATCTCCTTCTTCGAAAGTCCTTTATTTGATGTTTTTGTCATGCAAAATATTTCTCTGTAGTTGGATTACCTTAGTGTGTACGAGAGATTGCATTATGAATTCATCTAGATCATTAAGTTGGAGCAACTTTTCCTGTTGTGCTGAAGTGAGATCCAAGTATAATTGATATTCAATCCTCAAGGTGTTGTACTGAAATTCAATAGACAATAGGGAATTATTCCCATAGACCATCTCAAAGGGAGTGGATCCAGTGGTGGAATTCCAAGTGGTGTTGTAGGCCCAAGTAGCTTCCACAAGTCTGTCTTCCCAATATTTTCTTCCACTGCTAACAACCTTTGTAAGAATGTTATCCAATGCTCCATTAGTAACTTCCACCCGCCCATTTGCTTGAGGGTGATAGGAAATAGACTTCATGTGCTTGATGTCGTGCTGCTTCATAATGTTTTCAATTGTTATACAACAAATTGACCTCCTCATCAACTCAGAGGGGAAAGACATGATGACTAAAGCAAATACCACAATTACAGGCCTTGATTCCACACTAACGCTAGTTGCACACTGAAAAATTGCTTTATAAAGATTGTACCAAGCCTAAGGGTGTGTTAGTGACCCGGCTAACTCAAGTTGTTAGGTAGGGGACAACGTTAGTGAAACTAGATGCAGTTCCAAGGGTCAAAGGAACGAATTCACTCACAAATATCTAGATATTTGTTCCTAAAATTACTCAAGAAAAGAAAGGAAACATCCAAAATCGACCTATTTGGAGAAATTCTAATCTGAATGAAGGAGGCAAATGGGAAAGAGCTGAAAAGCAGGGAAAGTTCATTGCTTTTGCCCTAGTGAACTCTATGAGGAACTTGGCAACCCTAACTCATTTTCTATATAAGCAAAGTGAGGGTCATTGGGAAAGGGGTTAGAGCATTTGAAAGGATAGCCTACTTAACTGTTGAGAAGTGTCTCATATCTGAAGAAGTTGGCAAGAAGGGAGAGAGAGAGAGAAGCTAAAGGGGCAAAGGAAGATTGATGCAACAGATGGTTGTAATCACTCTTCCATTATTAATATAGAACTGCAGTTGTGCTGCCTACTCTATGGTGTCGATACTATCGTTCATTAAGTTGTTCATTTGATACTTGTTTGCATGAGTAGTTTAGTTGTATGCAATTATATGTTCTTCATGTATTCATATATTAGTTTTCAAGGTTGTATGCTGTGATTCCACTTGTCTTTCCTTTGTGCAGGACTTGATTTGGAGCTGGCTTTGAGGGAGTTCTGCTTGGCTGCATTGTGATCTCCAAACAAATCTAGAAGGAGACTTGAGGTAATCCTCTTTCCATACTTTGATAGTTGATAATTGTCTATGAACATGTGTATAACTTTGTAACATCTGCAGATAATCTTACAGTCTGTCGAAGGTCCCAGGAAGACCTTTGAGGGTATTTTCATTCTCCATACACCATGCATTTTACCCCATAGAAGAATTGGCAACTCCACTGGGGACTATACATCTAGTTCCTGGTTTACCCAGACTCTTCTTGGTTCTCTCCTCCTTCTAAGAGCTCCCTATACTTTTGCAATCCTTTTCTGACCCACCAAGAATCTTGCTGCATCTTTCTTACATACATTCATCTCTGAATCTGATCTTGAAATCCATCTTTTTGACTAATTTCCTACACTAACACAGGTTAGCAGTCTACATAGGGCTTTATAAAGCACTGCACCTGTTCACAGGGAGCGTTAGTGGACCCATTAACTCTCTGTAACCACTGTTACAGAGCATTAGTCTCCCAAAAGTTTGATTTTTAGCTGTGTCTAGAAGCCAAAAGGGATAGGAAGCCTTCTCATGGACTAAAATAAGATCTGTAACTGCATTTTGTCAGCAAAGTAGGTGTCCTAGAAATTTATTTTTAGGAAAAAAGTTTTGTTTTTTTTTCTCAAAAGCATTTTTTCTGAAACAAAGGCTCACAATTTTGATTCATCCTTTTGTTTAACTGGTTATTAGTTGCTTTATTTTGGTTTCAAGTAGTTGTTAAGAAACATTGGAAAGAAATCTTTTGGTTATGCATGTGTTAAAAGACTAAAGATGCATGGAAAAAGCTATGAATATGTGAAAATAATGAATATGTAGAATACAACTTGTTTTCATCGAATTGAATTTTTTTTCAAAGAATTGTTTTGTGCATGATTTATTGAGTAAGAGTCTCATCACATTTCATATGTCAACTCCCCTAACGAAGTCAATAATCAAGTACACATAAAATTTACCTAAAATCAATCAGTAACTCTTTATTGAGCAAACAAACATTAGTGCAGGCTAGGATCTTGGGCTAAGCAGTGTGAGTAAATTGCCCAAGGTAGAAAACCAAACTAGTGTCATTAAAAGAGAGAAAAATTCCTTTCGCACTCATACTACTAGGACCACACCAGTAAAAGAAGAGAAAAATAAGAGACAACATTGGACTGTAAGTGAAGGTAGCCCGCTTTCTCTTACAAATCCTTTGGGTATTCTGTGTATTGGGGATCCCTTCGAGGATTTCAGAACTGAGCCAGGGACTCAGGTATCCTGCCCACACAGTGCTGTGTTTACGACTATGTCCCCCCCTGGTGGTGTCTATGATTTGAGGTATCTTTAGTGGCCAAACTTTTAGGGACTTACACAAGGTGACTAGGACAGGTTGCCCTGGTACCTAAAACAGATGGATCTACTCTATCTTCAGTTTTTGGGAGGGTTCCCGTCTTCATGAGAGTACTTGGCCCCTCAATCTATGGTACAGGCAAAGCTATAGAGTAACCGTAACTGTACATCTGGCCATCCTTCTCTCTTATTCATTGAAATAATGGGTTTCATCTACGGTGATTGGTGCTTATCAGATAAGGAAATTTCCCTCTTGTTTCTGATTGACCCATTTAGTGTATTTTTTATATTTTTAGGCACCGATGTGTTATCATTTTGAGACTTTAACAAATATCACAATAAAATTTATTGATAAAAATTAACAGTCACCATGGATACATCCAACCCTCGTTGTCAATCTAGATGATTGCTAAGATTTCCCCCACTCATTGTGGAAGATCCTCCGAGTTCCATTGAACCAGATTCCCCATCTTCGGGGGATCAGTCTCCTAGATCTCACATGAGATCTATTTGGACAACCGATGATTCAAGTTTTCCAAAGGATTTCTTTATCGAAGGATTCCTTCCTCCCTTTAAAACTCTGCTCATGAATCTGTTGGAACCTGTCTTGGCTCCCGTGGTACCTGTACTTCCTGTTTCAGTAGTTGGAACATTTCCATCTATCCCATCGATGACTAACGGGTCATGGAACTTTGTGGATTCTTTTGGTCCTCCACCACTTCCCCAGTCGACAGTCATCACAACAATGTCGATGGAGAACCCCGCTATCCCATTTGTCCTAGGTAAAACCACTCACATGATACCCTCTATGAGCAGGACCCAGCTGATGCTAGGTTCCACTCCTTTCGTTTCAAACTGCATACCTTCGATAAGTGCCACATATAGCACTCCCTATAACTCTCAATATGGCACTATGGGTGTGTTTCCCGTCTACTAACAACATGGTTGACCTCCGTTGTACAGTTCAAACCCCTAGATCCATGTACCTATGGGGGTTCCCACTATGCACATGCTAGTAGGGAACGTAACAATTCCCCCTCCATTCTCTGGCATGCATGGTCAGTTGCTAATTGACATGAGCATTCCCTCTGTCATTCAAGGATAAATGGTTAGTTCTATGTCGATCAAGAATCCTCAAGGGATTCCCTACCAATCCATGGGGGCACCCTAATCACATATTCAAATGAGTCAAGGGGGCACCACTTATCTTGGGGGTAATTCTATACCCCAACATCAAAATCCTCATGGAAATCCACTCTACAACACCATACCTCAAAGCAACTGTGACACCATGCAACCCATGTATAATATTGGGAATGAAATGATGGGAGGAGCGCAGAGATGCTCAAGTCATCCGTCATAACCATGGTCCGAGTTGGGGGCACCAAAATCTCTGCCTTTCTTGGCAACATTGGATATACCGGACATATACAAGCTGATGAACAACCCCATCTATCACAATTTATAATGGTTGCCGATCCCACATAAGATACCAATGGACATCCCAAATTTTGATGGAAAGCAAGGGGAGGATTCCAGCACCCATATCACCACCTACCATCTTTGGTGTGTTTCAAACTCTATTGTGGATGATAGTGTCCGGTTACATCTTTTTCCCCGCACCCTCACTAGCAATGCAACGAAATTGTATATTGAGTTACCACGAGCGTCAGTAAACACCTTCAACGGTTTAGCGATGGAATTCCTAAAGAACTTCCAGTTACCTATCCGCTGTGATACTGGGACAGAGCTCCTCACTTCATTTCATCAGGATACCGCCACCCACATCTCTGATCATATACATGAATGGAGACGTAGGTGGAGGTTAGTCAAAGCTTCCCTCCCAGACCTTCTCTTCGCAGACTAGTTCTGCAAGTCCTTACTCCCGCAAATCACTAGAGATGTTGCTCTAGGTGGTGCGGTCACAGAAGACCAATCCATACATCATGCCCAACACTTAGATCTGATATATTCACAGTCTGGTACTCTTTACGACATAATCCCCAATGCCCCTAGAAACCCCAATGTTTCCACTACTCAGCACCCTAGAGTGCACGTCGACGGGATTGTTGGTGCAACCTCTGGGGCCGCTATAAAACAACTCAGCGGTCACATCACCGATATGATGGTGGACCCCTCTACCAAATTGATTGCTCTTTCGGCCACCGTGATAAACTCTGTGCAGTCTACGCAAAAATCGAGTGGAAAGAACAAGAAGAATAAGAAAAATACCGCTCCTTCTGAGGAGCAGTCAACAAAGTAGCCAAACCAAAAACAAAAGGCCACTACGCCTACTAACGAGGAAAAGGATAAACCCACTAGATATCCATGCAAACTCTATGTTGAAGACCACACGACTTGACGTTGTCTGTGTCTTCAGGAATGCATAGAATACCTTAGCAAAAGCGATACTGGTAAGACCCCCGCTGTCCTTAGAAATCGTTTTCCCACTCAGCAGCGGAAAAATATTATTGCAAACCAACCACAACCCCCACAAGGGGGCAACGATGGCTCGCAACATCCTTCAGCTGGTGAAGGATCTTCTATCGTTTACACATTTGAAACGTTAGAACTCGCCACAAGAGCCAAATCTTATGGAGCTCCTATCACTCATGTAGTGAAACCTTCCTCAAGTGCTACCCCATCGCCGCCTAATGATTTGCATATCGAAAGGCCAGTTGAGGACCTTGTAATTTGACCCCCAAAAGGGGAACTTCGATGCACAACACACAATACATCTACACATGCCTCCCAAAACTACAACATTGTAGAAGATTTGGCACAAGCACCATCGGCTATGTCGGCACTCGAAGTATTTCAAACATGCCCAACACACCGGAAAGCTTTTCTTTTAGATATTGGTGGTATCGACCCAGAGGATTCCATGCTTGCTATTTTCGACATGGACAAGTGTAAACATCCCCTTTCTCACCAGCTTGCATTCCAGGTGCATATAACTTCGAAAGGTAAAGGCATACACAGAACTATCATCACCGAAGGTGCTTCTACCTGCGTCATGTCGACTTCATGTTGGCTCACCCTGGGTTCTCCAACCCTCTCCTTGTAGTCAAACTCCCTTAAAGATTTCGATGGCCACACCTTTATCCAAAAAGGATACCTAGCCAGTTTCCCCATCACTTTGTATGGGAAAACCGTAACAGTGGACATAGAAATTGTAGAAAAAAATCTCGACTATAATCTCTTGCTGGGTCGCAGTTGGACATATGCCATGACGGCCGTGGTATCTAATATCTTTCACATCATCCTATTTCCATTGGATGGAAATATAGTTATATCAGATCAATTTTCTTTCTGTACCCCTGATTATTCACCATTACCAAGTGGCTTCGTACCCCTAGTAGGAGGTGGAATTGACTCTTATGTCAGTTTAGGTACCGGTCTACTGAAGGCTTCTTCCCTCATGGGTTGTTTTCCTCTTCAGCCACCCAAGGTTTCATAGACAGTCAACATGCTTTCATCTATTACTCATGAACTGACCGGCCCATGGATCCTACTAGCTCCTTCAGACCTTGACACATTCAGAGAACAGATGCCACTATCACCAGCTGAATTGGCCTACCAAGCCATTCAATCCGCATCCGCATCTCCAGTCATGTTGGTTACTACCGACGGTACCACCGCCCCTCCCCTAACTGCTCCTCCTTTAGATCCACTCGATCAACTCCTACCTACGGACGAAGCTGTTTGAGATATCATGAGTTTTGGAGAGCGACATTGGGAGGATTGGCCCTATCGTGTTTTTATATCTGATTCGAACATGATGCCTCTTAAAATCCTGTCCCCTGACATACCAAAAATCATTTCCTCACCCTATACGACCATCCAAACTTTGGATGCGGAAGGAAACATGGGCGACACTTCCAAATCATTGCCCATCAATATTTCTATCAAGACAGGCATCTTGGAAAACATCTAGATTGGAACCAATTACAATCCTGAGGAAATTGCGAGCTCCACCTGCCTATTTAACGAATCCCACGATGTGTTTAGTGGGTCTCACGAGGAAATGCTCGGCATTAATCCGTCTATTGTTGCGCATGAGATCCAGCTTTATGATGATAAAAAACCCATTGAGTGTCAGATCCCTTCTCTGGAAATAGTCATTGAACCCTTGCTCGGCATTACTACCGAAGAAGAATGCTTACTATACCTTAAATAGCTGAATAAAACCCATTGAGATGCCAATTTAGCACTCGAGGCTCACAAGTGCTAGGTACAATCCCAATTTATGAAAGAGTTTAAGCTTCATTCTTACAAAGAGGGTGCCCTTGTGTTGCTCTATCATCCAAAAGATGACCTCTTGGAGGCTTGCACGCTTCAACCCATCTGGCTATGTCCCTATGTCGTAACAAAAGTCCTCCCCACAGGGGCATATGAACTACAGGACTGGGAAGGAGTCCCGCTCAAGGAGCCCAGATATGGGCTTTATCTCAAAAAGTATTATGCCTAGTATTACACTGGGCATGTGCTTTGTAATTTTATGTATTCATAAGTTTTGCTTCCCTTTTTGGTGTGATTGGATTGTTTGGTTATTTAGTAGAGTACTTGTCTCATGCATTCTTCTCGCAATGCAGATGTCGTCATTACCTTTAGCATACATAGGATACACAGATGGTGCTAGTCATCACACATGGCACATTGCATCAGTTGCTTGGGTCATCTCACAGCCGAGTCGGAACTATTTTGCTCTGGGGGGTCTTTCTTGGTACCGCCACCAACAATATTTCTAAGTATATGTTTGTCGTTTCACTTCTCACAGAAGTGTCATCAAGGGACATCTCCAATCTGGTGGTCAGGTTAGACTCCTAGCTAGTCATTATCTAATTGACAAACCATTATCACATTCATAATCCAACCTTGTTGCATCATTATCTAAGGGTACGACTCCTAGAACGTCGATTTGAAATAATCACATATGAACATGTTCCTCGAGAATTAAATATAGTTGCTGATTCATTAGCTAACTATGTATTAGATTGGCATTTGTCTCATTCTTTATAGAAGCATGCATGAAAATTAAAACGTTTACTGAGTTAATTTTTTTTTACAAAAAACATTTAAAACACATTTACAACATCAAAATACTAAAAATGTCTGTATATATCTATAGATCAAAATCTAGTCTTTTACATCAAAATATTCCAAAACATGGATGTTCTAAGTACAAAATGGCTTTAAAAGCCCAACTACAAATATTCCTTGGCTACACCAAAGCACCTGCTAAAAAGAGCCTATTGCTCCAAAAATGCTAAAACCGCTCTAGCTACCCTCCGAAGAGGAACAAGAAAATGCTCAGCTACACCAACTGTTTGCCACTGCATATGAGCAGGAATATCCCTCATAGGAAGGGTGAGATACCCATGGTCAAACCCTCTAGGTTCCTTAGAACCTCATGGAGACTATCAACATTTCCCCCTCCAGCAAGTAATTGGCCTCCTCATCAAATATGACGAGGTTCACCCGCGAGTCTTAATGGTGCCACATTTGTGTTAAGCATAATGTTTCATGTCAGTACATATTTCACCTATAAAAACATTACATAAACATTCAAAAGCTAAAAAATACTTAAAGTACTGTAAAAAATTATTCTCACCTTGAAGACCCCAGTTGGTCCCAAGCGGTAGCATCAAGTCGGGGTTGCTGGTAAAGTCCATGCCCTCATAAGCATAGTCATCAATAATCACAATTTGGCCACGAAGCCACTGGAAGAAATCTTCATCAAAGAAATGTCGGATCAGTCCTCCTCCTGTGCGAGGATCGAGTGATGACCAACGACCTTGCCTTGGCTCCCTCGGATCCAGGGGACCTAAGCTCATCCTTAGGTGCATAACAGGTACCCTCTCAAGGAAGAATGAGACTATGATAGTACCATACCCAAAACTGTGTTGGGTACGAGTCTTGCATGTTGTTAATTCTGCCTTCAACTGGCGAAGCACTGGTTCACACCAGTTGAATATCTGTGGCTGGAAAAAGTCAACTGCAAGCAACAGATGGGCCTTTGTTGCAACATGGGGACTCTTTGACCCCGCCAACCACACAATCAACCATAAAACTACCCTCATAAACCTAGACCTTATCCTCTATATGGGGACTCTGTTTTTGACTAGTCTGCTCTCAGGGATGCAGTAGGATTGCACCAGCTCTGAGGTAGATCATGGATCTGGCATACCACCAGTGAGGCTTTCCTATGCCCCACGACATGAAAAACCAGTCAAAAAACATATGTCATCACGGTCAATAGCCAACTCTTGATCTCCAACCTTGAACACTTTCTCGTGTTCATCCCAGCGCTGGATAATCCATCGTAATAAATTCTCTTGCCCTTTCATTAGCTCCAGCTTTGCATACTTCATTAAATCGTAGTGGCGCAATGCAAGTATGCATGCTTGATCATTTTGCATCAGCAATGCCTGGCTATCATGGGCTCATTCTCTCCATAGGTGAGTTATTTCGGCCTAAAACCTGCATAAAATAGCCCTAAAAATAGTCAAAATGGGGCACAAACACTTCAGGAATCCATGCATGAGGGTTTTAACTGTGCCCTTCAACTCTAACGCTACCCCTAGTGCTGCACAGGGAGGATTAACGCCCTCCAGTGGCTTGTACAAGGTGTTTAACGCTCCCTACAGGCCATCTGGAGGGCGTTAGTGTGTAAACAGGGCTTTAGGGCACCTCAAATCTGACAAATTCCACCCATAAAACTGTCAAGAAAGGTTAAGAAATGCATAGAGAAAGGTTTTGGCCTTCACCTGGGACTGATGACACATCGACTAGTTGCCTGGATCTCCTGCAATGGTCCGTGGAAAATCTGCTCCTCTTTTGCTCCAAATGCTCTCACAAATCTCCAAATAGTGAAAATAATGCATGTGAAAGCTCAAAACATTTCCTTATATTTATTTTGGAGACATGATTTTCTGAAATCATTAAAGAGGAAGTAGTCCATTCTCCATGATTTTTTATCATGCATGAACCCATATGATAGGAATTGCTGCCTTTTTATACTTTTTACCGCTTTTGATGAAAGTACCTTCAGGAATGAAAAGTAGTAAAAGCTGCATGCAATTCTCAATAGAGCACTTTTTGAGATATTTTATTGCTCTTTAAAAAATAGAAACATCTTCGAGTTTTCATCGTCGAGCTCATTAAACATATACGACGATGGTCTGAGAAACTCTTTTTTGATCTTTTTCCAACTCATTAAACTGAAAAAGACCAATTGAGCATTCTTTTTAGGCACTTTTTCTCGCTCGTTAAACTGAAAAAATCATGAGTTTTGTCTTTAGGCTCGTTAAACTTTATATAGATGACCCGAGCATTCTTTTAGGTACTTTTCTTGCTCGTTAAACTGAAAAATCTTGAGTTTTTTGTCACTGGGCTCGTTAAAAATATACGACAACAATGAGAGCACTTTCCTTTTTGGGACCATTTCTCACTCTTAAATCGAAAAATCCCCAAGTTTTTCTCTCCTTTAGGTTTGTTAAATCATCAAAGGAGGAATAAGCAGTTCTTTTACCTCTTTTTTCTCGTGCACTAAACTGAAAAGATACCCTGAGTTTCCTTCATTTGACTCGTTAAAATTTGATGAAGGTATTGAGTTTTTCATCGCGTAACTCATTAAAAAATTCACGACGAAAAATGATTTTAGTCCATCTCCTCGTACTCGTAACAAAATGAGGTCGACATCTATTGAACATAGGTTTCTATTTATCTAGATTCAATAGATTAACTTACGGAAAAGTAACCGATCCAGGTATACTATTAACCTTTTGTCGCACCTGATTAAGAACTATGACAAAGATACCACCATGGAGTTGCTCTTTACAATCTTTTCAGACTCTCCAAATATGAAAAGACCACCAATTTGTCTAGTTGGACTCTTTAAATTAGATAGACAAGATATAGAGTTACTCTTTTTACGATACTTTTCAGACTCTTCAAACATGAAAAAATTGACGAGTTTGCCTGTCTGGACTCATTAAACTAATCAGATAGGGCAGAGAGTCACTATTTTTTCAGTCCTTTTCAGACTCTTTAAATATGAAAAGATCAATGAGTTTACCCATCTGGACTCATTAAACTAATCATACGGGGAAATTGGATAGTACAACTGTATTCCGTATTAGAAAGCATGGTTTGGTAGCAGTCGTTCCCTTGAACATGGCACTCCCTCAAATAAACCTTCCTTGTGACAACCTCTCAAATATGAATCCTACCATCCTATGAGTTTAGCCTAAATACCTTGATGTAATTGCATCTCTATATCCTAACACTCTGTAGTGTTCATGAGTCTAGTGTTGCATGGTTAGAACCATTGTCGTGCCTTCTATTGTTCAAGGGTTAACCTTTTGTTTCCTCCATCAACCCATCAAGCATATTATTTCATCATGCCCTCTGTTGTTTAAACCCAAATGCTCAAAATATTCCTCAAAAAACAAAATCATTCTTGTCCCGTTTCATGTCGACTTATGTAGGACACATTATTGCCTACCTTTCGACATGTTTCTTCCTATCGACTTCAACACTCTATCTAGGAAGATAACCCAGAAACACTTTCAATGCCTTGGTACTTATAGACATTAGTGGCATGTTACCTTGTGTTTGATTAGGGGTTCTCATTATTCTACAAGTGTTTGATGACAAAGACATCTTTCACACTCGCTAGTTTGTACTATGCATCTTCGAGACCATCACCATTATCAGTGGCCTTCCTTGCGTCTGTTAATGGTCTCCATTGTTGACTGGTAATCAAATGATTTCATGCATGTTTGATGTCAATGCATATATTCAGATGTATCGATCTATGCTGTTCGGTGAAGCGGAAATCAAGACCTTGGGTAGAGGCTTGCATCATTCAACCTTGTTTCCTCTCCTAAGCTGCGGATATTGTTTTTTGGAGATAGCTGTTTCAAGATCATTCTATTATGACATCGGATCCACATTGTGCTTATCAGTGGCTAGTATCGTCATATCTCTTTAGAGAAAATCACTCTAACATAGCTACTGAGCATGGGAATGACCGAATCAGGACATGATTTTAGCAGTTATATATATATGTGTGTGTGTGTGTGTGTGTGTGTGTGTGTGTTGTATCAGGTTTCCATTGCCGCCCGAAGCTTCGATCCTCTCTCTCTTTTTTAAAAGGGAAAATTACAGTTATAGTAAAGTATTTCAGCCATTGTCACAGCCTCTGATCTCATACTTTAGGGGGCATCTGTTATACAACAAATTGAACTCCTCATCAACTCAGAGGGGAAAGACATGATGACTGAAGCAAAGACCACAATTACAGGCCTTGATTCCACACTAACGCTGGTTGCACACTGAAAACCCTCTTTATAAAACTTGTTACCAAGCCTAAGGGTGTGTTAGTGACCCTGTCAACTCAAGTTGTTAGGTAGGGGACAACGTTAGTGAAACTAGATGCAGTTCCAAGGGTCAAGGAATGAATTGACTCACAAATATCTAGATATTTTTTCCTAAAATTACTCAAGAAAAGCAAGGAAACATCCAAAATTGACCTATTTGGAGAAATTATAATCTGAACGAAGGAGGCAAATGTGAAAGAGTTGAAAAGTAGGGAAAGTTCATTGCTTTTGCCCTAGTGAACTCCATGAGGAACTTGGAAACCCTAACTCAATTTCTATATAAGCAAAGTGAGGGTCATTGTGAAAGGGGTCAGAGCATTTGAAAGGATAGCCTACTTAATTGTTGAGAAGTGTCTCATATCTAAAGAAGTTGGCAAGAAGGGAGAGAGAGAGAAGCTGAAGGGGCAAAGAAAGACTGATGCAATAGATGGTTGTAATCACTCTTCCATTTTTAATACAGAACTACAGTTGTGCTATCTACTATATGGTGTCGATACTATTGTTCATTAAGTTGTTCATTTGATACCTCTTTGCATGAGTAGTTTAGTTGTATGCAATTATATTTTCTTCATGTATTCATATATTAGTTTTCAAGGTTGTATACTGTGATTCCACTTTTCTTTCCTTTGTGCAAGACTTGATTTGGAGCCGGCTTTGAGGGAGTTCCGCTTGGCTGCATTGTGATCTCCAAACAAATATAGAAGGAGAATTGAGGTAATCCTCTTTCCATACTTTGATAGTTGATAATTATCTATGAACATGTGTATAACTCTGTAACATCTGCAAATAATCTTACAGTCTGTCGAAGGTCTTGGGAAGACCTTTGAGGGTATTTTCATTCTCCATACATCGTGCATTTTACCCCATAGCATCAATCAAACTTGATGTAAATTGTGCTCCTTGATTAGTGACTAATTCCCTCGGAAAACCAAATTTGTAGAAGATATTATACCTCAAAAATCCAATCATCTTCTGCTCAATTGCTTCTTTTACTACTTTTGTTTCATCCCATTTGGTCAAGTAATTAGTGCATATAATGATATACCTTTTTTGTCCTGATGGGGGATAAATAGGCCCATTGAAATCCATGCCCCACTTTTCAGATGGCTCTAGAGTCACTTGAGGTTGTAAGGGCATATCATCCTTTGGTGTTGTCTTACCCATCCTTTCACACTGATCACACCTGGTAGTGTATCTCCTTGCATCCTGATGTAAATTGGGGCAATAATAACCAGATTATATAACTTTAAATGTTTTCCTCTTAGCAACAAAGTGGCCCCCTTAGGTCCCATCATGGAATGTTGAGAGGATGTCAAAGACCTCTTATTCCCTCACATGTCTTCTTAGGATTTTATTTGACCTCAATTTTGAAAATATTTCCCCCAATCCAGGTGAACGGGTTGCTCTTCTTGACAATATTTCTTTTCTCCCTAGAGGATAGGTTAAGAAAGAACCTCCTAATAACCAAATAGTTGGCTATATTAGAAAACCAAGGAGAAAGAAACGAGATGGAAAAGAGATGTTCATCTGGAAGTTGATCATCTTTCATTTCTTCCTTTCCTGTAGGCAGAGTTAGTCTTGAAAAGAAATCTACAACAACATTTTCCTTCCAACAATATTTAAAGCAAATTGTTATAATAATAAAAACCATCTAATTATCCTAGCATTAGCATTGGGTTTATTCATTAAATACTTAATGGTTGCATGATCATTGTGAACCAAAGTTTGATAACCAATGATTTAATGCTTAAACTTGTTTAGAGAATGTACTACAACTAAGAGTTCTTTTTCAGTGACAGTATAATTCAACTAAGCTTTAGATAGATTCTTACTAATGAAATATACAATATATGGTAATTTGTCTTCGACTTGTCCTAAGGCAACCCCTACAAATTTTTCTGAGGCATCTATGTGTAGATGGAAAGGTAATGCCCAGTTGGGACCCCAAAGGATGGGTGTAGTGGTCAATGTTTCTTTTAGTATTTCAAAGGCTTCTTGATAGTTTCTTATCCAACAAAAATATGGATCTTTAGCCAACATACCAAACAAGGGTTCAACGAGTTTGCTAAAATATTTAATGAACCTTCTATAATACCTAGATAATCCAAGGAAACTCCTAACATCTCTTTTCTTTTAAGGAATAAGGACCTTTTTTATGATGGAAATCTTGGTTGGGTCAAATTGTATTCCCTCCTTGGATATGGAATGGATAAGGATAGTCCCTGCATTCATCAAAAAATCACATTTCTCAAGTCTCAATGAGAGATTCATTTCAATACATTTCTTCAAGACTTCACACAGAATAGAGAGAGCTTCATCAAAGTCACATCCATAAGGAGTGAATTCATCCATATATATCTCAATAGAGTCATGAACAAGTTCAGTAAAAATACTCATAAATTCCCTCTGAAAATTTGCAGGGGCATTGCACATATAGAATGAAAGAATTCTATAGGAAAAGGTGCCCCAAGGACATGTAAATGTGGTATTATCTTGGTCTTGAAGGCTGATATGGATTTTGTTGTATCCACTAAATCCATCCAGGAAGGAGAATAATTTTTTTCTTGCAAGGTCATCAACGACTTGGTCAATGAAGGGAAAATGAAATGGTCCTTCTTTGTAGCCTTGTTAAGTTCCTGGTAATAAACACAAATTCTCCATTTCCCATTCCTCTTGGGATCTAAAACAAGAGGTGACACCCACTCACTATCTGAAATGGGGTATATGAACCCTGCATCCCTTTTACAATGTCCTTAAGAGATGGGTTCATCCTTCTCGGCGGTTGGCACATAGGCTTGCATCCCTCTTTGATGCAAATATGATGAGTACAAAGTGAGGGATGAAAGCCTTTCATTTCCTTATAATCCCAAGAAAAATCATCTAGGTGTTGCCTCAGTACATTGCACAATTACTTTTCCTGTTTTGACGAGAGAGAGGGTTAATATTTCAAGTTCTAGATGGGCCAAAATCTCCAATATTGACATGTCTTGGACTTGAGTTAACAGAGCACAAGTCATTCCAAAGACTACTCCCATATGATTTCATCATCTCATCAATTGGTATGGGGGTGGGAGGATGATTACGAAGGATATGGTCAATAAGGTCATCTTCATCAAGTTATCCCCCTCCTATAATAGTATCTAGAGTGTTGACTATGTATACAATTCATCCTCTTCCTCTTCCTCTAACCATATGGGTAAATTATGTTCAATAGAAGGTTGAGCAGGAGGATACACCACAAGTTGTTTGGAGAAATTTCCATTCTTAATAGTCATGTTCCCAACGCTAAAACTAATGTAGGCATCAATAGTGGTCAACCAAGGTCTTCCTATGATGAGAGAATAACCATTAAATGTAGTTTTGGGCTAGAGGACTAGGAAATTAGTAGGGTACTGTTACACAAAATTTTGTCATTGTCCCTGTACTCCCCGTTCCTTGATCCTAGAGGACCTCTATAGTGAACCCCACATGCTTTGCCTTCATGAAGAAACTTACATCATGTCCCTCTTCATGAGAAAATCATTTCCCTTTTGCACCATTTCCCCTGAAACTTTTGTTTTGCCCAGTTTACAAGATCGGTGCTAATGACCTTTGTCTCCCCCTCTCTGATGTGTAGAGATTAGCACTACTCCTCGTGCTGACCGAAGTGACTAAGATGAATTTCAGTCACGCCGGTCCTGTTATGGATTTTTTTTTAAATTAGAGCTGAAGCTTCTAGCTCTAGAAGCTCTGTAATGGAAGTTTGGTAAATGGTTTGGCTAGATGGGGTCGAGGATGATAGTTTGGGCTCCTTTCCCCTATTATGATGGAAATACCTCAAGGGATAAGTCCTTCTCCCACGAGAAGAGGATCCCTCTCCCATCCATATTTCCTATATAAACCTCACTTCTTCCAAAGCACAAACTAGTGTGGGAGTTGCAGATAGAGTGTTGGCTGAGTGTGAGTATACTATTTTGATTAGACAAGCAAGCTATTACTAGTTGTAGCCATCTAGTTGTGTGAGGGAGAAGTGTTTTTGGTTTGGAGTGAAGCCTAAAGGGAAAATACTTTAAACTATTATTGCTTCAAGCCATCATGGAGTGCTAGCAGAAGTGTGTGGGAACCTAGTCTTGTCAGAGGAAGACTGTGATGTCAAGACGAATGGTTGTAATCTCTCTTTGATATTAATATATGCAACTATCGATTGATTTCCTACATGTTTTGTAATATTACATATCCATGCCTTAATGTTTATTGACTTGTTAAGTAGGTTGAATTGCATTTTTTTTATTATTATGTTTGTATGTTGTTGTTGTTTACTTGTTTCAGGAGCTTGAAGAAGGAAGCGAGAGATTGCTAGAGCGAGCAAGCGAGGACATCATCAAGCAAGATAAGCGACCAAGGGGTAGGCCCTCTTGATTGATTCTAGAATAAGGAAATCTTCCATAGAATGTATCTATTTTGTCTAGACCCATTATCAATCTAGAGGAATTTGTTCATGTCCACACTTATAATTTTACTTCGCCACAAATTGGTGACTCCGCTGGGGATCCCAATCCTTTTGTTTGTTTTGGATTTCATGATTTTGTCAGAGCTTTTCTAGTTTCGCATTTTCCCTTTGGTTCTTTTTATTTTCTCCTGCTTACTGGCCTAAATATAAAATTCATAGTCACAGATCTGGTCCTTTTTTTGATTTTTGATTTTTATTTTTCCTTAGTTACCTTGGCCAATGCATTTAATCCGTTGACAGTGGTGTTGTCCAGTGTGAATTGCGGAGGAAAAATTGCACCGACCCGCCTCTAGCACTTTTTGACAGTTAGGAAGTTGTGTTGATGCCTGTAAGTGCATATTAGGGTTCAACCCCAATCTTGGCCAGTGTGTCCTGCTCTTGTGATTTTGACCGGTAAGCCTCTTGGACCATCTTCTCCCTGACTAGAAAGCTTCATTTAGCTTGCTTTCTATGCTTGCTTGTTTTAGCCCACCCTCTGATGTGTTAAGTCTGGCCCTATGTGAAGTTATTTTTTTTTTTTTCTTTGAATCCGTCGATCAGTGCTATTTTTGGCCAAAAAATTGCATCGATCAGCCATCAGCTCTAGTTGTAGTACTAGTCAGTTGTGCTGATCGACGCTACTTTTGGACCAAAATTTGCTTCGGTATCAGGGGTAAGAAAAAATCATAATTTCTCCCATTCTAGTGCTAGTGTGTGTTGACCCTCAAACTCTCTTCTTCCTCCCAAAAGTGACTAGGATGCTTTATTTTCAATTGAATGAGTAAAAGAGTCTCATTTGTTCTCTTATTTCGAGTGTCTCTTTTCTCTTTCCAAGCATAGATTAGATTGCTTGGTTTGTCAATTGAAGCATTTTATGTGTTTGGTTTGTTTGATTCAGGGAAGAAGTTGCTTTTAGTTTCATTTATAATGCTTTGGATTTGATTGATGCTTGTTTGTTCAGAATTGTGAAAACTTTCATTTAAAGTGCTTTATGTGAAATATTCATTTTGCATTTTATGAAAAGGAGAACATCATTCTAGTTTACCTAAGCGAAAATATTGCATTAGTAGCATTATTGAGAAGCTAGAATTGCATCATCATAAGCATTGGAAATGAAACGAAACTTCTTATGTTGTTATAGGAATATTAAGTGCATTTAGGACATGCATAAGTGAAAATTTTCATTCTTTGAGTGTTGCATTGATTGTGTGCACTCTATCCCTCAATTAGTGTTAGCTTTCATCGAAGAAAGATTTATTTTCTCATACAACTGCATATAAGAGTTGTCAGATGACAGCGGTAGGGCATTTAATTGAAGCCTAATTCAAGATCAACTGTTAACATTTATTGAATAAACCTAAGGAAGCATTGAAACTTAATGCTCACATTTAGTGGTCTAGGCTAGAGACGTGTTCCAGTGTCTTTAAACCTAGCAGTTGTCATTCGATTCGGCATTAGACAATGCTATTATGGATTTGTGCTCTTTGTACCATCGAGTATATAACGGGAGACCCCACTAGGCTACAATCCTTTATCCATAGGGATCCGAGTCGACCAACTTGCAAACGTGATACACTAAACACAACATCAGGGAGATTGACTGCTCGTACTTCTTGGTTCGCTGGGAGGTATTCTACAGTTTGTGGCTGCCTGGTAATCCTTTTTACCTGGATTATCTATAACAATCATTTTTTATCTTTACCGACTCTTTAAATTTGAAAATATCATCGAGAACTTGTCCTTTTGAGCTCGTTAACTTCGAAAGTGACTATAGTCACCTTTCGTCCTTTTCTTGACTCTTAAAATATGAAAGGGCAAAGTTTTGTTTCAATGTCTTAAAATGAACTTCCCACGAAATATTCTTGGTTAAAGTTATCTTAGTGATTCTTTAGGGTCGATTCCAATGGCAAAATTCCTAGAGTCTACCAGTCAAGGGTTCCCCTCGGATGGGAATCCTAGTCCTTTTCCTTCTTTTGGAAATGCTAGTGCTCCTTATATGGAAACGTTGTCTCTCCTTGGGTTAACCATTGGTTTACCTGTCTAGTTATTTTTGACCTTGGTGGTCTCGAGTGTCCCAACTCCTACCCCACTGTCTCCTTCATTTGAATCATGCCACGATGATTATAAGGTTGAACCCTCCCCTTCTTCCCATGTTTCTTCCTTTTTCTCTTCTACTTCGCTTGGTGAAAGCTTGAAATCCAGTAACCAAGAGGCTAAGATGAAGAAGAAGAAGAGAAAGAAGAAGAAGTCAAATAAGTAAGAGGCCAACCGTGCAGCTATTAATCCAAATTCACTTCCTATCAACAAACCTTCAGATCCTCCACGGAAGGTCAGATTCCCTTGCAAGCTGTGTAAGGGTGACCATCTCCTTCGAGACTACCTTGTCATTCCCAGAGTCTTAGAGGTATGGTCTCAAGACCTGGATCCAGCATCCCCATCGACCTATGGGGATCATGTCGATGTTGCACCTTTGGTTAGTGATGGTAAGAAGAAAGGGAAGATTAGATTCCCCTATAGGTTATGTGAAGGAGAGCATCTTCTTCACCTTTGTCCTCTTATGGATAAAGCTTCACAAAATTTTGGAAAACCTTGCAGCTCCTCAACCCCAATTTCTTATTGGTTATCAAAGGCTTTCTTCTAACCCTCTCCCAGTTGGTAAAGAGATTGAATTGGATTCATCTATTGCCTGTCCTTCTCTTCCTGAACATGACTCTCTTGTGTCTATTCCCAACCAACCATTGGTCGAAAAGAGTGTCAACTTGGCTCCACCTTCAGTTGTTCACTCTGTTCCAAAAGAGAGTGGTGATCATACTGATCATGTTCTTCTCATCTCCTCATATTCTCATGAATCGAAGAGTGACCCTCTTGTCCCAATTTTTCAGGAGAGTCCTTCTCCTATTCCTGTACAGCATGGGGGGAATCATATGATACCCCCACCAAGTAGTTCTGTTGTCTTTTTCGATTGGGGTCCATTGACCTCTTTCTTCCTCCCATCTTATGTGACTTTCTAGATCACAGTTCAAGACTATAATATGGTAGTACCTGGCACTATATTATATGAAGGTTTGTCTATTAGCATCATGTCTTCTACTACTTGGAAAGCTTTGGGTTCCCCACAACTTGTGCCTATCACCCAGAATCCGTTGGCTTTGAATGGAGGAACTAGTCAGCCCTTGGGGATCCTTTCGATGTTCCCTATTACTTTGGGAGGAAAGACCATCTATATAGATGTGATGGTAGTCCAAGGACCCTTAGATTTCAATCTTCTCCTTGGACATGATTATTTCGCTTTTCTGTGTGGTTTGTTTTCCACACAAAGGGAGAATTGTGACTATTGATCAATTGTCATTCATTGGTCATCAGGCATCTCCTTTGCAACCATCGTCCCCTATTGGCTCTTATTTGCAAGTAGTACCTTCCCCGCCACAGGTCAATTATGTGGCTACTCATTCCATCTCTACATCTGCTGATGATCACATAGATGGTATTGTACATTATGTACTTGGGGCATTGGAACTTGATCTGTCTTTGGTCCCAGATGACATGCATTCATCCCAGAGCATGGTCCTTTCGTCTAGTGAAGACCTCTTGGGATCCATGTTCTCATATGGTCCATGAACAAATGTATGAGGATAGTTCCTGGTCTTGTGTCAACCTTGTTAAAAAATGAAACAAAGGGTGTGAGCGTAGTTCTTTGTCTTGTGTCAAGCTTGTTAAAAAATGAAACAAGGGATCGAGGATAGTTCTTTTACTATGTCAACCTCGTTAAAAAATGAAACACCTCCCATTTCCAAATCGAGTCTTTGCTTAAGATCTCGTAAAATACTAGTCGAGTCTTTCCAAGATCTCGACAGTGAACCTTCATTCCATCTACCTAGTTGACTGAAATGAAGCTTGGGGGGAATGTACGTCGATTGCCTCATTATGCCAGGGGCATGCAAACTTATAACAAGCATAGTTTTTCATTTCAAGTTTGTGTACATATGAAACTGAATCCAAGCGGAGTTCTCCATGGTTCACATTTCTGTAAAAATGAACCCATGATCGATTTACATCCCATGATTTCCCTTTCTATCAGGTAATTCCTGATGAACCTTGGTTGTTTCATTCCATCGACACCATCTCTTTGGTCGATCATATGCTTTCACTTGGTTTTTTTTCCTTTCCTGAGGGACTGCAGCGATGAGTGGTTTCATTAGCCAGCCTCTTGACTATTACATGTTTTAAGTAGTTCCACCATTGTCGGAACCAGTTGCTACCCTTTATACCACTCGTTCCTCTAGGATGTATCACATTTCAGCTCTCTTCTCGACTCGTTAAAATCATATGAAAATATTTCCGAGTATATTTTCCCTTTTTGACTCGTTAAAGAGAATAAAAATGGGGGTTCCTCTTTCAGCTCTTTCCCAACCCTTTAAAAGTGAAAAGATGGCTGAGCCCTTTTCATTTCGAACTCATTAATGGATGCGAAACGTCGTGCGCCTAGTATAATTTTACCTCTTTTTTGGGCTGGGAGGCATTATTTACGAAAAAGGTACTCCTTGACTGAAATGGTCAAGTGGTTCTCTCAAGTATTGTTTTCTACCTTTTTGGGCTCAAGAGACACAAACATATGAAAAGGGACCATGTGGAGTTTTCTTTTACATGTCTTTTTCAAACTCTCTAAACATGAAAAAGATACCAAGTTACACCTTTGTTAGACTCATTAAACTATTAAACGACATCAGATTTGTCACCATGATGAACAAAAGCTTCTCCTTCCTAGGGCTCATTAAACTTACTAGGTCAGATTCATCTGAAGGATGAACTTACAGTGCAAGCATATGCTATCCCCTTCAAGCTTTTGATTAAAACATAATTGGGGTACTCACCAAAAATGGCGTGGGAAAAATTTGGAAACCTATTGAGTCATGTCGGCAACTTACTCTTGAACATGACACTCTTTACTTCATGTCGAGTTGGTACATCCTCCTTTTCATTGTTGACCTTCCCAGGTTTGGGGTGTTCATTTTTTCCTTCCATTTTATCTCTTGCCACATCATCATGACCACCGATCCTATGGACCCAAAAGCTGCCAAACTTCCAGTTGTGTCGCCAATATGTTCAAGAGTTGTCCTTATGCAGTTACACTTACCTTTGATTCTCTGTATCATCCAAAATCATTTTGCATCTTCTCATCTCACGTTGATGATGTGGGATCCATTATGGCCCTCCTTTGACACAGTTGCTTTCCATCGAATTCAACTCATTATCCAAGAAGTTGACTGAGAGACTCCCTTCCAGTACCTTAGAGCTTGCATGCCCTAATGGAAAGTTCTTTTCACTTGAAGACAAGTTCACATCATTAGCTTTTGATCGAGTGATTTCACAGGTGTTCAACTTTAGTTTCTGTATTTACATTCCGTGAATTGTGCTGATAGTACCTTGAGGACTATTGTCATTATTGGTGGTTCCTCTCATGCTTGTTAATAGTTTACATCATTGACTAGTAATCAAGCGAATTTTTGGCATGTTCGACATCAACACATCTATTCACATGTTAGGATCTGTACTTTGATCGAATCGTGTTGGAGCACAAGACCTTGGACTCAGATCACACACATCCAGGTTGCAAAATGGTGTGACATGGTTTATGATGATATGCATGTCTCTTTCAGATGGCTCACTGTGACCAGACCATGGGTTATCATATGTTATCCTTCTCCTTATTGGATGGTTGCGTCCATACCTTGGTTTCATTATGATCCTCTTTGACGGATGGCTGCACCCATACTTGGATCCATCTACATGATCATTATCTGGATGGTTGTGTCCATGCCACGATTCATGTATCATTTGATAGAGATCTCAGTTTATGTATATCTATCTATACTTGCTTGTAGGTTTTTTGACGGCAGACTGGTTCCCAACATTGATTTATAAAGCATTCCATCCCTCACTCTAGCCCGGCCTTCACGCTTTAGGGGGGAATTTTTTACATAAAATTTTTTCATTGTCCCTGTACTCCCCGTTCCTTGATCCTGGAGGATCTCTACAGTGAACCCCACATGCTTTTCCTTCATGAAGAAACTCCCATTATGTCCCTCTTCATGAGTAGATCATTTCCCTTTTGCACCATTTCCCTTGAAACTTTTGTTTTGCCCACTTTACAAGATCGATGCTAATGACCTTTGTCTCCCCTGTTCTGATGTGCAGAGATTAGCACTACTCCTCACACCAACCAGAGCGACTAAGCTGTTTTTCAGTCGTGCCAGTCTTGTTATGGAAAGTTTTTTAAATTAGAGCCAAAGATTCCAGCTCTAGAAGCTCTATAACGGAAGTTTGGTAAATGGTTTGGCCAGATGGGGTCAAGAATGATAGTTTGGACTCCTTTCCCCTATTATGATGGAACTACCTCAAGGGATAAGTTTTTCTCCCATGAGAAGAGGATTCCTCTCCCATCCATATTTCCTATATAAACCTCCCTTCTTCCCAAGCACAAACTAGTGTGAGAGTTGAAATTAGAGTGTTGGGTGAGTGTGAGTATACTATTTTGATTAGACAAGAAAGCTATTACTAGTTGCAGCCATCTAATTGTGTGAGGGAGAAGTGTGTTTGGTTTGGAGTGAAGCCTAAGGGAATATCCTTTAAATTATTGTTGTTTGAAGCCATCATGGAGTGCTAGCATAAGTGTGTGGGAACTTGGTCTTGTTAGAGGAAGACTGCGACGTTAAGACGAATGGTTGTAATCTCTATTTGTTATTAATATATGCAACTATCAATTGATTTCCTACATGTTTTTTAATATTACATATCCATTTCTTAATTTTTCTTGACTTGTTAAGTAGGTTGAATTGCAATTTGTCTATTATTATGTTTGTATGTTGTTGTTGTTTACTTGTTTCAGGAGCTTGAAGAAGGAAGTGAGAGATTGCTGGAGTGAGCAAGTGAGGAAATCATATAGCAGGATAAGCGACCAAAAGGTAGACCCTCTTGATTGATTCTAACCTAAGTAAATATTCCATAGAATGTATCTATCATGGCTAGACCCATTATCAGGCTAGAGGAATTCGTTCGTGTTCGCACTTGTAATTTTACTTCACCACAGGTACTCCCATGAGTCAATGGAAACCATGACATCCACAATAATTCCCTTAGGATCTACTAGGGATTTGTCTGTAAGATGCAACAATGTGGTGGTATTTCTCAAAGTCCCTTGGAGATTGAGCTTCAACATGGTTTCCCTATTCATCACATTGATTGAAGCCCCAATATCAATTAGGATATTAGGAAAAATAATTCCATTGATATTCACATCCACTATTGGTATACCATGGTCTAGGCACTTTGGGGAGGTCATCCTCCCAAGAATTAGATAAGATAGTTGTCCAATGACATTAATGGTGGGGTATCTCTTCTTCTTCTCCCAGGAATTTTGAAACATTTTTCCTTAATAAGCTTGTTGTAGATGAGAACATCTTTAATGGTCTAGAGAAGGGGTATCTTGACCCAAATTCTTCAGTCCTCCCAGAAGTTCAGCCTCTTTTGGGGTGTGCTAATTAGGGTGGGCCAACCTTTCAGGACAGGGAGGTACATTGAATTGAAGAGAACTCTCACCTTTATCTTCTTCAATCTCTTTAGGTGGAGAAGGTGGGTGATTTTCTGGGAGCACTATTCTAGACCGAAGGTTGATCTCTTGTATTTCCCCAGCTAAGCAAGATAAGATGTCTCCCCATTGTAGACCTATTATGCATGCTTATTTTTCAGGCTCAGATTAGGTTAAGCATGAATTTTAGGTTTCTTAGATGGAGTAGGATGAGTTAGCTATGGTTGAGGTTGGGGTGGAGGTAGTAAAATAGGAGTTTAGTTTGTTTGAGACCTCCACCCTTGTGAGGGGTTGCCCCATTAGGAAGATTTGGGTGGATATGATTGAAATGGATCATTGACATTATGAGGAGGGTATGGAGGAGCATAAGGCCAAGGAGGAGGTTTGGACCATGATGGATGAGTGGAAGGATACCAAGGCTGAAAAGATGTATTCTGATTTGGATTGTAGTGAGGATAATATGCACCTTGCATGCCTTGTTGATATGTTTGAGTTCCTGATGGCCTCCTTTGGTTAATGAAAGACAGCTGGTTGGACCCACTCTCTAATCGTCCCTACTATAAAAATTTTAGGCCTCGGAAATTGGGGAATTTTTCTATTGCATGATTCTCTTCACAGACTAGGAAAACTTCTATGAAATTCAATGGGCATTCATTCCTAGGATGTCTTTTAGTACATCTAGGGAAGAAAATAACTAATTCCCTCTTTGCTTCCTCTAGATTTCTTTTGTTTTTCATGGCATCCATTTATATTGAAAAGGTATACAACATTTTACTCTTGAAATCCTCTAACTTGTATCTCATTCTTGATGGATGTTGTGGAGGGAGAGGAACTATCCAAGTCTTGGCTAGCCCTACCCTTTTTCCTGGCAGCTCTAGAGTAATTCTTGAATACGATTTTGAAGTCATCCTAAGGAAATTGGTAGTTATATCCTCCATATATAATATTTAGTGTTTCCCTCATCACTCAGAGAAGAACTAGCTTGAGTGAATCAACATCAAGGGTACAGTTGGCCCTCCTATAATTCAATTGAAACATTTCCACATAGTCTTCCAAAGATTCATCAGGTTCAAGGGACATCCTAAATATTTCCTCCATTGTTTCTTTGGACCTACAGTAATCCTGGTATTTATCATTGAAGTTTTGTTTCATTTTGCCCTAGGTAGTGATGTTTCCTCCAGGTAGACTCATAAACCAATGCAAGGCTGCATCTTTGAGGGTAGTGTTGGGTTGTGTTATATTCTTTCCACGACTAGCCCACGTAGTTAACCAGGGGGTTAGAAGGGGGGAGGAGCCCCCCCTTTGTTGCGTCGATTATGTAGCGGGGGTGTCAAAGGGGGTTTGAGGGGTGCAGGTAACCCCACTCTATGGGGTTTGGGGTAGGGCCCCGGAAAATTTTGGTTTTGGACCCTATATTAGGTTGGGCGGACCTACCTATGGTTTTGTGCATGTTTTTCACATAGTTTTGGACGTGATCATTTTCGGTCCATGGTATTGGATGCTTTGGCATGTATAAATATGTATTGTAACATTGAAAGGAACATAATGAAAAATCAAGCTAGTACTCCCGGCTTTTGGATCCAGGGGAAAATCTCTGTGTATATGTGTTTTATGTGTTATGCTCTTGCATTGTTTATTTTCTGTGTTTTAGAATTCGTATGCATGTAATTTCTGTTCAGGGTTAAAACCTACAGGTAGAAGGAAAGAACTTCAACTTCTACTCATCAGAGGCATAGTAATAAGTCCTACAAACAACAATAAACTCAAACATGAAGGTATCAGGATACTTAGAGGTTAGGCCATGGAAATTTGGAAGGGAAGCAAGGCTTATATTTTTCATTCTAGCCTCTCCATTGGTTTCTCTAATAGGGAAGAGCTCATTATTCTAGTTTTCAACCATGGTTTGGGTGGGTGATATGGTTTCTTCTTCTTCCAAAATAGGTTCTTCAAAAATTTCAGGTTGCTCACCTAGAGGCTCTTCTAACTTCACTTTTTCAAAGAAATAAGAATGATGCAAAACATAAAAACAATGATCAAGAACAAACAACACCTAATTAGACACCTCTCCAGAAACTACACCAAAAGTGGTGAGCTAGGTGACAGTGATATATGCACAATTGGTTAGGTTCTACTAATGCCACCCTTAGTCATGGCATTAGATCAAGGTGTTTAAAGACCAGTACTCAAAATTAACTATAGTGAAATATTTTTGATGAAAGCACAATTGAAAAATGATTCTTAAATATGAAAATGAGATTGCCATTTGTTCAACTTGTAGATGTTAATTAACATTACATGAAAGAGAAAGGGATAATATACTTTCATAAGTAAAGCTACTCTATCTTAAATAATTCATCAAATCAGTTACCTATTTGCATGTGTAATTGATCTACTTCACATTTGCTTGAAAATAAAAAAATATAACTTGTATCATGCTTGTGAATGAAAAACACTAATTTTACTCTATTTTGTTGTGAGGAAAAGAGGTGGTTGGAGTGGTCTAGGAGATTCTCTTGATCATAAAATCAAAAGTTTGGGTCATTATTCATCTTGATTGAGCTAATGTTGAAGTGGGGATAAACAAATATGGAGGGAAACGATGCTACATGCTTGCTACAGGAGGTCCTATATTGCTACAGTAAGACCTGTAATGCTATAGGAGGGTTTCCAAGAGCCATTTTAGGTTGGAGATGGTGTCTTGAGGGCATGAAGAGGTGGATGAAGGTAGGAGGGAGTGAATGAAGGTTTTGGAAGCCTCCTAGCCAACCCAAGACATTTCAAAGGTTTGTCTTGTACTAAGATGAATTCCCATGGTGTCCTTAATTGTCGAAACAAATTGATTGTGGAAATTTTTTTTGGGAGAAGAATTTAAGGGTGGAAGGAGAATATGGAGAAGTCAAAGTGGAGATGAAAGAGGTTCCCTCCCTTGCATATCAACACAACCATGAAACTAGCCACATGCATGCATCAATTGATCATTAACACAGTGGTATAAACTATGATGGAAAAGATGAGTTGAATTTGAATAAAATCTATTCTATGCCACAATCCTATTCAGATCACTGAACTAACTCCTAAGTTGAAGAAAGTAAATATTAATAAGGAAAAATAACATCTATTTATTTCCAGGAAATCATAAAAAAAAACATTTTTTAGACTGAGTTGTAAATCCTTCCAACCATTCTCCCACAAGAGAGGTGATAGAGAAGTATACAATCACAAGTTTTTATAACTTAACACCTACTGCAATAAAAGAAATACATGAAATGATTTAAAATAAGAACAAGACAGAAATACAGAAGAGGGACCAAAACCTTTGGGTTGGGCCCAAACTCAAGGGTTTCAACCCTCTAAAACTATCTCATATGCAATTTAATAACCAACTTCTTATTATCAGAAAATAGTAGTCACATACATCACATGAAAGTTAACAATGAAAATGTCAAACCTTGAGATCAATAGCTACTCCTAATTGAATAAAAAATTCTAATCCCGATGATCCTTTTAGCTTGTTTGTTTATACAAAAGGGTAGTGATAGTATCCCCCCTTAAATAGGAGTGATTCCCTCGATCTCGAAAATTGCGGGTCTTGTCCTCCTTGAGCTTTTGATGCACTTGGAGTTACTTAGATGTTAGTGAATTCAAGCCTATGAGTGAGGATTTAGCGATATCAATAAAAGTTAGAGAGTCAAGGAGGTGGAAAAGCCTCCCTAGATTCCCTCTTGGCCATCATCTTCAATCCCTTTTGTTAGAGTCGGTCTTGTCAGTCCTCCGTCAGAGATCAAAACTCTTTCTGCATTTCATTTTTAGGTGTCTCGCTCCATTCACTCAGCTGTATTCCGCTAAGGGTATGCCATAATCTGACAGAAGGGCCTTATCATTCATTCCCCTCATGTCTTGTACCTGCTGGCTTAGGTCTTTTCATCAATGTGTATTAAAGTCCATGACAATCAATGTTTGATCTTTTAATGAACAAGAGTCATTTCGGTCATTAAGTCTAGGGATTAGTCATTTGGTCTTCAAACAATGTCTGATAAAGCCAGCAAGGCCAGAGGGAGGCTCTTATAAAGTTATGATTCAAAGATTTTCATCGTCATGTTGATAGATTATGATTGTTCTTCAAAACTCTGTTTTGAAGAAAAGTCAACAGTTTGTCATTTGTAATAATTTTCAAAAGCTTCTCAGTGGATTTCTCCAAGCGCAGCCCTGGTCTCCTTAGTCAAATTCCATGTCGAATACCCCTGCAAAAAATTGCCAAAAATTTCATCATTTTGGTCAAAGAAATCAAAAGGAAGTGTGAAAAGCAGAGTTGTATTAATTGTGAAAAGGTGCCAAAGTGAAAACATTACAAAATGGGTTTTGGAGAAAGAAAAAATCAAATCAAACTCTTGCAAGATATTTATCAAAGTATATAAATCATTTGTATCAAGTTACATTCATGAAATCTTATAGCAAAGTCGAATTTGGAGGTTGAAGAACAAACTGTAGTTTGAAAGGCCATGACTGTGTTAAAGGTTGGAGCGCGGCGCACTGGGCGCGACCACATAGTGTTAAATAACACGGGCGTGGTGCACTCAAATGGCGCGACGCACTGGGTATGATGCGCGGCGCACTGGGTATGCTGCGCGGCGCATACACATAAAAGCCCGATTTTGCTTAGAATTGCAACCAATCGCCTTTCAATCCCTTGAATTTTCCAGGTGGGGTCGATCTCTCAGTGATTCATCAATTTTTATGTTAGTATGATGATGGTTTATGGCTACTTATGGTTGCACAAAAACTGTTAAACCCTACCACTTAAATTCATCAAAACAAATGCTGTTAGGGTTGCAAATTCATTGTGTTGGTGCCAAGATTCCTCCTCCATTTCATTTTTCCTTCTTTCCCTCATTCCCTTCTTCCCTATTCCACTTTTCCCATTTTTCCCTCTCCTAAAATGCTACTAAACTCCTATTCCATATCCCCTCCACTCATTTGTTAAAGGTAAAACCCCAAACCCTACCGCATATAAAATTTTCTAACACCCCAAACCCTACCCCATATAAAATTTCCTAAACCCCCTACATTTCCCTAAATAAAATTCCTCCTCATAGTCCCTAAATCCCTTCATATTATTCCCCTTCCTAACAGTCCATTGTTGCATTTTCCCCTTGGTGGCAGATTTCAACACATCACAAAAGCAGTCCAAACATAGTTTTATCATCAGCATCTTTTTCTCTAAGGCAGTTAAAAAACAACAGTCATGGCATCTGAACATGCATCGGACTATGAAATGGAAACCCAAATCGACTCATCCTCGGAAGAACAAGCTCCTCAGAGGCCTCAAAAAAGTGGCAGACATGTTAGAGAAGAACCGACCACCCTTACAGTATTGCAGGCCTGCCCTCTTGCTATGTCATGTTTCCAGCGCCAGTCATGCTTTGAGTTTTGTCAAAAGGTGGCTAGTGTTCAATTTAATCATGAGCTGGCTCATCTATTCGTGCTGCACTTACATGGAGATCAGTCTACTTTAGCTGGTGTCATCTTCACACTTACTCCAGAATCTGTCTCATTAGCAACCGACATACCAAACATTGGAGAACCATGGAACAAGAAGTAGAAGATTGATCGGCATCATTATGAGCCATATATTAAAACCACTTTCTTGAGGTAGCTCAAAAGAGTCTTTCCATTACGGTATCTGAAAGATGAATATGCTCCACTAATGAGATCGATTATGAAATACTTCAGCTGTGAGGGACGATTCTATCGTCTTTATGCTTATCACATCAGGTTGCTCATGCATTTCACCAGGGTACAGATGATGAATGTCCCGTATTTCATTTGCTAGAACATAGAGAGGATGACCACCTTTATACAGCATAAAACCCCTCAGCAGCAACTTAACAGTGTTTATCATTTTGCTCTCATCAAGATTTTGGTGGTGCATCAGCTTGATCTACAAGGTATCACTTGGGATGATTTCATCTCCTGTGACTTCACCCGAGCTTCACAGGGACCTCCAGAGACTAGATTTGAGACAGGGGAACCTTCTCATCAGTACGAGCACCATGAGACCGCCAGTGTGCCAGTATTTGTCACATATCAGAGGGGTGCTAGAAATTTGTTTGCAGAAGTAAAGCGAGTGTTATCTCCACCCGGGGTGGAAGGGGCCTCGCTTCCTACATCAGAACTATAGGTACAGGACAAAGGTAAGGAGCTAATGCATGATGAGGGGCCATCAGGTGAACGGGAGACCGAATTCATTCTCCTTCATGATGATGATACAAATACAGATCCACAAAGTGCACAACTTAAAGAGATCATCCAGGAGAAGTAAACAGAGATTCAAGCTTTTTCCCTTGACTTGGAAAGATCCAAATGGAACATGAAATATCTGGAGCAGAGGAACAAACAACTTGAGGATCGGCAAGCTGAGATAGAGTTGCAACTGATCAAGGAAAACTGGCAACACATCATGGCAGCACAAGGTAGACCTATGGAGCAAAGAGATGAGGACCGGGAGTGTGTTTTAGAGAAAGTGAATGTTCACTTGGAGCAACTGGTGGAGAAGGCTAATAGGGAAAAGGCAATGCTGAGGTGCATGACTCACCATTACATGGCCCGAAACATCAGCTCCAAAGTAAGAATCAGGAGCCTAAAGGCAAAATTGAGGAAGGTGACCAAAAGACAAAAGAGGAAAAAAGAGCAAGATCAGCTCCGAATCTTGGCTGAGGCTTCATTGGTCCAAAATTACATGTGATAGAGAAGGTGCGGCCCAAATTTCAAGAAATTTGGGGCACATTTTTGCATTTTGAAATTTTGTGCACAATAAACAGGTTTTTTCTCCCTGTGCGCTGCGCCACTTGGCACGCGCTTTCGCTAGGGATATCCAAATGACAAAAAGTTTACTTTTTTGGATTTTTCGTGGAAAATCATGACTGTTGGTGCATGGCCAAGAAGTTTGGGCTAGTTTTGAGTCCTCGGGAGGCCAAAAACACCCAAAAAGTGACCTCTCTGCCCCTATTTTGACACACAGGAAGCAGTCTTGGGAGATTTTAGTTTTCGAGGGGAAAATGGGCACAAAATTCAGAAATTTCACTTGGGTTGGAAAGTAGACAGGTAGGTCTTTCCAAAAAGCACACTTGTGTTCAATTTTTACTTCCGAAAGTGCCTCAAAACTAGCTCCAAAGTGGCGTGATGCATACAGTTTTTGGCAGGGTGCACAGAGACCCAAAGGCCAAAATCACTCTTGCTCCGCGAAATTTCGATTCACAATTTTCTCCAAGTGGGCCCACTCATTTACAATACATTTTTCTTGGCATCAAAGGAAAAGTTTAAAATTTTTTTTTGGCTTCTATCCAAGTGGCCAAATGAAGGCGAACAGCCACCCAAAAAATCTACGCTCATATTTGCTTTTTTCTAATTGGTCCTCATACAAAATTAAATGTAACTGCTAATGGTTGGCTCTTCATTTCCTGGGTTGATTGACTTTCTCATGGCAAAGATTATTTATTGTATTGAGAGTCATTTTGTAAAGGGTTGGAATTTCTGGGAAACCGTGGGAGAGAAACCCAGTCACTCACTGTACATTTTGACAGAGAATTAATGAAAGGTTGCAGCTATGGTTCATGAGATTCCTGTGGCGTGAGTTTAGCAAATGTATTTTCTTCATGTTTCATATGTATTTCGTTATGTTTCATATTTTCATTCATATTCGTTTCCAGTGAAAGCTTTCTAAGTAAGAAAAGGTAGAATTCAGTGTACTGCTCTGCCTTGGGATAGTTTTCACGTTCTATGTTTTCTTCTGTTGAAAAGGATTCATGTATTTATGCCCTTTTCACACTCTCAAACAATCTCTCCACTTCATATTATTTCAAATCTAATTGCTAGACTTTCCGCTTGTCTTGCCTCACGAAATAATCTGCGTCTTTGAGTTAAATTCTCTGCTCATGCTATTCCTTGGCCCCACACATCCCAGAAAACTCAGTCATTCATCAAAATACTCCCTTCATATTTATTTACCTAGCCTAAAATCAATATCCATGTTTAAGTCACTCTCAGACCCTGTTCGTCTATTTTTCACTGAGTGTGACCCAGAGATATCCCTCTCCCATCCTCGTAGGGCTAGCTACGAGGCTGAGCGTGGTTTTTGGCTACCCTGAATTTTGCCTTCCTTCAGCATAAGGCAGATTTAGGTGCTAACACCTTTCATAGTATATGCCTAAGAAATGTTTCTTTTTCATGAAATTTAATAACATTAGGCCACATACTATGACAAACACATTTTACTATTCTTACTAAGCATATTATTAAAAAAAATGTGAATTAATATGAGAAAATGATAGTTTTAAGGCTGGAGGATAGCATAATGAAATTCAAGATATACCTATTGATGGGACTCAACATTGAGCTTGTAGGATTTCAGTAGTCTGTTACAAGACTATGTAGTCTCTTATAGTAGGCATGAAATTTCTTCATGCTTACTGAAAAATCCTTCTAAAGTGGTAGGGTGACTTGGTAATTTATGAAGAATCATCTAGAGATGACAGAGAGTGTTTCTATTGTGAATGTGATGGAAACAATGGAGGAACTAAGCTGCCATAGGGTAAAATATGCTGAAAATTTGGAGAGAAACAAGGATATGATGCATGCATGATGAAATAACTAAGTTCTAGGGTTCCCATGGTGTCTTTATCCAGTTCAAATGCCCAATTTCTTGATTTGTAGTTTTTTCTCAAAACTAGGCATTCCTTTAATAATACATAACTTTCTTGTGGAAGTTCAAGGAGGCTAGAAAAAGCATATGGGAATTGATATTTGATGTCATTAATGATGAAAGTGAATGGGATATGGTGCAAGGATTCCACCTTGGTCCTTCTATATTGCTTGGGATGATGACTTGGACTAATGATGTAGGTTCAATTGGTCAACCTATTTTGTTGTATCTGGTAGTACCTGCACATGAATCAAGGTGAGACAAAAATACTTCTTTTTGTTTTTTCTCTATTTTTTTCTTTTTCTTCTTTTTTTTCTTGGGCTTACTGGCTAACTCCTGGAGGTTTTCAACTAGTTAGCCTACTTTAGGTGCCCTGGTAGAGGTTTTCACCCAAAGTTCTTATTTTTTCCTTTTACTTTTTTTCTTCAAACTTACGAACTACCTCATAGAGGCTTTTAGTTAGTGTGTATAGCTCAAGTACCACAAAGGAGGTTTTTGTTTGAAGTTATTTTTTTTTCTTTTTCTTTTATGGTCAGGGACCGCATGGATTGGGATCTCAAATTCTCTCAATCATATTTGGTTCCTTACCTTCCTTGAAATCCTTAAATCTGGAGTCATACAAGAGGGCCCAATCACCCTTTTAGAAGGCTATGGTTTTAATCTGCTTGTCATGCAAAAATTTTCTTTGTAGTTGGACTACTTTAGTGCGTAACAAGGTCTGCATTCTATACTCATCTAGTGCATTCAATTGTTGTAAGTTATTAGCCTATGCTTTAGTTAAGTCAATGTCAAGATGGGATACCATCCTTAATATGTTTTAATAAAATTAAATTGACAATAAATCCTTCTTCCCATATACTAATTCATAGGGGGTGAAACTAGTGGTGGTTTTCCAAGTGGTGTTGTAGGCCCAAGTAATCTCAACAAGTATTTTTTCCCATGCCTTTTTGCTATTACCGATCATTTTGGCAAGAGTTCTCTCCATTTCCTTGTTAGTGACTTACATTTGTCCATTTTCTTGGGGGTAGTTAGGAGTGTAGTTCCAATGTAGAATGAGGTGTTTCTTCATTATCCCTTCAATTAGACTAGAGGTGAACTCGGAGCCTTGGTATGTCACCAATTTTCATGCAAAACTAAACTTGTAGAATATATTTTTCCTTAATAATTCAACCACTTTATGTTCTATTTTTGCCTTTACTACCTTCACTTCGACCCACTTGGTTAGGTATTCATTGCATATAATGACACCGTTCTTCTACTTAGATTGGGTTCAATGGGACCAATGAAGTGCATGACCCACTTCTCAAATGGATCAAAAGACACTTGAGGTTAGAGGGCAATCTCATCCTTTTGAGAAGGCTTTCCCATCCTTTGGAACTTATTACATTTTGAAGTATATCTATGGGAATCCTTGTGAAGGTGTTGTGGCGGCTACAACCACCCTCCAAAATTTTTTTCTTAACTTCTTTCTGGAGACACCCTACCAACCATCGTAGCAACATGTCTTGCACTATCAAGTACATAGGCTTCATTGGTTTTTTAGCAGCTTTCAAGCATGTGCATGTTAGTTTGCTTCTCTCCCCTCATAGGCTGTGATTACGGACTTGGGCTAGTTGTTGGCTGAGAAGCTCCCTCCGAAAATTGCACAATTCTCGAGGGGAACAAGCCTTCCCTCTAGAAATTGTGAAAATTTGTTGGGCAACCTGTTGGGCTAAGAAATTGCACAATGCAGTCAGACAATATTCATTGGAAAAATTGTGCAATCTGGCCCAACATTGTAGCTCAACCCATAAATTTCATAATTATGGGCAATAGTCACCTGTTCCTCCCAGAAATTATGTAATCCCTTTGGGACAACCAGTATAGTTCCTCTCAGAAATTGAGCAAATCCCTCTCTTAGTAAAGTAGGCTATTGCATATCCCTTCAGGTTGATCAGTTCCCTCTAAGATCGAGAAAAGTTGTTTTTCATGCATGGGCTACTCTTCTCGAAATAACAAAAGGTAGCATGCAAAAGGCATCCCTAGATCTAGGGATCTATTTTTAGCAGCTGGAGGTTACATGCAAAGATCATTTTAGAAACCTCTTGCCAAGTGTCCTTTCTTCCTATATTTTTGGCATGCATGTCATAACCTTGACCTTATCAAAACTCATCAATGAGATGCTACATACCTCATTCCTTGTATTGACCTTGCAGCTCTGACGTCCCACATTTCATCCAGGAGTCTTGGGCACTTTCAGCTTAGCTATTTCATGGTAGGTCTACTTTTCATGTCTTGCGCTATGTTTTTGTTGCTTTTGTGTTTCACTTTGTGTGAGTGTTGTTTGCTTGATTTCAATGAGCACTTTCTGTCATTTTAATGTATGTTAGCTTGTTGAAGCATCGTTTCAGTTTTTGTTCGCATCTCACTATTGTCACATGCATGACACTGTTTTTGCATCGATGGTTGTTGTTGCGATGACTTTCTTCACACACATGAATGCTTTCTCATTATCTAAATCCTGCACTTATTGTTTGCATGCATGACCATTCACTCTTGTTTACACTCAGTATCACCATGCATCTAGACTTCTCATGTTTTTAGTTGCCCGTTCGCAGGACTAGGATGCCTTGGCTCGGACCTTTCCTTGCCTGGCTAGCATTGTACATTTTTGGAAGTGGAGGCTCTTCCTTCCCTTTAGAAATTGTGAAAGTCTAGCCCAACACTGACCTCCAGGCTTGCATTGCATAATTTTGGGAGGCAGTGCCTTGCTGGCCCCAGAAACTATGAAATGTAGTTTGTTGGTTTGCATGTAATTGCTGACTGAAATTGGGCATTGCACAATTTCAGTCCTCAGCAGGCTAGGTTGGAATGTGCATTGCGTAGTTCCAGTAGTTAGTCACCCTCCCAACAACCCGAAATGTGCCTTGTGCAGTTTTGGAAGTTAGTCTCCTAGCCTCCCACTGAAAATTGCGCAATCTTCACAAACAACCACACATGTATGTTGCATGTCAGTCCTCCTGTTTGTTTTGGTTTTCGAATGAAAGATTACTTGTCATGAGTGTTGCTATGTCTCCAGGTATCACATGTGTTCATCTACCTCTCAGTAGCATAGGTACAATGGCTTCTAGGAGAGCAGAGTCAAAGACACCATTCATAGCAGAACTAAGGATGCAGTTGATCAAGTGTCTACGAACTTGCCTATCTATGAAGACATCAAGTTGTTCATGGCCAAGGATATCAATATGAAATGGAAGTGGTGTCACAGTGGGCAGCACCATCAACAACAATAGAAGGTAGCACACTTGCATGCGACAAATGCAAGAGGAAGGTTGTTGACAGCGCAGAGGCAGAACAAAGTTGCAAGCTCAAGCAGATCTACTTGTCATGAATGTAGCTTTGGAGATTGAGGCTATGAGGTGGCAGTGTGACGAGAGGATCATGTGAAGGCATAAAGAGAAGCAAAGAAGTAGTTACAAGTGCTCAAGTGGCAACTCAAAGAAGAACAAGAGCTACACATACAACAAAATGAGTTGCAGCGGGACAGGCATAGTAGGAAGCGCAACAAGCACAGATTGATGAAATTGCGCCCATATAGGTTATGGACACATCTAACAGCTAGCATGGAGCAGATAGGGTGAGTAGTGCTATCAATTGCATGCAAGGGTATTTAGGAGAATGGATGTCATTGTGCACACGCATGTGATCCCACCCATTTGGCACACTCACCGAAGCAAAGACAAGAAGCAAGTTCGACTGGAGCTGAACATGTATTTTGATAAGTTGACGCGCATGGTCATCAACACAAACATGGAGATCATCAAAGACATTATGCATTAGTATGTTGCTAGTCTGGCGCACTCAAGACAATGATGCGCATGTTATTAGATGATTTGGACAGAGGAGCCAAAGCAGTGTACCCAGATGCAACATAGGCAAGAGTTCGTTTCCAGAAAGATGTCACCATAGAGTACACGGACATGATCATAGACTACAAAGCTTGGCATCAGTTCACCACTATCGATCATCGCAAGGATGTCGAAGAGTTGGTCTTCCCACAACTCTTCGAGTCTGAGTGATGTCTCGCATGGCTTGCTCAAGCCTATTTTGTCTCACATGGGTACATGTGCAAATTAAATGTAACATCTTGTAAAGTGGAAGTCCAAGTGTCGATAGTTTAATGTAACAGTCATAGAGTATTTGAAGAGTCATGAGGGTAGGTGAACAGTCACAAAGGGGAATGTCAAGGGTCACCCCACCCTTTTCTATTTATAGTACCTCATAACTCATTGTACGAGCCTTTGGTCAGCCAAGCTTCCGATAGGAGTATCTTAGAGAAAGCTTGGAGAGTATTGTAATGAGCCTTGACTTCTCCATAGTGCAGAGATAGTACATCTCTTTTGAGAAGTAGGTGGCAGTGACTGTAATGTTCCACTACCAGGACTAGTGGCTGGTCTTGGTTGTACTGTATGATTGGAACTTTCAATTTTAATATAACAGAGACACCACTTTTCATGCATATGTTATTACTATATTTCAGCTATCTTGGTTACTCTAATGATATATGTATCTATTTTATTACGCATGCATGTATGGACTCTTTCTGTATAAGTATGTATGAATCTTACTGATATGTGTTGTTGGTTTAACCATCACTTTGGATTGTTAGCTTACTTTATTTCCAGTCTATGATGAATCTTTGCTTGTGTGTTCCCTTCCAATCCACTTTCTTCCATAGGTTTCCAAGACGTGCACTCACCTCACTTTCCGTGTGTTAGAACCATTCATGCACCTTCCTTGGATTGTTGTGCATGTCACACCCTTGCTACCAATAAGGACATCTTACTTGCCTCTATGCGCAACCACCGTCAAGGCAATACCATACGACCCACTACTGGGATTCCTACACCAAATGGCCTGAGGTCTACTTGGGACTTCTTACTGGGGGGATCCCCTGACATGTTGGCAGGTCCAGAATTGTCAACATTTTGGTGCTAAAAGGAGGGCCAGATGACAAGCTGAGTCCTCAAAATCTGTTTTGAATCATCGTACATCTATCATGGATACTATCACGCTCATCCATCTGGGATGTTTCTCGCATGCCGAACCTCTCGACATCATGAGGGAGTTTTGTGATCTCTTGTCCAAATTCATGTATAATGGTGATGGAGAAGTAGCATGGCATGAGTACTTAGAAGACTTCTATGCATTCCTTGTAGACGAGTTCTATGTAGAAGAGGCCAGTGTGCTACTTTCATACACACTTCGTGAATCCCCACTATGGTGGTGTTGGAGTCTTCCACCCGATAGCATGCACTCACTTGAGCAGTTTTGTAATCTCATTGAATCTACTTTCCATCATTTTGATCTAGAAACTCTTGACAAAAAATTGTTAAAATAATGGAATACCTCGCAAGAATCGCCCATGGATTTTTGGGACTGCTTGTGTGTGTTGCAGTTTCAAGCTCTTAAAAGTCAGATGAAATTCCAATATCTCATGGACAGATTTGAATATTGTCTTGCCAAATCTTTCAATCCTAATAAGAAGTTCAAGCCGAAGCCCCACTCCGCATACTTCGGTGATGGAGTTGCACAATCATAGACGGACACGGTGGCTATCACAAGTGACTATCTGCATTCCCCTCATCAAACAACTCTACCACCGTAGAATGATGTGGGATAACATGCACACACGTTTGTTCAACTATCACATCCTCCCAACATCACTTCGCTCCATTCCCACGTAGACTTGGCTGCTAATCCCATGGGTTGTCACATGTATTTTGTGCCTCAACCTCCACCTTCCTATTTTGATGATCCTTCGGATGGCATTGTCTTATGTTCCTCTCTTCTGGACTCTACACATGTTGTGAACAAGGATCAAGCCATTGTCGAAGTTGGTGTTGCACAGCCAACCCGTGCTAAAATTCATGAAGAGTGTGACTGGGAGCTTGAGCATCAATCCTCGGTGAAGGATGACTCCCTTGTGTTCGAGTCTCCTCCGTGTTTTCTTGACATCATTGGTGATTCTGCCATCCTTGATTCCGCATGTGTATATCCGTCTATGGATGCACTCATTATTGATCATTCGCAGAACATACTGGATGTTAGTCCATCATCTGACAACGGAGAGGAAAAATCATTCATTGAAGATCCACTTGATTTTTCATCTACTTTTTCCTGAAATGCAGAGGGTGAAAATTCTTGCTTCTCATCTACCCCTTTGTATGATTCATCAAATCATGAGGATGCCGACAAACATCCTGAATTTTTTTATCTTGGTTGTCATGATATCTCTACTTCTTCATCTGATCACGATGTTGATTCAATCATTGTTAATATGTCTAAGACAATGGCCTATGATGATCTATCTGTTGACGAATTTGAAACCTCGCAGACTATTGAGGCACTTCAGCTCACGCTGATGTTTATGTTAGGCCCTTGCTGTCCTGGGCTTGGTATCACTTCCGGTCAGGTAATTTTTCAAACACACAAGGCTCCTCATCACTCATCTGTATTCATTGAAGATCAATATCACACATGAATTATGCTTCCTCCACTCAAACTACATGATCCAATTGCTCATGCATTGGAGGAATCTTACACAACAAGCACACTTGTGCGATGTAAGTGGTCTACCTTTCTCATGTTTGCTTTCATGTCATAGTCAAGAGAATGTGTACACTTAACATCTGCACGTAGTGCAACACAACACCATGGTAAGTCCATGGATTGCATGGCATGTGCTTTCTCTCACTTATATTCTGTGGACACATTTAGACTTGGAGTGTGTTTACTTCACTGTTATATCTTTCATGTTTTCTGGTTCGCACAACTGTACTATTCGCGAACCATGCCTTAAACAACATGGGTCGACCAATGTGTCAGTGGCTGCATTGGAAGTATCACTTTACATAAACAGACCCATGCATCGTTAGCTTAGGAGTAGGAGTAGTGTTTTCTTTTGGTTTGTTTTCTTGCATGCATGTTTACTTCTTACTTTGCATGTTTGTTTTCTTGCTTTCTTGTTTGCTTACTCTCTTTTCTTATGCATTTAATTCTACTTTTGCTGTGTTCTTTTGTTTGTTTTCTTGTTTACACCTATAGGTTAGTTTCGCATGAAACCATGTGTGACTCTTGAAACAAGCTAGGTAAAGTACAAGAGGGATTGTGTAGTTATCAATACTTGAGTATCTATTATCCTTCCTTTGTATGAAGAAATTTTTGTCTTCAGTCCATGATACATAAATGGAAAATACATATTGCTCGAAGTGAACCTTGGTGAAAACACAACACTTGCACGTTAACTAGTGTCACCTACTCTAGTTAGTTGTTTTTGGGTTAATCCTTGTCAGCTTAGCCATGTAGAGTAAGGTGAGGGGGAAAACCTTAACAAGCACATCAGAGGTATATACAAACTACTTCTCTAAAGGAATAACCTCTTCTGCTATCAATAAGTCAGGATCCCTCTTCCACCTCTAAAATTAATAATTCTTATGCATAGTTATGTAAAAAAATAAAAAAATAAAAAAAAAATGAAAAATGAATAAGGTTAAAGAAAAGAAAGGCTTCCTGTAGAGAGAGGTGATGCAAGTAACTTCACCAGGGTACTGACCAGGTTTATTGGTAACGGAGTGATGCTTGTGTTCTTCTGTGACTCCATCGGGGTACTGTCTAGGCCTGCTGGCAGCGGAGCAACACTAGAGATGAAACTAAAACTCTGGCAATCATAAAGCTCATGCACCAATATACCCCTCATCCCCAATTGAAACAACTGTGTTGATTTGGATTGGAATGTGTGCCGATCGAGAAAGAGCTTGACAGATGCTACATCTTACAATCAAGAAAGTGTGGAAACCAAGACGAACAGAGAACTGAACAATAATTCTGGAGGTGTTAGACTTGCTTTTCATGAACAAGGTCCATTAAAAGAGCTGGAGTTCTACCAGTGTGTCGCCAAGTGTTGTCGCGGCTACAATCACCATCCAAAATTTTTCCTTAACTTCATTTTGGAGCCTCCCCACCAACCATCCTAACAGCATGTCTTGCACTGTCAAGTACATAGGCTTCATTGGCTTTTCAGCAGCTTGCCAACCTATGCATGTTAGTTTTCTTCTCTCCCCTCAGAGGCTGCTATTCCAAACTTGGGCTAGTTGCTGGCTGAGCAGCTCCCTAAAAAAATTACGTAATTCTGGAGGGGAACCAACCTTCCCTCTATAAATTGTGCAAATATGCTGAGCTTAAAAATTGGGCAATGCAGAAAGACAATCTTCCTTGGGCAAATTGCACAATCTGGACCAGGACTACAACTCAGCCTAGAAATTGCGCTATTCTGGGCAACAATCACCTACTCCTCCCAGAAATTATGCAATCCGTCTGGGACAACTAGCCTAGTTCCTCCCATAAATTGCACAAATCCCTTTCTTAGTCAAGCAGGCTGTTGCATGTGCCTTTAGGTTGGCCAGTTCCCTCCAGGCAGGAGAAAAACTGATTTTAATGCATGGATTTCTCTTCTCGAATAGAAAAAAGGTAGCATGTAAAAGGAATCCCTAGATATAGGGATCTATTTTTAGAAGCTAGCGGTTACATGCAAAGATCATTTTAGAAACCTTTCGCCAAGTGGAATCTTTTCCTAGTTTTGTGGCATGCACGTCATAACCTTGACCTTATCAAAACTCATCAACCAGATGTTGTAGAGCTCATTCCTCACATCAGCCTTGCAACTCTAACATCCCACATTGCATCTAGGAGTCTTTAGCACTTTCAGCATAGTTGTTTCAGACTAGGTATTCTTTTCATGTCTTGTGCTACATTTCTCTTTGCGTGAGTGTTGTCTACTTCATTTCAATGAGTGCTTGTTTTTGTTTTAATGTATGTTAACTTGTAGAAGCATGGTTTCAGTTTTCCTTCACATCTCACTGTTGTCGCATGCATGACACTATTTTTACACTGATGGTCACTGTTGCGGTGACTCGCTTCACACGCATGCTTTCCCATTCTCTGAATCCTTTACTTATTGTTTGCATGCATGATAATTCTCTCTTTTTTACACTCAGTATCACCATGCATTCAGACTTCTCATGTTTTCAGTCGCTGGTCGGTAGGTCTGGGCTGTCTTGGTCTACACCTTGCCTTGACTGACTAGCATTGCGCATTTTTGGAAGTGAAGGCACTACTTTCCCTTTTGAAATTGTGCAAATCTAGCTTAACATTGACCTTTAGGCCTGCATTGTGAAATTCTAGGAGGTAGTGTCTTACTGGCCCCAGAAATTGCTCAATGCAGTTCACTGATTTGCATATCACTACTGACTGAAATTGCGCATTTCACAGTTTCAGTCCTTAGTAGGCCAGGTTGGACTATGCATTGCATAGTTCCAGTGATCAGTCACCCTCCTAACAGCCTAGAATGTGCCTTGTGCAATTTTTGGAGTCAGTCTCCCAGCCTCTAGGTGAAAATTGTGCAATCTTCACAAATAGTCACATAGGTATGTTGCATGTCAGTCCTGTAGTTTGTTTTGGTTTTCGAATGGTAGACTTCTTTTCATGAGTGTTTCTATGTCTCCAGGTATCATAGGTGGTCATCTGCCTCTCAGCAACATAGGTACAATGGCTTCTAGGAGAGGAGAGTCGAAGACACCGTTCAGAGCACAATTGGGGATGTAGTCAATCAAGTGTATATAAACTTTCCTATCTATGAAAACATCAAGTTGTTCATGGATAAGGATATCAAGGTGAAATGGTAGCAACGTCATAACGAGAAGCACCATCAATAATAGTAGAATGTAGCCAACCTGCATACGACAAATGCAAGAGGAAGGTTGTTGATAGTGCAGAGGCAGAACAAATTTTCAAGATCAAGATGATCCACTTGTGATGAAACCAGCTTTGGATATTGAGGCTATGAGGCGACGACAAGACAAAAAGATCACATGAAGGCATAGAGAGAAATAGAGAATCAGTTACAGGTGCTGAAGTGGAAAGTCAAGGAAGAACAAAAGCTGTACAAACAGCAAAAGGAGCTGCAATGGGAACTGTTGGCATTATGATACAAGTGTTGTCCTTGATGGCAAGATGACAGATTATAGTGCAGCAGGTCAGTAGCAAAGAGTTGATGATCAAACTACAAAGAATGAAGAAAGAAGAATATACACGCAGGTTCACTATATACAAAGGCCCGTATACACCCGGGATTGCTGATCAAAAGTCGCGTATGCGTATGCACGCACATTCATGCATGGAAAAGCGCGTACATGTGGGAAAGCTTATTTTTGGGTCCGTGGTATTTAGACCTATGTTTTTGGACCTTGGTATTGCGTCTGAAGTGTTGAACCCAGGTATTGGGTCCCTAGTATTGGTTCTAAATGGTTTTGGACCATGGTATTGAGTAAGGCCTAAGACTATAAAAGGAGAAGAAGATCAATTGGCAACGGTATTGAGAAAGTCTTGAATATCTGATGAAGTATGAGATCCAGTATGCAGGTTATGGGTTCATGATGCTTTTCTTGATCTAAGATAAGGAGGAATCTTAGCGGTTGATGGAGAACAAGATCTAAGGATAGATTGGGATCTAATGGCTTGGAATGAATCATCTCTATATGGTTTGATCTTTTTTACTCTAGATCTGTATACTGACGCATGTAATGTTATGTAAATGTTAAGATCTAGGTATAACTCAAGTTTGGAATAGCTGCAAATCACGAATGAATATTTACAGACATATATGCTGGTTGACTATGATAAAAGCGTGTACATACGCAGGTTAGATACATCTAAGTAGCGTATACCATATGAGCTATGATGTTTGAAGTTACAGGTGTTTCTGGTTGTTGATGAGTTCTATGACTGTTTACTCGTGTCAATATTATGCATATTCAGATTGGTTGATTCTGTTTAGCTTTAGTATTGATGGATGAGATCTATAATGGATCAGGATCAGAATGACTTATCTTTATGTGATTTGATGAACTAGATTTGGTTGCTAACACACATATTATCCTTGTATATGTAATAATTTGAGTATGTTTGAAGTCAGGAAGTGCAACAAGTTATAAGTAAGTTATTGATGACATATACGCTGGATCGCTTTGGTGAAGTTGCATATACACGCTGATTCAACACTTCCAAGTAGAGTATGCACTCTGATGCATGATTTTTTATGATACAGTTGGTTCTGAATATTATTGCAGAGTTCTGCTCTGTGTTCTGGTGACTGCATTTTGTTGATAGGGTTTCAGTGATTCAATATTAGGTGATTCAGTGATTGATGATGCTAGTGTTGATTGATTGTGTGCTTCAATGATATTGATGGGTCCAGTATGAAAATTTGATGAACGCGGCCTTCAGATTATGGTGTTGTGCTTCAGGAGTATCTAGTCTGAAAATTTATGAAACGTGGTACTTGGAGGAAGAAAGAGAAGGTTGTAGCCTTCTGCAGGTAGAAGCCTGCATACTGGTATAAGACTGCACCAGTACATAACCATTGTAAGAGAAGTTTCTTATTAAAAAGAAGACTGAGATGACTTAAAACAGGTGGTTTTCACCCACATTGGGTTTCCACCTTACATCATGGTGTTCATGTGTGCTTCTTGTGTGTGATGATCTATTCTATTTTACTACTCTTGTTTACTGTTCATATGGTTAATAATGTTCTGATGCACTCACTAAGGATCAAAAAACTGAATCATAAGTTTACTGGATATACGCTTGTTGCATTACACATAGTTGCGTATTCATGCAGTTTGCCTTAACTGAAGTAGCATATATGAATCTTAATATGGAAATGAAATTTTTTTATTGATTTGATAATACTGATTCACTCCCCCCTCTCGGTATTATTTCCAACAATTGGTATCAAAGCAGGTCCTTTGGTAGAAGCTTGATCGCTTGAAGGAGATCTGTAGATCAATGGGAAAGAAGCTTAAGAAGAAAGCGCCTAAGAAGAAGAAGACATCTCAGAAGAGCTATGATAGTGGGAGAATCGATTGGGGAATATGTAGAAGAAGCACTTCAGAATGAAGATGAATAAGAAAAAGAACTAGTAGGTATGAATTTGTTATACTCTGGTGATACATTTATCCATCCATTTGAAGATGATGAAAGTGATAGTAAAACAACTGAATTTTCTCTTATGGGTGAGCAAGAAAGATATCAAATAGAGGCAGAATTTAAAAGGCTTATAGAAAAAATTAGAGATCAACAAGATCTATTGAAGAAAAGGGAATGTGCCTTCAAAGAAGAAGCTACCAAACTAAAAGCTCAACTAGAGGAAGGAAACAAGGTAAGGAAGTTATTCAAGGAGAAGGAAGATCAATTTCAAAAGTTGCAGGATGAAGTGACATCATTAAGAAATGAAGTCAATGAAAGGAGCACAACAATCAAGAAACTCAGAGATAGATCCAGTTACTATGAATGTATTGAAGCTACGATCCTCATGCTAAAAGAAGATCTTGAAGAATCAAATAAGCAGAATAAAGAACTACTCAAAGCTCTTGAAAAACAAGAAAACGAAGTTCTTGAACTAAGACATCAGTTGGAAGAAGGAAGAAAAGCTGAAGAAAACATGAAGAAGCAGTATCATGATAAGGAGGAGCAACATCAGGTTGAGGTAAATATTCTTAAAGATAACTTAGAAGAAAAGGATAAGCTCTTACAATTTCAAGATAGTACTAAGATCTTGGATGATATTATTAGTAGTCAAAGGTCTCCTGCTATCAAAATTGGCCTTGGTTTTTATGAATCTATTGAAGATGAATCTAGCTCACAAGGAGAGGCAAGGAACTCTAATGTAAAATCTAAAATAATGAACAAGGAGATGAGAGGACAACCCAATCAATAGCCAAGGAAATAAATTCTTCAAAGAAATTCTTTTACTCCTCCGATGAATAATGTTGAATGTTATGTATGTCATAATCTTGGACATGTTGCAGCCAGATGTAGAAGAAGAATGGTTCAAGACCATCACACAGAAACATCATCACATTCCAGGTACTTTAAGGGATATTGTTTTTCTTGCAATATGGTTGGTCACAAAGCTGTTGATTGCTACAGAAGGGATATGAAACATGTAAAATGTTATGCATGTAACAAGCTTGGACATATAGCAAAGGAATGCAGGAACAAAGCACGAGCACCATACCAAATGGAGAAAACATCATCACACTTGAAGATATGGAAGAAGAAGGAAGTACAGTCAGAAAAATATGGCACAACACAATGTACAGACATAACAGACTCAGAAGGAGTTGAAAGTATGAAACTTCAATATCCTAAATATCATATGCAAGTTTCATAAAGGGAATTCGCGTATATGCGCGATATAGACACTGCACCGTTGCATATATGTTAGTTTGAAGAAAAGCAATGGGATAGACTCAGGAAAAAGGGTCTAATATGATTCAGTCCATTATTTGCTCTGTTTGATAATGGTTACAATCTGCTGATGATATGTGAAAATTTCTTGATACTTGTAAGATGTTTTAAAAGTGTTTTGATCCTAAATTAATGATGATGATGCCTTGATACTTCTTGCTAATATATGCATGATCAGATCTGACAGTAAGAAAGATGGCACAGGTTCAGGGGGAGCATATGCTTTTAATAATGCATTGTTGGCATTATGGTTAGTAGTCCTTGGTGATGATGCTTATATGACTAAATGATATAACTTGCTGAGTGTCCATGACAAAATCTCATATGATTCTTGGGGTTACATAGTTGATGTTCAGATCAGATTTGTGGTTGATTCTCAGATGATGCATATATGGTGTTTACATGAGGATAAGTAGAAATACAAAGCTTGAATACACATCTTCATTACTTGATGACGAGTCACTCATATGTTGTTGTTGTCATATGCATAAAGATCATATAATACAGCTATGATGCAGGATTCCTATAGTTCTTGGCGCTCATGTGGATGAGGATTGTTGCTGTTGATGATATCAAGAAGTCTTGACAAATGATCTTAAGCTCAAGATACATAGTGCTGGATACATGAATGATTACTCAAAGTTGCATTGTTGGAGACATGATGATGATGAGTTCTTACCTATATGATGATAGATTGATACTTACATATGTTGATTGATGCAGATGTTCCCAAGTGATGATACTTGGGTCATGCAGATCTTGATGTTGATGAGATGGCTATGGTGTTTTTCATATATGATATAATGTGAATGACTCTGTATGACATATGCAGAATTCTGTTCGAAGGGATGAATTGATGCAGATGTACCTTGTTATAGGTTGATGACTTGTACAGGTTGCTAGTCTAGATGCTATTGTCAGATGCTTATGGAGCATATCATACATTGTGTACGATAATTGCTGATGACTATCATGTTCTTATTTAGATGTTTGGTCTCTATTATAAATGTCATGTAAAAGTCATATCAAGGCTCTGGATATAATAGTTTGTCTCTATCTATTGTAGTTATTTGATGAATCCATTTTGGTCATATGTTGTAATTTGTACCCCCACTATGCATGGGAAGGATAATGTAATATTTCAGTCATGTTTAAACATTTGATATCTGGTGTATCCCCACTTGGTTGGGATGATGAGTCAATATTGATATATCCCCACTTGGTTGGGAGATGGATGTATGTATGAGTCTTTGGTGATAGGAAGGTTGCTTATGATGTATAGAGTCATGTTCTTTCTTATAGACCATTTTCTGCAGACCTTGTTTACAGTTAGGGGGAGCATGAACAACACACTTCACCAGAGAAGAGATTTCAACATGTACTCAGAGGGAGCATGGACATATTGGTACACCTTGGCATATACAAAGGGGGAGCTCATTCAGAGATTTCAGTAGGTACTCAGGGGGAGTATGGACACCATAATGTTTATCAAGGAAAGAGAATATATTGGTCCGCCCTTTGCCCTTGATGTCAAAGTGGGAGAGTGATTTGGTGTTGTTGCCATCAAGTCCAAAGGGGGATATTGTTGACATTATGATGCATGTATTGTACTTGATGGAAACCCACTCGTAGAAGAACAACTCACTTATATATATCTAGATGAATCTACAGAAGAGATATCAGATGTGACAGAATACATGGGATGTAAGACAGCTCAAAGGAATCAGATAACAGTTCTCAGTATGACAAGTTAGCTTTTCCATCAAGTCCAAAGGGGGAGATTGTTGGCATTATGATACAAGTGTTGTCCTTGATGGCAAGATGACAGATTATAGTGCAGCAGGTCAGTAGCAAAGAATTGATGATCAGATTACAAAGAATGAAGAAAGAAGAGTATACACGTAGGTTCACTATATACAAAGGCGCGTATACATGCGGGATTTCTGATCAAAAGTTGCGTATGCGTATGCACGCACTTTCATGCATGGAAAAGTGCGTACATGTGGGAAGGATTATTTTTGGGTCCGTGGTATTTAGACCTATGGGTTTGGACCTTGGTATTGCATCCGAAGTGTTGAACCCAGGTATTCGGTCCCTAGTATTTATTCTAAATGGTTTTGGACCATGGTATTGAGTAAGGCCTAAGACTATAAAAGGAGAAGAAGATAATTAGGCAAGGGTATTAAGAAAGTCTTGAATATCTGATGAAGTATGCGATCCAGTATGCAGGTTATGGGTTCATGATGCTTTGCTTGATCTAAGCTAAGGAGGAATCTCAGCGGTTGATGGAGAACAAGATCTAAGGATATAATGGCTTGGAATGAATCATCTCTATAGGGTTTGATCTTATTTACTCTAGATCTGTATACTAACACATGTAATGTTCTGTAAATGTTATGATCTGGGTATAACTCAAGTTTGGAATTGCTGCAAATTATGAATGAATATTTACAGACATATACGGTGGTTGACTATGATAAAAGCACGTACATACACAGGTTAGATACATCTAAGTAGCGTATACCATATGAGCTATGATGTTTGAAGTTACAGGTGTTTCTAGTTGTTGATGAGTTCTGATGATTGTTTACTGGTGTCAATATTCTGCATATTCAGATTGGTTGATTATGTTTAGCTTCAGTATTGATGGATGAGATCTATAATGGATCAGGATCAGAATGACTTATCTTTATGTGATCTGATGAACTAGATCTGGTTGCTAACACACATATTATCCTTGTATATGTAATAATCTGAGTATGTCTGAAGTCATGAAGTGCAACAAGTTATAAGTAAGTTATTGATGACATATACATTGGTTCGCTTTAGTGAAGTTGCGTATACACACTGGTTCGACACTTCCAAGTAGCGTATTCACTTTGATGCATGATTTTTGATGATACAGTTGGTTCTGAATATTGTTGCAGAGTTCTGCTCTATGTTCTGGTGACTGGATTTTGTTGACAACATTTCAGTGATTTAGTATTAGGTGATTCAGTGATTGATGATGCTAGTGTTGATTGATTGTGTGCTTCAATGATATTGATGGGTCCAGTATGAAAATTTGATGAAACATGGCCTTCAGATTATGGTGTTGTGCTTTAGGAGTATCCAATCTGAAAATTTATGAAACGTGGTACCTGGAGGAAGAAAGAGAAGGTTGTAGCCTTTTGTAGGTAGAAGCCTGCGTACTGGTATAAGACTGCACCAGTACAAAACCATTGTAAAAGAAGTTTCTTATTAGAAAGAAGGTTGAGATGACTTGTAGCAGGTGGTTTTCACCCACATTGGGTTTCCACCTTACATCATGGTGATCATGTGTGCTTCTTGTGTGTGATGATCTATTCTATTTTACTGCTCCTGTTTACTGTTCATGTGGTTAATAATGTTCTGATGCACTCATTAAGGATCAACTAACTGAATCATAAGTTTACTGGATATAAGCTTGTTGCATTACACACAGTTGCGTATACACATGGTTTGCCTTAAATGAAGTAGCTTATATGAATCTTAATATGGAAATGAAAAAGTTTTATTGATTTGATAATACTGATTCACCTTCCCCTCTCAGTATTATTTCCAACATGAACATGCACAATAGGAGGTGAAAATGCACAGACTGATGAAACTGCACCCATACAGGTTATGGACACAACAAATAGCTAGCATGGAGCAGACAGAGTGAGTAGTACTATTGATTGCATGCAAGGGTATTCAGGAGCATGGATGTCATTGTGCGCACGCATGCAATCCCACCCATTTGGCACACTCACCGAAGTGAAGACAAGAAGCAAGTCCGACTGGAGCTGAATATGTATTTTGGCAAGTTGATGCACATGGCCACTAGAACACACTTAGAGATCATCACAAACATTATGAATCAGTAAGTTGCTGATATGAGCGCACTCGAGACAATGATGTGTATTTTATCAGACGAGTTGGACAGAGGAGCCAAAGAAATGTACCTGGATGCAACAGAGGCAAGAGTTCATTTCTAGAAAGATGTCACCATAGAGTACACGTACACCATTGCAGACTACCAAGATTGGCATCAGTTCGCCACTGTCGATCATCGCAAGAATGTCGAAGAGTTGACCTTCCTACAACTGTTTGAGTCTTAGTGATGTCTTGCATGGCTTGCTCAAGCCTATTTTGTCTCACATGGGTAAATGTGCATATTGAATGTAACGTCTTGTAATGTGGAGGTCCAAGTGTTGATAGTTGAATGTAACAATCATAGAGTAGGTTAAGAGTCATAAGGGTAGGTGAACAATCACAAAGGGGAATTTCAAGGGTCACCCCACCCTTTGCTATTTATAGTACCTCATAACTCAATGTAAGGGTTTTTGGTCAGTCAAGTTTTCAATAGGAGCATCTTAGAGAAAGCTTGGAGAGTATTGTAACAAGCCTTGGCTTATCCACAGTGTAGAGCTTGTACATCTCTTTGGAGGAGAAGGCGAAAATGACTATAATGTTGCGCTACCAAGACTAGTGGTTGGTCATGGTTGTACTGTATGATTGGAACTTTCACTTTTAATATAACAGAGCCAGCATGTTTCATACATATGTTTTTATTGTATTTCACCTGTCTTGGTTACTCTAAAGATATATGTATATGTTTTCTTATGCATTCATGTATGGACTCTTTCTGTATAAGTATGTATGAATCTTACTGAGATGTGTTGTTGGTTTAACCATCACTTTGGATTGTTAGCTTACTTGCTTTACAACCTGTGATGAATCTTCACTTGTTTGTTCCCTTCCAAGCTGTGTGCTTCCACATGTTTCCAAGTGGTGTACTCACCTCACTTTCTATGTGTTAGAACTATTCATGCACCTTCCTTGGCTTGCTGCACATGTCACACTCTTTCTACCAACAAGGACATCTTACTTGCCTCTGCACGCAACCGTGGTCAAGACGATATCATATGATCCACTACTGGGACTCCTACACCAAATAGTCTAAGGTATAGTTGGGACTTCTTACCAGGGTGATCCCTTGACATGTTGGCGAGTCGAGCACCGTCAACATAAGGGTTGGAAAAAATTATCCTTCTTGCAATATTTTGTAAGTTGTCCTCTTTGTAATGAAATTTCGCCCATAAGGCCCATCATGGAAAGATGAGAGGATTTCATAAAATTCATCCTCCATCACATATCTTATCATAATTTCATCAAGTCCCAACTTGAAGAGATTTTCCCTAATCGAAGTGTAGGAACCTTTTTTTCTTACAATCTTACTTTTATCCTTTGAAGATAGGTGAGGAGGGAGTTGGCCAGTAGATAGAAAAATGGAAATGTAGGTGAACCATGGAGACAAAAGTCATATGGAAAAAATATTCTCATCAGGGAGTTAGTCATCTATCACTTATTCATTTACAGACAAGGTTAGTCTTGATAGAAAATTTTTAACAACATTCTCTTTTCTAGGTTTGTCAACAATAGTCAAGTCAAATATTTGAAATAGTAATAACTGTTGACTTGAGGGGGCCTGGACCTAGGTTCAAAGTTAGCTGCACTAACCAACAAAACCCTACACTACTAGCCCTTTCAGCAACAACCCACATAGAGCAGGCTGCAATCTCACATGAGGCAATATTGGGGGATGTTAGAACCAGGTTTCTACATCCAAAGGATTATGTGATGTGCTTCTAACAAATATAGGCTTTATTTTGACCTTCACGAACCCTAACTCTTAAAACCTAGAAATTGTATCAAATAACAGTTAGCACATATAAACCGTTCATCGATTGTGCTAAACATTCATAACATTATGTAAATAAACAGATCTACTTCTTCATGCATCTATTAAGTATTTTTCCAGATTAATTGCATTCAATCAAATCAAAAGTACATTAATTTCATAGATAAACAATAATACACAAATACATAGATAAATATTCAAAACAAGCCTTTATTATGCTTAGATCTTCAATTACAAACACTTCTAACTCTACGCACACAATTGCAGTGGCTCATGCAGTCAACTGCAGACATACGAATGTCTCCACACACACAGCTATAGGAGTCTTACTCTTCGCCTAAGTAAAAAATAGGAAAAATAGACCCAAACTTGCAATTCTATTTATCTCTTCTATATCCTATGACTCTTCTATGACTCCTTTTTATATGATTCTTCATTACAATACCATGGTCCATGAACCATGGGCGAGCTTAAAAAAAACATGACTCTTGATGAACTAAGGGGCTTTGACCTTCCTAAATCCACTTTGACTCCTGTCGACCTATTCTTCTCGCACTCTACTCCTCAAAATGTGGAGACTTTACAATATTAACGAAACGTTACAAAAATTGACCCTAGGGGACCCCGTCCCAACAGCCCCCCAACACAAAGTTGTGATGTGTGCCAGGTCACTCTACTGGTGTTGGCTTGATCTTTGATTGTAGAGTGTTGAAATCTATCTTTAATGCTTGAACATATGATGTTCCCTACACAACGACTTGACAAACTTCTTCGACCAGCTTCTTTGTGGTTGGACCTTCAACTATAAGGCCCATGGCTCTCTTCTTCTATTGCAGAGCCTTCAACTTTCTCTGAACTGTTTGTGACAACTGGCTTTCCTCATCAGCCTAGGAATGCGTCCTTGAGGATATGATGGAGGCATTTCAACGCAGCTCATCAATATAGGTCTGGATGAGCTTTCCCTCCTACATTGTGGTGAACCTTTGCATTGGTACTAAGCTCCATGCTGTTGTCCTGATCTTGTCAAACTACATCTATTTTTTTCGGATGTTTGCTTCAATTTTCTACAAGCGTGGATCCTCTTGCAGCGAGGTCTACATCTCCATCGTCTGTTCAAATAATTGGCTGCAATCCTTGACTGTGACTTCTAGAGTAGTCATATCTTCTTTAATAGTAGCCCTGTGTTGCTCTCTGACTTCCAGAGGAGTGGTTGGCTGTAGTTTAAGTTGAAGCTTTGATATCTATAGCTACAACTCAAAATGGAACTTTCCAATTTCCTCCTTAGATTCTTTTACCACAACAACTAACTTCTTGATTTTATCTGTGGAGGCTACTTCTAGTAGAATTTGGAGCTAGAGAAGATCACTGTAGACTTGCACTATTGCTCGTAACATTTACTAGTTGTTAGTCTTGACTTCAGTGATAACCAGTAATGTCCATTTTTTTCCGGACCTTGAGAGCATATGATACTCCTTGATGTAGATCATGCAAAGACTAAATGGGGAGCACCGCGAGGTTAAGGATCAAATTGTTCATATGCAATATGCGCAACCTATCCTCTAAAGTCTTAATGTGAAATGATCCATCTGGTAATTGCACTGTGTGGAGGTTTGTGGTGATATGTGTTGTTGAGGTTGTCACGCTTGCTTTCTTCAGGCTCGCTTGTCCCATGCTCACCTAGATCACCTATGTCTGGACCTACCTGATGGTACTGGTCCTCGTCCCAAATAGTTCCCATGGTGTTACAGACCACATCGCCGATCTCACAGTAGGGGACTTTTGAGGTCTAAAATGGGCCTCCTAAGAAAAATGTACAACCAAAATAAATTTATAAGAACCAATAGGATTCAAGATTATGATGTCAACTATGGGGGATGATTCACCATTTTTGGAGTAAAAAAGTAAAAAGATTAAAAAATAATAAAATAATAAAACTACTTTTTCAACTTGTATTTTGAAGTTATCTCCCTAAGGTTTTACACAAAATTTGAGTGGGAGTACTCGTTGAATGAAAAATTTAATTCCTTATCCAAATAGTACCCATGTTTCATACTTTCAATGGACCCTTCAACATGAAAATTGAGAAATACATGAAAAATGCGATTACAATCACATTTTTCATGTATTTCTCAGTTTTCGTGTAGTAGGGTCCATAAAAAGGATGCAACATGGGTACTCCTTCGATGAGGAATCCAATTATGCATCCAAGGAGTGTTTCTTATTGAAATTTGAGTAAACCCATAGGGAGATAAGTTGAAAATACGTGTTGAAAAATAGATGTTTCTGTTTTCCCTCTAAAATTTGATGATGTCATCTAATCTTATTTTTACTTTTTCCACTATTATTTTATAATTTCCTTAGGAGACCATTTTAGACCTCAAAAATCCCCTAATGTCAAGGTCCCCCTCTGTGAGGACCAATGGTGTCACGATCGTAGACTTCCTAGACTTCTGCTTCTTACGAGGTCCCATGGAACTTCGCTTTGCATCTTTTTGACCCTGAAGGGGGACTCCAAGTCTATGCCCCCTTCTTCTTCACCCTGAGTCTTGACCTCCACATCTATGTGCCTCGTTTCAGGTTCTTCGAGGATGATAGTGACACCTTTTATTTCGGCCCTTCTTTCTCTTTTGTACACACCTCCTTCTGCTACGCGACCTTTTCTTTCTGTGCGGCCTTTTCTCTTGTAGAAGCCTTTTGGGCTTCTTGCTCTTTATAGTTTTGGGCTGTTGTCACAGCTGCTAATTCATTTCTCCCTTTGTGGATTTACTTGTTCTTGTGCCTTCATCTGAAGGGGTGAGCCACTCACTCGGTCATTTGTCGATGACCCGCAAAATGTCTTCCTCAACGACCAAATATGGCAACTTATGCCATGTTCGTGTGGCATCCTTCTTTGCGCGTATAGATAGATTGTGGAAATATTCCTTGAAATATGAAATATTGGTATAATGTGCATGTAAATGTGGTGACAAACATGATTGTTGGTTGATCACCATCCTTAACACAGACTCAAACAAGACCCAAAAGATCATTGTTTCCATCACATGTTTTGGATCCTTTGTTGTCCATAGGGATGCAAATTTTGTAGCCTCGCATAAGTTTGGATCATATGTCAGGAACTAGTTCTCCTTAGGTGTCCTCCATTCCACCAACGCGATCAACAGATGTAATCATGCATAGTGGAATGCCTTGCCATCCTCACGGGCTTCATAGAAATCCTTGAGGAACTCATGACAATGATACTTGGCCTAATTAAATTGGACTCCTTTGGTGCACTGCGCAACCAAAAATATGACTAGTGCTAGGACTTCATCGGCAAGACATTTCGCATGATCTTTCCATCCAAAATTTTCGCAACAAACTAAACAACTCCATCCAATATGGAGCTAATGGTGTAGTCGCGCGACTTCTTGACCAACCCGAAGTTGCTCTTCATCTAGTCTGTCAGCTTCTTCTCCTACAATTTCCACACAAAAGCATCTACGAGGTTCATGTCATGATAAGGAAACAAGGTTATTCAGTGGACCAAAATTTCGATAATTGGAATGGGTCCTCCCAACCAAAGACACCCATTGTGAACTAGTGTCAATAATTGACGCACACAGAAAATTATAATGATACTGTGGCTAAAATGTGGCACCCACAACATGTTAAGCAACCCCACGTGCACAATTCCAACTGCCCACTTCATTGGCTCAAGCCTTGTAACATTTGACTCCTCATAGTAAAATTTCTCTAGATATTTTCTTGTTTCCAACTATGCAAACTTCGCGTGATCACCCAGGTCCTAGTCCTCCATCTTAAAAAATGGTACCTTGGTGTTACATAGTAATTTGTCACTGACCTTGCATTCCCTAATCTTGGATACTGCCGGTCCATATTACTGACATATATTCTGTGTCATGTTGCCAATTATGTGTCAATACCTTCCTTGTAATCTCAGGAAGAATGTTTTAGTTCATTGTCCCTGAAGAAGACCCCTTTTTACCTAAGTTTCTGGGTCATTGCGGGTCATCAGTTGTCCCACCTATGAAGATGGTCAAGTTTGCACTAGCCCTAGTGAAGTCATCGCTCTGTCCCTGTGTTTCACCCGCGAAGATTTACTTTTGGCAAGTTTTTTAACAAATTGTCGAAGCTTCGAGATGATCATGGACAGTCCTAAGGCTGGTTGTTGGGTCATATGAGATCGCTTCTCTCCTTTGGGATAGTTGTTCCACCTTTTGTGCAACCTCCCTAAGAGATAAGCTCTTCCTCCCATCTCTTATGAAACCTCTCGCTCCTATAAATGTCTCCTCCATGAATGAAATCATCTAACTTGTATGTAACATGATGATAGATAGATGTAATTTGGTAGCTTCAAGTTTCCAAGAGAGGAGTAGAGGTAGAGAGTGTTATTGGAGTGTGGAAGTAGCCTCACATGTATTTTGGCTTCAGAAAGGTTTGAGTAGAGTTGGTTTGATAACTTTTTAACATCAATATTTTGAACGAAAGAGAGAGTCATTTGTTCTCTTGGGAGACAGTTCACAAGTAAATGCTTATGGAGACATGTCGATGAGCCCCTTCGAGGAGACTTACGATGTCAAGGCTCGGTTGTAAGTTTTACTTTGATTTATATTAATACAAATCAATAGCTTCTTTCCTATATCGTATGTTGAATTGTATGTCGAGAGCTTGAGGTTCCTTGACTCTTAGAGTAGATCGTTTGGTTGTTTTCTATTATGTTTGTGGTGTTTCTCTACATGTTGTTTTGAGGTACAAGTGATTAGAAGAACAAGAGTTGGAGCAACACGACGAGGACTTCATCAAACTTCGATCTAAAGGTAGGCCTTCATAACACCATATTTCTAAGGAAATTTGCTTTGATATTGTATTTGTGGTGACTAGACCCACTCTAGGGCTAGAGGGGTTGCCTTTGTTCATAGAGGGAACTTGCTTGTGTCACAAGTTAGTGACCATACTAGGGATCTTGTCCTTTGTCTTTTGTGTTGATTGGTTTTGTTTGTTTATTGTCTCCCTTATTGTTTGGGTAACATGCTATATTATGGCATTTGTTAGACTACTCCTGTAGTTTTCCCACTCTCATGAATGATAGATCTGGCCTTGCCTCAGCCAACTGTCATTTTTTGCCTTTTCTCTGAGGTCGTCACCATTTATTTTCTGACAGTCGTGAAGTAGTTGTGTTTGTGTTGTTTCCTGGGTTACACCCTTTACTGTCTGGTGCGATTAAATTGCCTAACAGTCACGACAAGTCTTGAAATCAGCTAGGCACAACTAACTGGAGTACTTTCGTGATGACGTCACAAAGTTCTTAGTTAGCGGGGTGTGACAATTTATTGTTCGCGCATGTTGTTAGTTTTATACTCACAACAATTCCTGTAAGTTTCAAATATTGAAGTTTGTTGGCTGATTGGCCAGTGTGTTATATCCTCTAAGATTTTTTTTGCCTATTTATTGTATCAGAAGTGTTGGTTTTTAGGATTTTCGATTTCGGGTTTTAAGTCTTTTGAAATCCTTCCTCTTGAACCGTATGACCTAAATATCTTAGGGTTTCTTGAATGATTGGTTTGCTTGGGTCACTCATTCATTGGGATCTTTAGACTCTGCTTGGCATAATCTCTGATTTTGTTTGAGGCTTCTTCCTATTCACTATTTTTCATCTCTTTGATTGGTATGTGACGTTCGGTTACAAAGCTTTCATGTCTTGTTCGTGCGGTTTCATTCCTTCACTTGGCATAGATCACATTGCTTCCCGGTCAGTGAGACAACTTTCCAGTTTTACAAAAAGAAATATCTCCTTAACTTTGAGTCTTTGATTCATTTTGCATTTAGTTTCTTATCATTTATTTGAAAAACCAAAAATTTCATTCATCTTGTATTAATATATGAAAGACGATTTTTGCATTAGTAGATTCTTGAGATTAAGACATTGAAAAGCAAAAAGTGTGTTTCCATTTTCTTATTTAGATTGCTTGTAAGATTGAGTTAATGGTAGAAGTATTCCTGTTTTCCTTGATTGGTTTGATTTCTTGCCATTTAGATGTTGTACATTGAACCTCTCACTCTTCCTTAGCTAGTTGTTCAACCAATGAGAATGGTATTTTTGCTCATTTATTTGCATTCTAGGAGTTTTGAAGATACATTTGATAGGGCCTTAAAATTGAGACTTAATTGAAGATTAACTGTTAAAATTTATTGAATAAACTTAAAAACGCATTGGAACCTAACACTCATATATCTAGAGGTCTAGGCTAGAGACATGTTCCGACGTCGTTAAACCTAGTTGCTATTGTTTTCACTAAGGTTGGGTGATTCCTCCTTTCGTGATTCAATAGATACTAGTAGGGTTTTGTGCTCCCTGTACTATCATGTATATGTTGGGAGACCCCACTAGGTTATCATCATATTATCCATAGGAAGCTGAGTCTACCACCTTACAAATCGTAGTGCACCGAACATAGCATTCGAGAAGATTGACTGTCATACAAGAAGTCCTTGGTCATTTATCTTTCATTTTATTACCAAGGTGTATATGCAATTTTATGATTTGTCTGGTAAACCTTTTGACTAGAACTCTAGAGCAGTCACTTTCATTCCTTTTTGACTCTTTAAAAGTAAAAGGATCATCTGAGCACTTGTCCTTTCAGTCTCATTAAAATTTGAAGGAGACTAGAGTCATCTTTTGTCCTTTTTCTCGACTCTTTAAACATGAAAAGGAAAAGTTTCGTTCCAATGTCATAAAATTTATTTGTCCATGATAAAATTTTACTGTTAATCTTGGCCACATCGTGAATAATATCTTGAATTGTTTTTTGCAACCCTATTGATTATATCTTTTCTCCTGGACCTTTGAGTTTAGGCCATCCTGGCGGACTCACTGAATCCATCATCCTAACCAAGTGACGGAGAGCCCCTTTCTCCTATATTTTTTAAGGTATCGTCTGTTACTGGTACTCTTCCTATTGTTCCGAGTGTTTCACCTCTTGCCTCTCGAGCTCCGGGTGAGGAACCTTTTGATATCAATTGGACTCCTCCTAACATTTGGGAATTCTTAGACAAGGACCTCCCATCTACTCCTCCTGGTGCTTCGATTCTGATGGCCAGTTCTAACATGGATGAGTCAAGTCCCATTAGAAGTCAGGAGAGCCTTGTGTCGACCAAGGAACATCAGTTTCCTCCAGAAGGTTTCCCTTTCCACACCACTCCAAATGTTTCGTTACCACTTCACTATCACACTCTCGCTAACATACTTGGTTCTACATCGCTAAATGAGAGCTCTATATGGTCTCATACTACAATTATGACTTCAGGACCTTTCATGTCTACTCAGTCGGCTTTGACTTCCATTCCTGTTATAGGGAAAAGTGTCTATATAGAACTGCTCTATCCCACTAAGGTGTGACAGCTGCCTTAGAAACAAACAGAGAAAAACTACTTTCGTTTTTCGTTATGAATTACAGATAGAGAGGAACAGAAAGACCAACCTCTGTCTTGCGCTAATCTCCTGATTTGATTCCTCTCTTCTTTGATAGTCTTTAGCTACCTGCTCCCTTGCACGCCCAGCTTCACAAAGTACCTGTAAGATCACAATAGAATAGAAATATACAAAGACATGGATCTATAATCATAAACAATCTAGGATCAGATGTAAATTGACCATACAAATGTAGCAAGCATCAATGACACAAGAGCATGGAGGAAAACTTGAATAGCTTTTATTGATAAACAAGAAAGAGCCAAGAGGAGTTACAACCAGTTGTTCTGACCCAGCATCAACCTCCCAGCAAAGAAGCCCCTCTTTGCCTCAAACAAAGCTTAGATCACCCAACAATCTGATGTTTGTCTCAAGAAACCAACAGCAATTCCTTACAATATGCAAAATTCCAGCCTCTGGATCTCTGGGATGAGGGATCCATATATAGATATCTATAAGGGGGATGAGTCAGCTTGTGATTTTATTAGTGTCTTCCCTCTGATAGTTCTTGCTTCCACTTGGAGATTGATGATCTCTTACTCATCGTTGGTCAAATTCAGAGAGGCAAGTGTCACAGGAGAAGATTCTGGAAGCTTCCATTGCCTCTCCACCTTGCGGAATGACACTGCCATTTGTCATTTCTCGCCCATCGCACCCCATAGAAGGGATTTTTGAAATGCAATGCACCCACACAGTGTATTTAGGTGAGATGCAACGCACTTGGCCAGTGGAGCAACTGAAATGATCCTGTTTTGACCAATTCTGAGTAGTTTTTCATGGAGAACTTCTGGGAGAAGCTGTAATCTGTTGACCTTGTTCCTTTAGGGGTTAGAACAACACTTTTAGGGACTTAGGAGCCCTTGGTTTATGGACATTTCATGCTTGGGGTTGTAGTGCCCAAAAATGTCTATAACAGTTGCCCCCTAATGCATGAGGTCGTTAATCTTTTGATGTCGGGTGAAATGCTTTATTATGAGGATCCGAAGTTCTTTCAAGCTGGGAGGAGACCTGTAATAAGATACAATACATTATCTTCATAATATTTTCATGATCTAGCTGAGGCGGGCATTCCCATGCTCAGCTCTATAAATTCATTTTCGTGTACATAGGACAGACAATCGTCTGAGTGTAGACTGATGATTCTGATAGAGCCATCATCCTTTTGATTGGATGATTATCTGTGCAGCAATGATGTACATTTGATGTCTTTATTTTCCTAAATATATATCGCAGCCCGGATGGATGAAACTAGATCCAAGGTCTTCAATCTCGTTCGATCTTCACTCGAAGTACAAGTCGATCCATGTGAAAGTTGTTCTGGAGTCGAACATGGAAAGACATCGCCTGATTACCAGCCAATGATGTAAGCTGTTAACAGGCGCGAGAGGAATCACCGATAATGATAATGACCCTCAAGGTATTGCAGTACAATTCACGTGGTGTGAATAAAGGACTTGGCGTTGAACACCACGCAAAATCTTTCGGTCAAAGGCCATTGATGTAAACCTGTTGTCAGAAGTGAGAAACTTGCCATTGAGGCATGCAAGCTTCAAAGTACTGAATGGGGTGTTCCTAGATCAACTTCTTGGATAATGAGCTGATGTCGACAAGAAGCGATCCTTCACAGGAGGGCCTTAATGAATCCCACATCAATGACATAAAACGGAGCAAATGATTTTAATGGAGGTGAAAATGATCTGGTGATATAAGGTTCAGGGTGGCGGTCATGAAAGAATGGAGTATAAATGTATGGTAGTGGGTGAGACACAAGTGAATGCTCTGAATGACTTCTCTTGAACATATCGGCGACACTGATGTGATGGATTGGTAGCATTAACCCCAAATGTGGATGGTACGATGGGACCATGGTGATGTGACCGGTGAATGAAACAACCCAACCCGACTCGGACGCGGAGTGGAAGTGTCATGCTCAAGAGCGACTTGCTACCAACAAAGTTTCTTCAAGTTTTCTTCCCAATTTTCCCCAGTCATTGCTGACCAGTACCTCTTTATTTTTGTCAAGCTTGAGGAGGATAACATATGCTTGTTCTATAATTTGCCCTTCGGGCAAACCCATCGCTATGTTTTAACGAGCCTAGCGATAGTGAAACTCGTTCTCGTCTATAGACAAGTTTGTCGCTATTACACTTTTAACGAGTTTAATGAAAAAGATAACTCGGTCCTTTTCAATTTTAGAGAGTTTGAAAAGGAACGTAAAGGTAACTCCAAAATTCCATTTTTGTCATCTAATCCCTTAAGTCCGAAAAAGTATAAAACAAAACAGAAGGGATGAATTTTCGATACTTTTAACAAGCCGAACAACACAAGCGCTCGACCTTTTTGTGTAATAATCTCTCAGGTCCAAAAAGATTAAAATTTAGAGGAGAGATAGCACTTCCGATCCGTTTAACGAGCTAGAGAGGCCAATGGCTCGACAATCTTTTCATATTTTACGAGTCAGTTGAAAAGAGCTTAAAGGAGACTCGTCTTTTGAGGAACGAGTGATAAAATGGGTAGCAACTGATTCCAGGTAAGGTTTGGAATTTTCCAATCACGACAGTGTTACAAGGATGGCTAGTGAGATCACTCTTCGCAGCTGTTCCTCAAAATGGGTAAACAATCAAATGGAGGTGAATGATCGGCCAATGCAAAAGTGGAGGTGATGGTGCAAACATGACCAAGGCTTTTAATGGCTGAAGTACTACATTCACGATGGTTACTTACCCGTGAATAGTTCATTTTTTAATGAGCTTAAATGCGGGGGGAAACATTTGCTCATGTCTTATGTTTATTTTTTAACGAGCTTGAACTATGTGCTAAAACTGCTCGATTAATCCAGTCGTGTGATAAGAATGTCTCATATAAAAACGACAACTTTTAGATTTTTGCCCCACATCCTTTCTTTATGCAAGTTAGGAAATGACCAATCTAAAAAATAGATAAATGATTGCTCTTTGCTTGCACTCCAAAAGGTTTGCATGCCCTCAGGTATAAAACAGAGTTTCAAGGTTACCCCTTCTTTATTCCGTTAAAACATTTGTTTTAGCGGGAGAGGCCTACCTCTTACAGGTCACCCAAAGATTGTTCTATTCACAGCGCAAACAAAACACTTCTTCGGCGATGCCTACCGAAATAGACAAAGGTGAGTGAAGGAGGCTACTCCACTTACGTAACTTTGACAAGAGAATCTTGTTCTAGAATAACCCCCTCTTCCAATCACGGATGGGAGTACAGACTAGTCATATTCTCTCGTAGAAACCTACCCTATACCCGAAGTTTTCCTGCCGAAGCAGACCAGGGTGCATGCCCCCTGGGTTTCACTCATGTCCCCCGAATCACTCGCGCTCATCGGGTGGACGGACTAGGGACTGAGACATTTCTTGCGTGAAAAGACCATTCAGGGATGGTATATGACTATTTGCTATGTGTGACCCGGGAAATGAAAGCTGGTCTACGAGCTTGACCACTCTTCCTTCATGCGGAAAGCACATCACTCTAAAGAGTGATGAGACAATGGCTCTCATGCAATAAATATAGTCTCGTCCAAGGAGTAGATTATAATCCAGGGGTCCTTGAACTACCATTACGTTCATGTGAACGGTTTTCCCTCTCAATGTTATGGGCACATTGGGAAGGATCCCTAATGGTCGGCTGGTTCCTTTGTCAAAGCCTGTTAGATTTCTCATCTCAAGCAAAAACGATGGCGAACCAAGCGCTTTCCAAGCAGTTGAGGAAAGGATACTCATAGAAGCCCCTTCATCTATTATGGTACCAGCCATAACCATTCTATATATTTGAACAATGATTCGGAATGGTATACTAGCTGGTAAACGGGGTCTGCCTAGTTGATTCCAGTCGAAGGAGACAACTAGGTTGCTTGGAGGTGGGACCGAATAGACGGCTGGGTACGACTCTGACGAACTTCCTTCCTGCGGTAAAGGAACGGGTAAATTTCCCCCATGTTCGTTGGATTCTGTGCTTATGAAAAGAATTTGGACAGTGTCATCCTTGTTCTTTTCGGTGACTGTATCATCTGAAGATGGAACCTCTGAAGGCAAGACCTGGTCAACTTCCGCCTCGACCTTTTGAATTTCGTCTGGTATGGGTTTAGATGGTTTGTCTTCAATGATAGATGCTTCAGCCGACCACTTGAGCGGGCCAACTGGATCTTCAACTAGTGACAAACTTGGCAAGGGTTTTTTATATCCAGGAGGAAGTCGTAACGGTGAAACCGGACGATCGTCCAAAACTCTTTTAGCCTCGTCTAAGAAGGGACAACGGTGGACGACATGATCGCTTTCGCACAGTTTACAAGGAAATTTATATTTTCCTTTTTGTCTTGGGGCTTCACTTTCACTAGTTGACGGTGTGTTTTCAACATGATCATCGGAGGTTGATGACACTGGGTTGTGCAAACGAGGAGACCAGTCCCTTAAGATCTGAGGGATACAAGGACAATCTCTATGATAGTGGTCTCCTTTGCAAATGACACATGGTGATTTAGGCCTGGTCAGTGCAGTGTGTGGATTTTCGCTAGACGACGCTCGTTTGCCCCCATTCGCTTTTGGCTCCTTCTTCTTCTCTTTCTTCTTCTTTTCCTTCTTCTTCTCGGGTACTTGACTTTTGGCTTTACCAGCCCCATCAAGCAAAGAAAAAGGAGGAGAGTAAGAATTAGAGGAAGTAGAAGGTTGGTGGGTAACTCTGGACTCGTCTAGTTGCTGATTCGATTGTTCAGGAATTGCAGTGTTCTGAATGACAGAGGTGGAGAAGAGCCATACAGGCAAGCCGATTGTCAGTCCTGGAAGCGACAATGTGGCCATATGGGGTGCACCAACATCTCCCCAAGAGGAGAAGGGACTAGGATTTCCTCCAAGGGGAATTCCTTGGTTGGTGGATTCCATTTTCTCAACCCAAGATCAACATAGGAAAGGGTAATGAGTATTCCGTTTAAAATAAATTTTAGACGCTTTGACACAAGTTGTTTTTTCAATTTCTAAGAGTCGAGAAAAAACAAAAGATGACTCTAGTCGCCTTCGATTTTTAATGAGCTTGAAGTGACAAGTGCTTAGATGGACCTTTTCTGTTAAGGAGTCTGAAAAGGAACGAAAGGGACTGCTCTGGAAATCTAGGTAGAGGGATTACCAAACCAATCGCAAAACTGCAGAATACTTTTTACGGTACAACAGTCAATCTTCCCGAATGCTGTGTTCAGTGCATTGCGATCGATAGGGCGGCAGACACGGCTTCCTATGGATAAAGGATTAAGCCTATTGGGGTCTCCCAAAATATACTCGACGGTACGTGGGAGCACAAGTCCGTACTGGCACTTATCATCTCAAAGTGGAGGAATCACCCAACCATCAGTGAGAACAACAGTTACCAGGCTTTACGACGCCAGAATACGTCTCTAGCCTAGACTTCTAAATTTTGTGCGTTAAGTTCCAAAGCGTTGTTAGATTCATTGAATTTATTTTAAGTTGATCTTGTTTATGAAGTTTGCCTTTCAGGTTCACCGCGAGATGTAGATGTAATTCCGAAAATGCAATCTAAGATGATAAACAAACTTTTTATCTTCTTTGTGCAATGAAAATCCTAGCTACCAAGGAAAGAAAGACAAAATCTTTTCACAAAGAGCAAAGAGCACACTCTAAATGCACTTTCCTAAATCAAGCCAATCAGACTGTCTATATGCAAATGCACATGCATGTATTTGTTTTTGACTTTCTTAGTATATGAATGCTAAAAAGAAAGTTGATGCACAAATCTGAATTTCTTTTCAAGCGACAAATTTCAACAAGTTTCTTTTCGAAATCAAAAATGGAGACGATCACAACACCTTACGATTTTGAAATGAATACTAGTTCTTGACACTAGAAAATTACAAATTCAAACCAAAAACAATAGTAACAGGGTAATCGACCATCAACAACAATCAAACTCTTTCCTACGATTGAAATCGACACTTGCGACAGTTTCAAATCAAAGGAAGATAGTACGACTGTAAATGACTCAACAAACACACAAAAACATCTACAGTTCTTTTGTACAATGGAGGCGAAATAACAACAAGGAAAAGGGGTTTCAAACAGACATATATTGATCACAGGCAGCAAAATTCAGGAATAGAACTGGAAAGAATGAATCACAGAAACCAAAACTGCACAGAGCCTAGTCTGATCAGCGCACTTGTAACACAAAGAATTTGAAATGCAGCGCACCTTGTCCACTCGGGAAGTGCGCTGAAGTTCATATTCTCTAAACAATACCTGCGCTGGGCCAGAAACGAGATCTTGTTTGGGTTCCGGGTCACAGTTTACAGTTCAGTTCTTGGGTTTTGGCCGAGCAAAAGCAATCAGTAATGCAACAATCAGGGGTAGATCTAAGGAGGATCTAAGAGCTATCACAAGGGAAATCAGATATTTTGTGAATTAGTTGTTTAAATCATAAACAGATCCAGTAGATGGATTGAAGTAGCATTTATCTATTTTTCATTTGTTATGGAAAATGAAGTTCGAATGCTACCTGTAAGTTTATGAAATAGACAACAAAGAATGATAAACAAACAAACTAATTCTTCCCCAGCGGAGTCGCCATTTTGTTACAGGGAAAAGTGTCTATATAGAACTGCTCTATCCCACTAAGGTGTGACAGCTGCCTTAGAAACAAATAGAGAAAAACCACTTTCGTTTTTCCTTTATGAATTACAGATAGAGAGGAACAGAAAGACCAACCTCTGTCTTGCGCTAATCTCCTGATTTGATTCCTCTCTTCTTTGATAGTCTTTAGCTACCTGCTCCCTTGCACGCCCAGCTTCACAAAGTACCTGTAAGATCACAGTAGTATATCACTATACAAAGACATGGATCTATAATCATAAACAATCTAGGATCAGATGTAAATTGACCATACAAATGTAGCAAGCATCAATGACACAAGAGCATGGAGGAAAACTTGAATAGCTTTTATTGATAAACAAGAAAGATCCAAGAGGAGTTACAACCAGTTGTTCTGACCCAGCATCAACCTCCCAGCAAAGAAGCCCCTCTTCACCTCAAACAAAGCTTAGATCACCCAACAATCTGATGTTTGTCTCAAGAAACCAACAACAATTCCTTAAAATATGCAAAATTCCAGCCTCTGGATCTCCGGGATGAGGGATCCATATATAGATATCTATAAGGGGGATGAGTCAGCTTGTGATTTGATTAGTGTCTTCCCTCTGATAGTTCTTGCTTCCACTTGGAGATTGATGATCTCTTACTCATCCTTGGTCGAATTCAGAGAGGCAAGTGTCACAGGAGAAGATTCTGGAAGCTTCCATTGCCTCTCCACCTCGCGGAATGACACTGCCATTTGTCATTTCTCGCCCATCGCACCCCATAGAAGGGATTTTTGAAATGCAACACACCCACATAGTGTATTTAGGTGAGATGCAACGCACTTGGCCAATGGAGCAGCTGAAATGATCCTGTTTTGACCAATTCTGAGTAGTTTTTCATGGAGAACTTTTGGTAGAAGCTGTAATCTGTTGACCTTGTTCCTTTAGGCAAGGATAATTTTAGGGGCGGATGTTCGCCCTTTAGCGAAATTAAGGGGTTTTAAATTTTTAGTGGGCAAATATTTTGTATGATAGTACATTTTTAAAAATCACCTCAAATAGCCCACCTTATTTTAAGGGAGAGGGTAAAAAAGGTAAATTTAGCCCTTGAAATTAGGACTTACAACCTTCCATTCGCCCATTTTCAAGAATAGGTTTTATTTAAGTGAATCCATTCGCCCATTTTCAAGAATAGGTTTTATTTAAGTGAATCCTATGGGCCAAATACCATATTTATAAAAGAGGTATGGTAAATTAATAAAAATATAAATAAATGAGAGGTATGGTAAATAAATAAAACATTTTTTATATTTACTCCATAAGTCACCTTATATACATGTAAGGGTGTAAACAAATAAAAATATAAGTAAAGTGGAGGTATGGTAAATAAATAAAACGTCTTTTTATACTTAATCAAAAGGTATGGTAAATAAATAAAAATATACATAAACTAGACGTATCGTAAATAAATAAAACCTCTTTTTATATTTAGTCCATAACCCTCGTTCTATTTATGAAGGCTCAAGAAAGAGGTTTTATTTAAGTGAATCCTATGGGCCAAATACCATATTTGTAAAAGAGGTATGGTAAATTAATAAAAATATAAATAAATGAGAGGTATGGTAAACAAATAAAACATTTTTTTATATTTACTCCATAAGTCACCTTATATTTACGAACACTCAAAAAATGGGTTATATTTAGGTGAAACCTATGGCCAAAATACTATGGGACAAATACCATGGACTAGATTGTTATTAATACCATGCAAAAAACCATTATTAACCCTAATATTAGAATTAATAAAAATAAAAATAGCACATGGTATTGACCCATGGTATTCACCAAAATGGCACATGGTATTGACCCATGGTATTCACCTGGAATGTAGCCTATTTAAATGGGGGAATTAAACCAACATGTAGCCTATGCTAAGATTCACTAGGACTTTACAAAGTTTTATTATTTAGTGAAAGACTCGCTAAGATCTTACAAGATTTTATAATTGAGTAAAATATTCGCCATGTGAGAGATTCGCCAAAAAATTATATATACATATTATATTATTGATAAAATCGCCTTCTATTTTTCCTATATACCATGGAGATTCGCCCATTTATTATATTTATAAATTTAGGGGGGTTCTTAAAATTTTCCCTGCCTTTAGGGGTTAGAACAACACTTTTAGGGACTTAGGAGCCCTTGGTTTATGGACATTTCATGCTTGGGGTTGTAGTGCCCAAAAATGTCTATAACAATTCCTCAAACATAGGTTACGTTAATTACATCCGTTCCGTCCATACCCACCGTGTGTGTGGCATCTACAACCCCTCCTATTAATGCTGTTACTGCATCTTCAGTAGTTACTACTGTTACTGGGATATCTTCCGGACCCATTGGCAGCAGTCCTTCACCTCTAGTTTCTGGAGTCAGTCAACCTACGAGTAATGTACCGATCTCTTTGAATTTCGTTTCAGTGGGATTGTCATATGAGCATTATCTGTTTTCTCTTCAAAATCTGACTTATAACCCTCTGGGTTCTCAATTGTTGGCCGTTCCGCATAACCCTACACACTACTATAATCATCATGGAGCTGATATTTATTACACTGGGTTTCTTCCTTAGGAGGTCCCAGTTGAGAATTACATTCCACTTTTGGTTGCCTGGAATCGCACTACTTACCACGACCCACAAGCACAACCTTCGGGCTTGTAAGTGAAACCTTTTCAAGGACAAACTTTGGGTTTGCAAGGGAAACCTTCTCAAGGAAAACCTTTGGGCTTTCAAGGACAACCCTTTCAAGGACAACCTTTGGCCACCACAAGTTCCTCCTTTTTTTATTCTAAGCAACCTTCTGGTCAACTAGTTCAACTTCAATTTTAGCAAGGCCAACCTTCTGGTCAGATAGGTCAACCTTAGTTCCATCAAGGGAAACCTTCTGGTCAGTTGAGTCAACCTCAGTTCCAACAAGGACATCAGTCTAGTCAAGCCAATCCAGCTTTTATTCAACCTAGTGTTCAAACGCAAGCTAGTTCCCAAGCTCAACCTGGTCCCTAGACTCAGGTTGGATTCCAAGCCCAACCTGTTTATCAGATGCAACCTAGACCCCAGGCACAGTTTGGACCTCAACCACAATACAGTCTCTAAGTACCTTAGCAACCCCAAGGGCAACCTTATGGTACTCTGTATTAGAACTATCAGCAACCTCAGGTTAATCCTTATCAGAATTTTCGGTAGCCATATGCTGCCCTTGTTGGTCAAGATGGTAACCAATGGTTTGCTGGAGGTTAAAATATGGGTCAACAACCAGGTTATCGTGTTAATCCACCAAACTATAACCCTTATGGACAAAATCCATGGGGACAACAAGGCTTTGGTTGGAACCCTAACACTGGCCCTTATCCAAGGCCCATGATATATTTCAATCCTCAATTACCTTTTCTTGCGACTATGGAACTTCTCGATGTGTCGAAGTTGACAAATGACCCTATACTTCATAATCCATATTGGCCACCAGTTCTGACCAAGATTCCTGGTGATTGTCCTAAATTTGACGGCAAATCTGGAGAAGATCCCCAGACACATGTTATGACTTATCACCTTTGGTGTTCATCTAATTCCTGGCTTGATGATTCTATCAGTCTCCATCTTTTCCAGAGGACTCATACTAGTTCCACTATGAAATGGTACATTGAACTTGCTCATGGAACTTTCCAAGACTTTAACTCTCTCGAGATGGCGTTTCTTACCCATTTTCAGTTACCGATTCACTATGAAATGGGAACACACCTCCTTACTTCTCTGAAATAGGACATGACTACCCATATATCTGATCATATTCGTCAATGGAGAAGGCATTGTCGTTTGATCAAGTTATAGATCCTTAATTAGCTACTGACTGACTAGTTTACTACCTCTTTTGTCAGTCCAATAGCCTGAGATATTGCTATGGGGGCATGTGTTACTACAGAGAAAGCCATCGCGTGTGCTCAGTACCCTGATTTGGTATATTCCCACTCTGGCACTCTTTATGATGTCTTACCTGATGCTCCACAACCTGGAACTTCTAAAGCTTCGTCGACACCTTCTATCGATGGTGTTATTGGTTCCGTTCCTCAATCTTCTCGAAAGTCTTCGATGACTCTTACGAAGAAAAAAACTACTACTCCTATTGAAAATGCTCCTGAGTCTTCATCTAATTCTGGGCAAACCTCAGAAGTTAACATTGTTCAGTCAACCGCGGCTGAGAAAAATTCAAAAGGTAAGAAGAAAGTGAAAGGTAAAAATAACGCCGATGCACCAAAGAAAGAACCTCCTAAGACTCCTGCCGATGATGGTTCTAAACACAAACCTAAGTATACTTGTCTTATCTGTGATGAGGATCACTACACTAAATACTATCCTAGATGGTCTGAGGTTAGTCATTTTATTAAGGGGAATTCAAGGAATCCTACTATACTGTTGGGTATGGAATCCCCCCACAGCATGTTTTGGGGCTTAAAGCCCAAGTTTTGGTCAAAGCTTTTGTAAGACTTCGCGAATTGTAGGCACGAAGCACGAAGTATAGGATGAGTCATAGGGCTGCCTGCCCTAAAGTATTATAATGTAATGTAAAGTCATGTCGGCCTACCCATGGTCCACGGACCATGGGATTGTATAAATAGAGAGAGGCTCTAAGTTGTAAAGGGAACAAATTAGAGAGAAGAATACGAATGGTTCGAGGATACAATAAGAGTCTAAGTGTATTGGGTCGTAGTAGGAGGAAGAGGCTCTATATCTGAGTGCACAGAGGCCTAGAAGAGTCCACAACTGAGTGCGCTGACCCTTGTAGTTGAGTGTAGAGGGTGGTGTAGAGTCCGTAATCTTGATTGAATAATAATAAAGAGAAGTTGATTCCTATTTCTGTGTATCAGCTTGTGCATCACCTTCTTTACATTTATACTTTTCTATTTATCACACACACTGATATGATTATTGAATATGTTGTAATAATCATTAGTCTTACACAAATAAGTTACGTAATCAGGTAATAATGGATTAAATAGCAAGGAACTTGGGTATAATATGGGTTGCGCCCTAAGTAGGGATGCACGGAAACAACATCACAGGTTGTGAAGGAATAACAAGTGCGCATAGAGACGTGCATGCAAGGTCAAACCACGGACCTCCAGAAGCTCATCAGACATCCCCAGGGTGCAGAAACCTAGTTCTAGCACCCTCCCATACTACTTCAAGTGAGACCTTAGTCCGCACTCCGCAGACTGTTGCCAAAAGGGCCAGTAGTACCAGGATTTGCTTGGTTAAATCACCTCTGAACATGGGTCAAGCCCATACAAGCCAACAAATGGTTCTGGTTCCAGGACCGGGATCTGCATAAGGGATGTCTGATGTTGTGCCACGGGAATCCAACAAAGAAATAAATTGAAGAGTGGTTGGACAAGAAGATTCATGAGTTCGCGGTGCAGGAAAATAGAAATCCACAAATATATAAGGAACAGTGGTTGGAGCACTGCTTGTATGCGGAAATCCATGAAATTTTCTTTGCATATTTTCCCTCTGAGCTGTATTAGTGGATCACGAAGTTATCAGATAGCCAGGGAAGGTGTAGGCTTAACAAACCAATAGTGTGGACTCCGGAATTAGTGCGTAGACTAGAAGCATCAGGAGATAAGATCGTGCGAGTTGTGGAACATTGGCTTGACTGAATAATAGGAGGATTTATCACTGAATTTGAGATAAACATGACCATCAGTTACAGTGAGGCGTAGTAACATTTCCTCAAGGGATCATGAGGTAAGTATATTAAATCTTTGAACACTTGGATTAAAATGCTATTGTGTGAAAAGTGGGTTCTGCGAATAAATTAATGTTTGGAACTACACGAAGTGGGAAGATCTACAGAAGTGGAAGTAGTGAAGAGTTGGAAACTAGTCCCTTAATTTAACCCTCGCGGGAAGGTGACTAAGAGCTTGTGAAAGTTTCTCCGAGAAGCACGGTCAGTTTGATAAGGTATCATATTCCACGTTTACCACCTCCACCCACACCGCCACTCATCTCACCCTCCTCACCTCCATCTTTTCCCACCCCACCTCTGCCACCACCACAGTTTAGTATGGTGAGTGCGATCAAATTACTGGCATTCAGAGGAGGGGGGGAGTAAATTCCTGGACCAATTCTGGTTCATGGTAAGAGCAGTATGGGAAGCACAAGGCATCGTAGATGACAATATTAAAAAGGCTACGTTGGTGAGTGCATTGCAGGATCGCGCATTAACATGGTATATCAAGCATTCTAATTTCCACCCAAACACAGGAATCATAGAGATCCAGGCTATGCTAAATAGGGAATTTAGAAAGCCAAAATCAGAAACACAATCAATCATCGAGTTTAAGGAGATCGTGATGCTCTCAAGCGAGACCCCCTAGGATCTGGACCAAAGGCTGAAGAGTATGATTCACGAAGCCAATATGACGTTGACAGATGGGCAACATCGTGCATGGTTTGTAGCATCACTTACACCACACTTAAGGATGATGTTGTCACAACAAAAACTTTCCACCCAGGTCGAAGCTTTGGAGATGGAAATGAGATTACATGGGACCCCTATATAAGACCCTGGGTTGGGAGTCCAACAAATCCACGCACAACTACAGAATCTATGTCGGAAATGCAAAGTTTGAAATAGGATAGGACACCTCGGTTGGAGGCATGCGAGGAAGTATGGTGCATAAAATGCAAAGGCCAAGGGCATGACAAGGACCACTTGTAGAAATTCCCACTATAGATCAACAGATTATGCAATATACTAAAACACAATACAAGATCTACTTCTAAAACACTTTGTGGAATCTTAATCGAATTGAGTAAGATTAAGAGAACACATATAACTAAGAATGAGAGATCAATCACAAATAACATAGAAGAAATAACCCAAGGAAAGCCTCAGCCTAAAACCCCAATCTTTGTATTATCATACAAGTGGAAATATTGTTCAAGTTACAAAAAGAATAAGCTCTCAAGCTATCCCGCCCTCTCTACAATCAAATAATACAGCTCACAGACTGAATAGACATAGTATATGTCCTTCTCAAGCTCTACAAGCCTCCTATTTTCTTGCACAGTTTTTCTTGGGGTCCAGTGAAGCCACATGTGTGAATTGGCCTCATCACACTCACAAAACATGAATATGTAATTGTGCAATCCTTAAGGAAAGAATTCCTTCTGCATACAAGGAATATTCACAATGGAATATTCTAGCAACTGATAGTACACTGCCCCTTCATCTGATCTCATCTGGGTCTCTATTTGAACTGACATGCATGAGTTAGTTATGAGGGAATATTCAGTTATCTAAAGTGCAGCAGTTACATGCATGCATGCATTAACTAACTGAACTCACATTAATTCAACAAACTGTTTGAATTAATACAACTAGACTTGACTCAGTTAAGTGAGCCAACTAATTACAACTCAATATTACAACTCATCCTTATCTCTTTAACTGATGGATAAATTCCTCAATTAATGGAGAAACTATTGCATGTCCCCACATAGACTTCATGTTTGATTTCCCTTAACTAATTAACACAAGATGAACTAATTAATTACTTTACAAACAATTGCTCAGATCAAATTCGAATTTTACTTCTCTATTTTAGTTTAGGGACTGATTAAAATAGGAAGGTATCCTGAAATGATATTTATAGTAATGCTATTTTTAGCATTTCCATTTTTCATTCCTTATTGCTGTGTTCAACACTGGTTGAACTGCTATTTATAGTAGTGCTATTTTTAGCATTTCTTGTTGCTATTTTCAGCACTCCCTCTCAACAAGAAAGGGATTATCAGTAACCCTAATCCTATCTCTGTGGAACTTGAACTTGAATTTTGACAATGCCTTCGTCAAATATCTGCATCCTGTTCCTCAGTCAAAACATACAACAACAACATGATCCTCTTGACCGCACAGTCTCAAAGATGGTGATACCGGATATCAATGTGCTTGGACCTGTCATGAAAAACTGGATTATTAGAGAGTTTAATACAACTATGGTTATTGCATTAGATCACTGTAGGATCCATCATATGACCAAATAATCTCACTAGAATCTTACGCATCTAAATGGCCTCACATGCTGCCTGACTAGCAACCATGTATTTAGCCTTTGTTGAGCTAAGTGCGACTGATCTCTATTTCCTGCTGTACTAGGAAACTACAACTGAACCAAGGTTGAAGATTCCTCCAGAAGTGCTCTTCTGGTTTGATGGAATCCCTACCCAATCCACATCTGTGAAGTCCTGAAGCTTAACTCCCTCTGTCCATCTATACCACAATCCGAACTGAGATGTGCCTCTGAGGTATCTCAGCACATGCTTCACTGCCTCCCAAAACAGCTTGGTAGGCTGAACCATAAGTCGGGTCATCTGTTCACCAGATACACAAGTGAACCTACCAGCTACCAATAAATAGTAGCAGATACTACCTCACCTGAAGTAGCATCCTCCTTCCTCGAGTTCCCAGCTAGAGGAGTTTGCATGGGATTGCACTTCTCCATGTGAAAGTGCCTAAGTATCTCATTGGCATACTTTCCTTGAGACATAAATACTTCACCATCTTTTTGCCACACCTCCATGCCTAGAAAGTAGTGCATAAGGCCCATGTCCTTCATCTTGAACTCTCTTGCAAGGTCCTCATTGCAAGACTGTATCAGTTGATCATCACCTATAAAAATCAGATCATCGACATAAAGAACAATGATCAATGGTTTACCTTCTACCATGATCTAGTAAAGGTTGGCATCCGCTTCGCTCTTGGTGAAGCCCAACCTGGTGAAATAGCTTTCAATCTTGGTGTACCAAGCACGGGGTGCTTGCTTCAGCCCATACAAAGCCCTCTTGAGTCTGCACACATGCGACTCATGATCGAAGGTCTCGAAACCCTCTGGCTGCTCAATGTACACCTCCTCCTCAATCTTCCATTGAGGAATGCTATCTTCATGTCCATCTAGTGGATCTTCCACCCCATCTGAGCTGATAGGGCCAATATTGATCTAATCAATGAGTACCTTGCTACGGGAGCAAAAGTCTCATCGTAGTCGATCCCCTCGACCTATGAGAAACCCCAGACAACAAACCTTGCCTTATGTTTCTCAACACTGCCATCATCTTCCTGCTTTACCTTGTAAAGCCATCTGGAACTCACCACTGACTTGCCCTGAGGACTTGGGATAACATCCCACACATTGTTCTGAATGATAGTCGTACTCCTCTACCATTGCATCAACCCTGATTGGTTGCTGCACTGCCTCCTCGAATGAAGAAGGTTCAGTATCTACACACTCCCCAACCAGGGCCATGTACCAAGTGTATCGGTCAGGCGACCTCCTCTGTCTGTGCTAAGAAGATGGCTATCCTACATTCTCCCACACATCTAGCATCAACTTGTTAGCTTCCCTTGAGTGTTTTTGCCCATCTCTGGAAGTATCAGCATGAGTGTATATCTCCACTCCCGGATCCCCTGCATGCGACTACTCCGCATTAATCTGAGGCTCCTACTCATTAGGAACTAAAATTTCCTCCTCTGCATGCAACTTGAGCTCCCTCTCAAGTGACACTTGCATGGCTTTCTGCTCATCGAACTTCAGATCCTTGCGTACCACAGTCCTCTGAGTGGAAAGCAGGTACACCTGATAGTTGTGGGGTGTATCCATGTACCCCAAAAGTATTCCCAACTCAGCTATTGGGTCTATCTTCTTCCTGGCATCTTTGGTCACATGACAGTAAAATAATGATCCAAAGATTTGGAAGTGACTTACATCAGGTCACTTCCCAGAATAGGCCTCCATAGGTGTCTTCATTGCCAGTATATAGTGCAAGCTTCTGTTCTGCAAGAATAATACTGTATTGCATGCCTCAGCCCACAAATGCAGTGGTAGGTTTTGTTCATGCAACATCGCTCGAGTTGCTCCCACAATCGATCTGTTCTTCCTTTCAGCCACCCCATTCTGTTGTGGGTTATGAGGTGCCATCAATTCCCGTTTAATACCTTCTACAACACAAAAGTCTTTAAACTATTGGGAGACATACTCTCCACCATTGTCACTACGCAAGGCTTTTATTTTCTTTCCAGATTCTTTCTTTTCTAAGGCTTTAAACTCAAAAAACCTCAAGAAGGTCTCATCCCTCTTTTGCATAAAGTAGATCCAGCATCTATGAGAAAAATCATCAATAAAAATAACATAGTACCTTTGTTTAGCGGTGGAGGCTATAGAGAAAGGTCCATAAACTTCTGAGTGAACTCAATCCAAGATTACTCCAGCTCTACTGTCTTGATCAAGAAAAGAAGATTTCACATACTTACCCAAGGTACAACCTTTGCATGTAGTCGTCTGCTCAAGTTTTTCCTTGCGTAATCTGGTAGAAATCCACTGCATGATCTTCAGGGTTGCATGATGCAAGTGGCCTAGTCTTTTATGCCATAGCTCACCAACATCTTGGCTTTGCACCATCTCTGCTTTAGAACTCAAAGAAACACAGTCCTCTACCTCTAGCTTGTATATATTCTTAAATCGAATCCCTATTCGCTTTGTCTGTCCAGTACTAATATGCCTCAGGAATACCTTTCCTTTACTAAAGACTACATCATAGCCTTTATCTTCTAGCATAGTGACAGACACAAGATTCTTCTTTAGACCTGGTACATACTTTACATCAGTCAGGGTGAGGGGATCTCCATGCTCCCTCTGAAACACAACCGTACCTTCACCTAAAACATGGTACTTTCCATCATCGCCCATCTTGATCCGCATCTAGAGATCCTTCTCCTCCAAGGTACTGAAAAGATTCTTGTCACCTGACATGTGGAATGAAGCTCCACTGTCCAAGTACCACACACATCCCACCATGGATGAAACCATGCATGCGATAAGTGAGAAATCCAGCTCAAACTGTGAGGCTAGTGCCTCACCATTAGATCCCTTGGAGGAACACTTCTTAGATTTCTTCTGTGGACAATTCGTAGCATAATGGCCCACTTCATGACAATGAAAGCATCACACTTTCAATTTTTCAATATTCTTCCCATCATGGGAAGAATCAGATTTATATTGGGATGCCTTCTATTTCCCCTTCCTCGCCTTACTCGCTAAGGCTAGATTTTCGTCATCATCTTGCTTCGATGAGGATCCATCTTTGGTGCTTCTTCTTATTTCCTCCTGCATCAGATCTGACCAAGGTCGTTCATAATCTGGAAGTTTTTATCTTCCATTAATTGAGTCTTGGTAGCTATTCCAGCTCTTAGGAAGACCAAGGAGTGCAAGAATCACCATGTCATCATCACCGGTCATGATCCCTACACTTCCAAGCTCATCCCTGTAGGTGGTGAGATTGTTCAGATATGTAGAGATTGTGTCGCCCTTTTCACACTTGATCTTATAAAGCTTGTCTTTCAGTGCTATCTTCCTATGATTGCTGTCATTCTGATATAAATCTTTCAATTTTTTCCACATCGAAAATGGTGTCTCCTTCCCATGGAGGCTCGAGACAGTGTGGTCTCGAACTCCCTCCAGGAGGATTCTCCTTGCTCTAGCCACACATTTCTTCAATTTTGTCAGTTGAATAGCATCAGTCAGCTTGGGGACTTCTTGATCAATGAATTCCTTTAGACTGTTACCCTCTAATACTGCCTCCATGTGATCCTTATAGGCTATATAATTCGAGCTACCATCAAGGGCATACTCGAGTCTTAAACTATTGAATGCCATTGGTGAAATTGAGATGTGATAAGAACTTGATTTCTATATTCAGGAACCACAAACTTAGAGCTTCTACTTCTTGTATACTGTTCTTCGCCTTGATCACCTTTGCTCTAATACCATGTATAAATTCCCACTGTGGATCAACAGATTATGCAATATACTAAAACACAATACAAGATCTACTTCTACAACACTTTGCGGAATCTTAATCAAATTTAGCAAGATAAAGAGAACACATATAACTAAGAATCAGAAACCAATCACACATAACATGGAAGAAATAACATGGGGAAAGCCTCAGACTAAAACCCCAATCTTTGTATTATCATACAAGTGGAAATCTTGTTCAAGCTACAAAAAGAATTAGCTCTCAAGCTATCTTGCTCTCTCTACAATCAAACAATACAGCTCACAGACTGAATAGACATAGTAAATGCCCTTCGCAAGCCCTCCAAGCCTCCTATTTCCTTGCACATTTTTTCTTGCGGTCCAGTGAAGCCACATGTATGAATTGGCCTCATCAAACTCATAAAACCTGAAGAAGTAACTGCGCAATCCTCAAGGAAAGAATTCCTTTTGAATGCAAGGAATATTCACAATAGAATATTCTAGCAACTGATAGCACACTGCACGTTCATCTGATCTCAACTGGGCCTCTATCTGAACTGACATGCATGAGTTATTTATGATAGAATATTTAATTATTTGAAGTGCAGTAGTTACATGCATTAACTAACTCAACTCACATTAATTCAACAAACTGTTTGAATTAATCTAACTGGACTTGACTCAGTTAACTGAGCCAACTAATTACAACTCATCCTTATCTCTTTAACTGATGGATAAATTCCTCAATTAATGGAGAAACTATTGCATGTCCCCACATAGACTTCTTGTTTGATTTTCCTTAACTAATTAACTCAAGATGAATTAATTAATTATTTTACAAACAACTGCTAAGATCAAATTCGAATTTTACTTCTCTATTTTAGTTTAGGGACTGACTAAAATAGGAAGGTATCTCGAAATTCTATTTATAGTAATGTTATTTTTAGCACTTCCATTTTTCATTCCTTGTTGCTATGTTTAACACTAGTTGAACTACTATTTATGGCAGTGCTAGTTTTAGCATTTCTTGTTGCTATTTTTAACACCACTATCTAGTGTTCATGAACTACTTGGCAACAGAAGGGCCAATGTCGTTAAGACCGGAGACACAGGCACGATTGAGCGCAGCATCTGCACTATGGTACGTGATCTGTCAGATAGGAGGAAAACACACTACGGATAATTGTCATCTGTTGCAAAAGTATATGCAGACGTCCCAACAATTGTTTTGTGATTTCTGCAGGTTGGTAGGCCATGATGAACGCACCTGCCAAAGCTACGAACTAATGATGTATCAGACTCCTGCCTATAGGGTGCAGATCAAAACGTGAGCCCTTTCCCCAAATGCATGGATGGCACACTGGATTTCATGGGTGTGGTCGAGGTCGAGGCAGAATGGGACCAGGAAGGGGTCACAGATAGTTAATTTGTTACAATTGTGGAGGGCTAGGGCACTATGCCCATGATTGTACAAACCTGACAAGGACATCATGTTGGTATTGTACACAATTTGATCATGAGGCAAAAGACTGCCCTTCGCTGATAGCGAGGATGTGCAAAAGGGGGTACTACAGCCCCCTCCGACTCAGAATTTATAGATGATGAGGTCTGAGGCCTGCGAAGAAGACCCAAATGTAAACATGATGCTCAGGAGTGGTATGACCATGGGAGATGATAAAGGGAAGCAGCTAGAAGAAAGTGTGTGGGTTCGAAAGGATCCTACAAAGGAACCTGAATTTGATTTAAAACGCGTGAAGGAGACATTCATGGAAGCTAAGAAGAGCTTAATGGGGGCCTCCACTTTAGGTAGTAAGGATCAACTAGAACCATGGATGGATCCTTCAATGCTCACTACTTTTCTGGAGACATGCATGAAACTACTACACGACAACAAGGCAGTTAAAGGACTATAGGAACTGATCACTAGGTGCGAGGGGTTAGGAGAACCACGCGTGGTCCCGAAACTTGGAAAGCATGCATTGCACACAGGAAGGGAAATGAGGTTGACTGCGCAAATCGGCGAGTATGAAATGGATCAGGTAATCATGGACCTGGGTTCAGATGCAAATGTACTACCAAATAAAACATGGAAAACACATGGGAAGACCCATGCTACAATGGTTCCCTATTCAGTTACGAATGGCGAACCAACAGAAGATTTTCCCCCTGGGAAGATTGCAAGGGGCAGCGGTAGATATTGAATGTCTAAGCGCGCAGACGAATTTTGAAGTGATAGAGATTGTCGATGATAGTAATCCCTATCCTGCGCTAATAGGAATAGACTTGGCCACCGATATGAACGGAGTCATAAATCTGAAGAAGCGAAAATTATCTTTGAGAAAAAGTCACTACATGTAGTAGTACTGCTAGACCCAGCCGAAGGAGTGCGATACACTGAAACAGTGTGCGACGATGATAGTGATGATGATCTCGATTGTATTTACAAGATAACTACGTGAGAACAAGATTGGTTGAATTCTACTGCGGAAGGAAGAATTTTGTGGGAGCACAAAAACTCCTTCACTTCAAATTCAGAAGAAGAAGTAGAATGATGGTAGAATTGGCTGCACGAAGTAACAACACTTAATTGCAACATGATGATTAGATCATTGCATTACGTGAAAATAGAGGCAAGGGATCTACCGACATATGATGGGTTGTCAGCGGTGGATGAATTCTTGAGAAAATTTGAAAGCATAGTACCAGAACAACAACGATTCGATGCACTGAAGTGGGCACTGCATGCCACAACCACACGATGGTGGGGTGCGCATCAAGGAAATTTTGAGGACTGGCATGGATGCAGAAGGATGATGCTCCTATGGTTTGGAAAGACCCATCTCCAAACAAAATCCAATCAGTAGGGGTGGAACAAATTGTGCACCCACCTTTCCCGATGGGTATAGACATATGCTGTATAGCCCGCAAAATTGCACACCACCCCCAGAATAGAGAATCAGAACAAACCACAACAGTAGGAAAGGTGATGCGCGCTACCAATTCTCCATGACGAAGCATTCGATAGGGTGTGCAGAGTACTGAACAAGGTTCGCCAGGTGAGACGAACTGATTGGGACCTGTGTGTGCCAGTGGTTCAATGGCCCTATAGGACCATGCGGAAAACCCTGAACACGGAGACGATTCCAAAGGTGAGGAACATAGTAGAGACCATAATTTCTGAAGAGAATATGAAAAGGAATCCGAACGTAATGGTTCCCGTAATTGTGATAGTGTGCGATGACCAGGAGGAAGAAATCACACACCTATGCAAGGTCGAACATATAAGGATTCAGGAAGCCATCCAGTGAGGGAACCTTGCACTTCACAAACTTGAAAAGGACTAGGTATGATGGTCAAGGAAGAAAAGCATTTTGATGGATGCTGAGATGAAGAGGCTGGAAAACGAGATCACACAAGCATGTCTCGTTGATAACCCAAGGATGACAAGGCAAGATACGGATGATCGTACCACTGCACTAGAAGATTGTCACTGAGAATTTATGACTCTGCTACCATGGCTATGACCGCACCTCACCAAACGCAGTAACTAGGGGAGCGCACTACATATAGTAGAACACGCGGCCCCGGCTGTCACATAGGCAATTGAGGAGTTTCCGCGGACTATACTGGAAGGCAAATTGAAGTCTCGCACAAGTGGTGCGACCACTTGACTAGCCGTAGGGAGCATAGCCTAAGCATTCCAGGTAGTTGAAAGAGAGCATGGGACTATAAAAGAGTCTATTTGGGAGTTGTGTGATGAGGTAGGTGCACGCAGAATCAACAGGTCACAACAATCGTGACCGCGCATGGGGGACTGTGCTGCCACGCGGGTAAGCTAGGAAGTAACTTTTGGTGTCACTATTCATGACTAGATGTCCAATTTAAGGCAAAATGGAGCGGGTGGCGAGAATTTAAGACACGAATTAAGGGAAAGATTTGGGGCAATCTGCCGCCAAGAAATCATTGATGGCCCAGAATTGGGGGGAACGGTCGAATTTGAATTTAAAAAGTGCTATGAAATTCCAGGGGCTAACCACGAGACAACAATTGTTCATTTGAGATTTGAGCAGTTGATTAGAGCATAGAGTGTTGAGCGTCGAGCAAGATTAGAGCCCCAAAGTTTGTGAATGACCAAAGACATCTCAAATAGGGTGATAACTACCAGGAGAGGTTTAGGCTCTGCAGAAGGCACCACCTATGAGGCCGCGCAGAACCCCATGGTATATGATGTTCTCGGAGACATTGGGATCACACTAGAAATCCTGAAATCGCCTCAGACACTGAGGCCCAAGAAAGATAAGCAGGCAACGGGACTAGTTTGTATGTCCTCGAGGAATCCACGGTTTGGTAAACTCTCAATGGAAGAAAATGGAAAGGTTGTCACCATTGAGATAGATGATGAGGAGGAGGACCTATAGACCCTCATCGATGAGATGGAGGAAGTAGAAGACATGGAAGAGGACATCTAGCCGGTGAGCTTTGAAGTGAAATTGCCTGAGTACGTCCCTCCGTGGAAAGGGAAAACTAAGATACCAAAGGACCTGGATGCCACTAAGAGCGTACTATAGACCCCAGTCCTCCCCAATGGAATTGTGTTTGAGGGCTCGCACCTGGGTCGCATACCCACAATGAAGTTTGAATATTGGGACCTCGTGGACAATGAGAAGTTCCCACACTTAGAGACAAAGAGCCTCATGAAGCAGAGCACAGAGGGGCTAGTCACACCATTAGAGCTGTGGAAATGGCTGTGCAGTGTGGAGAAGGCTAGATTACTTCATCTACTATGGATTCCACACTTTCACAGTGTGCATATCACTATTTTCGTCATCAAACAACTGGTTTTCTTGGTGCGCGGTGGGTACTTATGGCTGGAGCAGCCTATTCCCATTACGGAAGATCTCATCCATAGGATTTTCCAGCTCCCCTATAACGGAAAGGACACCGTGGCAATAGCAGGAAAAAGCAAAGATTTGGGACTCGCAGAGGGCATGATGAACAAATACAAGATATAGAAGAAAAAGAGGGGTTACGCAATCAGCAGCGTCAAAGATAAAGGGGTGCATGTAACCAATGCCGATAGTTGCATTGGCAGAATAATGTGCAAAGGGGGTCCAATTTAACTAGGCCAAGTTCCTGTGAGGAGTTCTTGACCAACTGCAAGGAAGCCTAAGAGCAGGGAAAGACCTTCCAATATGTGTGGTTGCTCTTGTCCATTTTACTGGTAACAAGGGAACTGCCCGAGGATAGTCAGTTCCCTAGCATTGATCAAGACCTACTAGAGGCCACAAAGTACACATTGCTCTAGGCCACCAAGGACACAAAGCAGATTCATGAGAAAAAGATCTTCTGGGTGATCATGGAGGCAAGCATTCGTATGTGGATCAATAGACGGTTGCGCCTATCCCCTGCAGTCTACAACAGTCTACAGATCTTTGCAGACTTCAAAGAGGACATGCATAATGTTTACATCAAGGCACATAAGAATCCAGTGTAGCAATGGACCAAGCTCCCCTTCATCGCCATTGATGATGCGATCTTTTCAGTGCTAGAATCATGGCTCCTCGAGTGGTGCACACTAGATCTGGTGGAGCTGGATAGAACAAAAACACAGAAGCAAAAGGATGAAGCCAAGTTATAGGTCACGAATTTTGCCAAGAAAAGATGCAATGAAAAAGTAGCCGCAGAAGTAAGGGTTGTTTGTGATGCAGCAGGGGCAGCCGTAGCATAGGAAAAGGCCATCGAAGAAGCAGCAACAATGCAGGCAACCAGAGCCACCACAATGTAGGACGAGGAGGGCCAGGACTTGTCTACAGGACAGGAAGTAGAGGACATAGAAAAAGGTGTGGACTCGAGCACAACTACCACCCAGCTGAAAAGGCGCACGTCACAGAGAGATCGGGTCCACGAAAAAAGGTCAAGGCATCCAAATTGGCGATCAACTCAATCACGTTAATCGAAGGCAACCTCTACAACATCGGCGACACGGTTCACAAGGTCACCAAGGAAGCGCTCTAGGAAACCATTTTGGAGCAGTAGATTATGTTGGGGGCCCTAAGGGCGCAGCTACAGGAACTATAGGTGCAAACCCCATAGGAAGGAACCATAGCCACCTATGGCACAACAGGCACATCAGCAGTGCAACAGCTGCTACATGCAAAGATGGCCAACACTATAGTGCTTCCAGAAGGAGCGCTAACAATAGAGAACGAGGATAACAAAGCCACAGTTAGCAAGATCAAGGGACTTGGCCTTAATTTGGCTACCCTTCTGCGAGACACATTGTACCAACTACAGGATGGCATAACAATAGAGCTTGGCTAGGGAGGGCCATGCGATTTAGGTGATGAGTTAGAAAAAGATCAACATTGAACAACTCAGCCTGAAACATGACGAACTGGTGTCACAGAACCAACAGATCATGAAGATAGTTGATGAAGCATGCCGGGGAGTCCTAGAGTTGTCCATCACCACAGACCTATGAATAGAGATGTGGATCCACTATTTGGAAAGTGGAGTCCGAAGCACACGTGAGGAAACAATGCAAGTGTAGTTGGAGCTAAACCTCCACGCTGCTGAGCTATGGTTGAAGGCATAGCCTTCAACTCCTCTGGAAGTTAGAGAGCAACGCTTCTATTCAAATAGGACTGGAAGAAATTGGACGGGCAGTGCAAGACTGTACCGATATGTTGGACCAAGCCTTTGACATCCTTGCATCCTTGCAGGAGGACCCCAATAAACAACACCTAGAAATAGAGGCGTGAGAACTGCAGGAGCAGTATGATAATGTAAGGGGGACTACGGAGATAGTTTTCCTCACCCAACAGTTGGCAAAGATGCAACAAGCAAGGGTGTTGAAAGAGCAGGTGGATGTCGCTAGACACAAAGAGGCACTTCTCAAAGTGCGTGTCCAGCCATGGATTGATGAGGCATTCACCATTATGGTGGATATTGAGGGCAAGCTCACACAGATGCATGGACTCTATGCGCTAAGGCAGGTAGCTAAACCTCACAAAGAATCATCGGAAGAGCACATGCAACAGGTCTGGCAAACCGCAGAACAGTGCGTTGCAAACCTCCGAGTAGTATGGGACCAGTTGGAGGGGCTCCATGCCAAAATAGCCGCACCAGTTGGGACGAGTCATGATGATTTTTTTGGGGGCCTGTTGGGAATGGAATCCCCCCACAACATGTTTTAGGGCTCAGAGCCCAAGTTTTGATCAAAGTTTTTGTAAGACTCCACGAATTGTGGGCACGGAGTGTGAAGTATAGGATGAGTCATAGGCATGTCTACTCTAAAGTATTGTAATGTAATGTAAAGTCATGTCGGCCAATAGAGTGAGGCTCTAAGTTGTAAAGGGAGCGAATTACAGAGAAGAATACGAATGGTTTGAGCATAGAATAGGAGTCTAAGTGTATTGGGTCGTAGTAGTAGGAAGAGGCTCTGTAGCTGAGTGCGTAGAGGCCTAGAAGAGTCTGCTGCTGAGTGCGTGGACCGCTGCAGCTGAGTGCACAAGACGATGTTGAGTCTGTAATCTTGATCGAAGAATAAAAAAGAGAAGTTGTTTCCTATTTCTGTGTATCTGCTTGTGCATTGCCTTCTTTACGTTTATATTGTTTTATTTATCGTGCGCACTGATATGATTGCTGAATATGCTATAATAATCATTAGTCTTACACAAATAAGTTAAGTAATCAGGTAATAATGGATTAAATAGAAAGGGAATTGGGTATAATACGAGTTGCACCTCGAGTAGGGCTGCGTGGAAGCAACATCACAGGTTGCGAAGGAATAAAAAGTGCGTGTAGTGACGTGCATGCAGGGTGAAACTGCGGACCTCCAGAAGCTCATCAGACATCCATAGGGTGCAAAAACCTAGTTCTAACACCCTCCCATACTACTTCAGGTGAGACCTCTGTACGCGCTCGATGGACTGTTGCTGAAAGGGCTAGTAGTACCAGGATTTGCTTGGCTACATCATCTCTAAACCTGGGTCAGGCCCATACTAGCCAACACATAGGATCAACTTGGGTTAGGCCCATAGGATCACTACACTAAAGACTGTCCTAGATAGTCTGAGGTTAGTTGTTTTCTTAAGGGGACTTCACGGCCTCCTATTTTACTTAAAGAGCCTTTTCCCTCCCAGAAAGCTCAAATGGTGGTGGACCAGCCTCAATCCTCTTCCACTTTTGGCTCCCAGGTTTTTATGGCTGGGACTAGCCCTATTCATGTGAGTACTTGAATGAAAGATTATGCTCCATCCAATGGGAAGGAACCTAAAGTATCTTCTAGCATTCCTTCATCCAATTCTGGCCCTATTCATATTGAATGGCCTAGCACCGACTTTGTCATTAGACCGCCTACTAAGGGAGTTCTCTGGAAATCGTCCTATAACCCCAATACTCGTGCCACGCAACACTATAGTATTGTTGAAGACCTAGCCCAAGCTCCTTCGGCTATGTCCGCATTGGAGGTTCTCTAGAGTTTCCCTCCCCAACAGAAGTCTCTACTATCTGCCATTTGTGGCATTGATCTGGGTGATTCTGAGTTAATTATGTTTGATCTTAAAAATCATGTGCAACGTTTACCTCATCAAATTGATTTTCTCATCCAAGTCAATATTAAATTGAAGAATATTCATCGTACTATTATTGATGAAGGAGCCTCAACTTGCATTACGTTTGTTGCTTGTTGGAAGACCATCAGTTCTTCCTCTTTGAGTCAATCTCCCAATACTTTGGAAGCATTTGATGGAAGAGATTCTCATCCATTTGGTATTCGCCTGCACTTTCCTATCACCTTGGAAGGGAAGATGGTCGACGTCGAAGTCAAAGTTGTTGACTTTAATTTGACTTACAACCTTCTACTAGGTAGAAGTTGGACATATGCTATGCATGTTGTGGCTTCATCATTATTTCGTGTACTGCATTTTCCTCATCAAGGGAAAATTGTTATGGTTGATCAGTTTTCCTTCTTTGGTTCCTCTTCCTTGGATGGAAATGTTCCATTTGTGGAGCATACCAGTATTCCCTATGAGAGTGTGGGTGCCGGACTCTTTAAAGATCCTGCCCTTATGGGCATTTTTGTACTCCCACCTCATAATGTCGCCTTCGTCAATATGATCTCCCAATCTTTGGGTGATCCCCCCCCTCGATCAGGTGGATTCATGGGGTGATGTTATGCTGTTGAGCCCTACAGAGCTCAACTATGTTGAAATCTTTTCGGCTTTAGTTTCATCTTGTGACTCTACTCCTTTGAGTAGATCTCTTGACACGTATATGCAATCCCATTGGCTTGGAGATATTACTTCTTTGGATCCATTACGACAGACATTTCCTTCTAATGATGCGATTCTTGAGACTTTGTCTTTTAATGATCTGCCTTGGGTTGATAACCATCATCGTTTCTCATTTCTCCTAGGCTATAGGGCCATGACTGCCTGTCTGGATAATTTTGCTTCCCATGTTCCTTCTCAGCCGCTTCAGACACCCATCCTCATTCATGAGGTATTTTTTGAAGGGAACATGGGAAACATTATGCAAACCATGCCCATCGACATCTCTGTTAATCGAAGGGTTGTTGAGAATATTCACATTGGAGTGACTTGTTCTTTCGAGGAGATCCAAATTTACACCAATCACTTCCGAGAGTTTCACGATGTGTTCGCTTGGTCATATAAAGAAATGAACGGTATTGATAAAAGTATTGTGTTACATGAGATACCGACGTATCCAGATGCGAAACCAATTCATCAATGTTTACGTCCCATACACCTGAGAAAGGCAGCTGCCATTAAGGGAGAGGTTGAAAAAATTCTCAAGGCTGGATTCATTTACCCTATTCCATTGACTGACTGGGTATCTAACATTGTCCCCATGACCAAAAAGCAAGGCACTATTAGGGTTTGTGTTGATTATCATGACATCAATCGCGCATGTCCGAAAGATAACTATCCTAATCCCTTTATTGACCAGATTATCGACGACTTTGGTATGAAGAATGATGGTGAAACTTTCCAATGAGAAATGTCCTATGCTTTTCATGACATCAGACACATTGTTCAGCCTTATCTGGATGATCTTCTAGCTCATTCAGCTAAATGTATAGACCATCCAAACCACCTCCCCCAGATTTTTCTTCACTGTAGACATTACTATATTCATCTCAATCTGCATAAATGTGTCTTCTGCGTCGAATTTGGAAAACTCCTTGGGTTTGTTGTTTCTAAGGAGGGTATTCATCTTGATCCACTTAAGGTTGAAGCTATTCTGAATCTCCCACCTCCTTCTTCTTTGCATCAGTTGCAGAGTTTGCAAGGGAAGGCTAATTTGCTATGTTGTTTTATCCCTAACTATGTCAAGGTTGCTAAAGGTTAAATGCGTTTCCATAAGTGTGACTCTCCATTTCTTTGGGATGACATCGCCCAAACGTCATTTGAGTACTCAAGACACTTCTTGTTTATGCTCCCCTGTTGCATCCACCCAACTATCATCATGATTATTTACTTTATCTAGTAGCCTCTGATAGAACCATTGGTATGGTTCTGGTCCAAGACGACAACAATGGTTCCGAGCATTTCATATATCATCTTAGCTGCAACCTTCTTGACATCGAGACTCACTATGCTTATGTCAAGAAGTTAGCCTTCGCAGCTGTTTTTGCTGTCCAACGTTTTCGTCATTACATTTTGTTGCGCACTACGATCGTGATTTCATATTGCAACCTGATGACATACATTTTGTCGCGTCAATTGCTGGGGGAAAAATACTCAAAATTGATTATTATCGTTCAAGAGTTTGATTTGGAGTTTACCACTTCCAAGTCTATGAATTCACTGGTCTTTGCTGAGTTGATTTGCTCATTACCGTCTGCTTTCGATCCCTCTTGGATAGAGGATGGTCTTCCGGACGACACACTTTTCTTGATCAGTACCCTCGATCCCTAGTATGGTGATGTTTTTGTTTACCTCCAAACGTCTACATTCCACCCTATTTGTGTAAGGATGCTCATCTATGCATTTGCCACCATTCTCAGCCCTATCGTATTGTCAGAAACACTTTATATCATCTTGGTGTTAATTCAGTTGTCTGCCGCTGTCTAAATTTCTGAGGAAGCTGAAAAAGTCTTAAATGAATACCACTCTGGTGCCTATGGTAGTCATATGTCTGGTTATGCTACTACCCAAAAGATTCTTCATGCTAGTTATTTTTGCCACCCATCTTCAAAGATTGCATTCTGGCTGTCCACTTCTATCACACGTGTCAAATTTACCAGTGGAAGATGTGTGCGCCACCTTCCCTTTTGCATCCTGTCATTACCATCAGCCCTTTTGCTAAATGGGGCATTGATTTTATGACCTGTAACCCTCGCTCGGCCGGGGGGCATGGGTATATCATCGTTTTCGTCGATTATTTTATGAAATGGGTCGAAGCAATGCCTACATTGTCTAACTGCGGTAAGACAACTGCACAATTTCTGTTCAATCATGTACTTACTTAGTTCGGAGTACCTCAGGCTATAGTCACTAATCATGGTTCCCATTTCCGTGGTTATATGATGATTGATTTAAAAACCCAGTTAGGCTTGTGTCACGATAGTTCGATGCCATATTACCCTCAGGCCAATGGCCAAGTCGAGGTAGTAAATAAAGTGTTGCTTACTATGCTTCAACGTACCATTGGAATGCACAAGTCCAACTGGAATTTGATGTTGTTTTCCGCTCTATGGGCCTATCGTACCTCGGTTAAGGATACGACTAGATTCACACCATTTCAACTTGTTTATGGTATGAAGGCTACCCTTCCGATTGAATGCAAAATTCCTTCTCTCAAATTAGCTATCAAATTGCTCCCAAATACTACTCTAGTGGAAGAACGTAGTTAACAACCTAGTTAGGCTTGCGTCACGATAGTTCGACGCCATATTACCCTCAGGCCAATGGCCAAGTCGAGGTAGTAAACAAAGTGTTGGTTACTATGCTTTAGCGTACCATTGGAATGCACAAGTCCAACTAGAATTTGATGTTGTTTTCCGCTCTATGGGCTTACCGTACCTTGGTTAAGGATGCGACTAGATTCACACCATTTCAACTTGTTTATGGTCTAGAAGCTACCCTTCCGATTGAATGCGAAATTCCTTCTCTCAAATTAGCTGTTGAATTGCTCTGAAATACTACTTCGATGGAGGAACGTCTTCTTTATCTAGAACATCTTGACGAGACTTATCGACTTGCTTCTTTAGTCATTGAAGCACAAAAGAAGAGAGTGAAGACTCACTTTGATCAGATAGTCAACCCATGTTCTTTCACGGAGGGGGATTTAGTCCTGATATATGATCAAGCTAATGACAAGCTAGGGGTATGCAAATTTGAACCCATGTGGCATGGGCCCTATATTGTCAAATGTGTTTTGCAAAAAGGAGCCTATGAGCTAATTGACTATGAAGGAAACCCTTTAGATAAGCCCCGAAATGGGCTTTATCTCAAGGAATATTATGCATGAGTCTTTCATACATTGCTATGTACATAAGTGTGTTTTTCATTTTGTACATGTTTGGCTTGGTGTGTAAGCGTTTGCTACTTATTATGTCCTTTTTGCTTCTTATGCAGATGTCTGTCACACCTTATGTCGGTTTCGTTAATGGTGCCTGTCGCAGTACTTAGAATCTTTCCTCCATGGAATGGGTTATATATGATCCTCACGGTGAGTTGGTAGATCTTCAAGGTGTTTTTCTATGATGTACTATGAAAAATGTCGCCGAATATAGTGTAGTCATTGAATTACTGACTGAGGCTTTTTCCCTCAATATTCATGCATTGATCGTGAATCTAGATTCACAGCTTGTTGTTCTTCAACTCAACAGGCATGATTCCGTCAGAAATCCTCAAATTTTAAGGTTGTATTTATGTGTTCGTTTACTGGAAAGGAATTTTGATTACATTACATATTGACATATTCCTAGAAGACTAAGTACATTAATTGATGCATTGGCAAATCATGTGTTAGATAGACATTTGCGACATTTGCAAAAAATAATCATTAAAGACATAATAAGTTGATATAGAAAAACATAGGTATATATATGTATATCAAGTGTTGCACATCATAGTGCTCAAAAAATATATGTTCAGGTTACATCGCAAGACAACATGTCTCTCAAAATTGTAGAAATTAAACCTAGGAGTCTAATTTGCGTGGTGCTCTCTATAGCACACGACTGCTCAGACAACACGTCTGAGTAGTTGGTGAATCCTACCCAACACCCCTGCTGTGTGTCATTGGTACCGTTGAGGGACATCCTCGAATCTCATGTAGTCTGGGATCCCCTCCATTAACCCCTCCAAGTCACGAGAAATCTCGTCCTCTACATCTCTACTTGGGGGAGGGATCTCGAACTCCAGCTGAACTCTCTGAGCAATCAGAGACAAACCAGTAGGCCTTTCCAGGCCAACATCTACAAAATTGAAACATAATGATCAAAACATATATGAAAAATATAAAAATTACAAAATATTTAAAAAAAATCAACAAATGAATTTGTTACCTCTGTTATCCTAGTGTTACCCAGGGGGAGTACTAAATATGGATCTCCCCTGAAGTCTATCCTAGCATATGGCCAACCCTTGACAAAATCTAGTTGGCGATCTAGCCATTGGAAAAACTCGAGTCTCCATGACATATGTTGACCCTCGCCCCCTCAGGGCATCAACATCGGCCACCGAGTCATCTGTGGCTCCCACGGAGTCAGTCATGCCATGACTGCTTCCTGTCTCTGGAAGATAGGAAGATGCTCGAGGATGAATGATATGAGAATAGCCCCATACCAAAACTGTTTCACATCCCCTCACTGGCACTTTGTTAATTTCCATTTTAAGTTATCTTCTACGGCCTCACCCCAGTTAAAAATAGTAGGATCCAAACAATTAGCTGCTAGCTGGAGTTGGTTTTTGGTGGCCTCGTGTGGGGCCCATGAGCCAACTGCTCTAGTGATGGTAGAGAGGAGAAATCAAAGGAACAAGTCTCTAACTATTGCGATCTTGAGTTTTCCACCCTTATTTTACTTATCTGCCTCCGAAAACAGTCTCCCCATAAGCATATCGATGATTTCTCCAGTGATATGGGTCCCGGTAATGCGGAGCCTTTCCCCTCTTCGTGACAACCCTGTCAGGAAATAAATGTATATTGCCTCAATTTCCAGCTCCTACCCTCAAATGTTGAATTTTCCCTCATTCAGATCCCATGCTCCAACCAGATATTGGAGTAGGTCTGGTTGTGCCCTCAGATAATGCACCATGAATAATTTCAAAAGCCCGTAATTCCGGAGCATGTCCAGGCAGTTTTGATCCCACATGGCTAATTCATCATCACCGTTGTGCTCCTATTCCTTCCACTCAATCAGCATGGTTTTATCTTGCATACACACATAAGTGATTATAAGTGCTCCATTTGTTCTTAAAATCCCTTGAAATTGCTTAGATTTTGAGAAATATTGAATATCAGCACTCATGGCGCCTATTTTTCTGATAGGTGTGCTGAGCCAAAATCAACTGTTCCGAAAATTCAGGATCTTCACGGATTTTAAGTGTACAGTTGCGAAGATCTCGTTTTTTCCCCGTTGAAGATTTTGGGTCGTCGTGGTCTCGCGCTGGTGACCGGTGAAGATCGTTGTGCATATGTTTATCATAAAATCCTCCTAAATGGCGGTTAATACCACTAAAAAATGAATCACAATATATCTAAAAATGCAGGGAATCATGTAGTTCCTACCTAGATAGGACAAATCTGTTGACAAGATTCTGATCTTCCTCCAATCGACCATTGAAATCATGAATGCGCAAGGGTAAAATTTTCACTCTGAGGTAAAACAATGAAAAGTAAATTGATTTTTGCCTAATAACTCTTTTTTAAGCCTTTTGTAAAATTAGGGTTTTTTAATCTATTTTTGAATATTTCATGTATTTTTATATCAAAAATAGATCTTACACTTGTTTTTGTGCAGTGACATATTTCTGCGAACTCTGGTCATGAATCCGTGAGTTATATTTTATACTTTTTCAGACTCAGTAAAAACACGAAAAATTCCATTTTGGAGTCACCTTTAAGCTCTTTTCTGACTCTCAAAACATGAAAATATCACCGAGATCTTATCACTTTGAACTCATTAAAGGTTGCGAAGCGTCATCTACCCATTATAAGTTTACCCCTTTTACGGGTTGGGATAGATTACTTACGAAAATGGTATATGTTGATCTATCATGGTCAATAGGTTCCATTGGATATTATTTTCTACATTTTTGGATTTGAGGGAGAAATTCATGAAAAGGGACTTTTGGAGTTTTCTTTTCCGTGTCTTTTTCAAACTCTCTAAACATGAAAAAGACTTCGAGTTTTACCTATGTTGGAATCGTTAAACCCTGACGACATTGGACTTGTCACCATGACGAGACTGAGCTTCTCCTTCCTAGGGCTCATTAAAAATCACTAGGTTAGATACATCCAAAGGATGAACTTACATTACAAGAATATGATATCCCCTTCAAGCTTGTGTTTCAAAAATAATTGGGGTACTCACCAGAAATGGTGGGGGAAATTTTGGAAACATTCTGTTGGTTGTGTTAGCGATTACGGCAGCTTCTTGCTCTTGAACATCAACACTCTTTCTGCTTCACGTCGGGTTGGGATATCCTCATTCTCTCATTGGTCTCCAGGGTTTTGGGTTGTTCATTTTGCCTCATTCCATCTAATCCTTGCTACATCATCATGACCTTTGATCCCTTGGTACCAAAATGCTGCCAAATTCCGGAGTCGTGTCACTGATATGTTCAAGAGATTAATCCTTCTGCAATTTTTATCCTTACACACCTTCCTCTAATTCTTTGTATCATCCACCTCATCTTATTCCTTTGTCTCGTGTCAATTATGTGGGAAACATTATGGCCCTCCTTTGACTGGTCGCTTCCTGTCGACTTTAGCTCATTATCCAGGAAGTTGAACTAGAGACTCCTTTTTGGTACCTTAGAGTTTGCATGCCTCAATGGCAAGTTCTTCACATTCGAAGATAGGCTTGCATCATTGGTCTTTGATCGAGTGATTTCACAAGTGTTCAACTTCAGATGATTCTTCACACTTTGTGAATTGTACTAGTAGTACCTTGAGAACCATTGACATTACTGGTGGTCTCTCCCGTGCTTGTTAATGGTTTACATCATTGGTGGGTAATCAAGTGATTTTCTAGTATGCTCGACTTCAACACATCTATTCGCATATTAGAATTTGTACCATGGTTAGGTTGGGATTTAAGGCCCTGGGTTCAGATTACACAAGTACAAGTTGCATGGATTGATTCATACATGACTCTTTTGATTGGATGGCTGCGACCATACTTGAGTTTTTTGTGGTCTTTTTGATTGGATGGCTATGTCCATACCATAGACCATTTATGTTTATCTTCTAGATGGCGGTGCCCATGCCTTATAAACATGTATTTCCTTTCACTATGTACTCATGTATCAGAGATATTAGTTGTACTTGCGTTTGTAGGTTCTCGGCGACGATGTTTTGTTTCAGTTATGGATTCGTAAAGCATTTCACCCCTCCCACTCTCTCGGCCTTCATGATTTAGGGGGCATCTGTTACATAGTAATTTGTCACTGATCTCGCATTCCCTAATCCCGAATACTGCTGGTCCATATTAGTGACATCTATTCTCTGTCATGTTGCCAATTATGTGTCAATACCTTCCTTATAATCTCAAGATGAATGTTTTAGTTCATTATCCCTGAAGCAAACTCCTTTTTACCTAAGTTTTTGGGTTGTCACAGGTCATCAATTGTCCCACCCATGAAGATGGTCAATTTTTCACTAGCCCTAGCGAAGTCATCGCTTTGTCCCTATGTTTCACCCGTAAAGATCTACTTTTGGCAAGCTTTTTAACAAATCGTCGAAGATTCAAGATGAAACTACTTCATGGGTGGTCCTAAGGCTGGTTGTTGGGTTAGATGAGCTTGCTTCTCTCCTTTGGGATAGTTGTTCCACCTTTTGTGCAACCTCCCTAAGAGATAAGATCTTCCTCCCATCTCTTATGGAACCTCTCCCTCCTATAAATGTCTCCTTTGTGAATGAGATCAGCTAGCTTGGATGTAACTTGATGATAGCTAGATGTAATTTGGTAGCTACAGGTTTCTATGAGAGGAGTAGAGGTAGACAGTGTTATTGGAGTGTGGAAGTAGCCTCACATGTATTTTGGCTTGAGAAATGTTTGAGTAGAGTTGGTTTGAGAACTTTCTAACATCAATCTTTTGAATGAAAGAGAGAGTCATTTGTTCTCTTGGGAGATGGTTCACAAGTAAATGCTTATGGAGACATGCTGTCAGGACCCTTCTAGGAGACTTACGATGTAAAGGCTCAGTTGGAAGTTTTACTTTGATTTATATTAATACAAATCAATAGCTTTTTTCATATATCGTATGTTTATTTGTATGTCGATAGATTTAGGTTCCTTGACTCTTCAAGTAGATTCTTTGGTTGATTTCTATTCCATTTGTGGTGTTTTTATACATGTTGTTTTCAGGTACAAGTGATTAGAAGAACAAGAGCTGGAGCGACATGACAAGGAATTAACTTCGATCTGAAGGTAGGCCTTCATAACTTTGGCTTGGTATTGTCTTTGTGGTGACTAGACCCACTCTAGGGCTAGAGGGGTTTCCTCTGTCCGTAGATGGAACTTCCCTGTGTGACACTGGGCCAACAAATTTCCCTCAAAAGGTAAATCCTTCGACATCAATGGTGTGGAGACTTGGAATTTCAATGAGTCTGGGTCTTTAGTCATTTGGTGATGGGTTTTCTAGGGGGTACATAAGGTGGTAGCCAAGTAATCAACACTGCTTCCTCTGCATCAATATCTTCAACCCCCATATTCAACTCTTCCTCATCCAAGTCCAAGGATTCCGTCAACAACTTGCTCCTATCCATCTGACCTCTGTTGGATTCTTGCAAAATGATTTCCACACCGATGCTTGGTATGTATTCTTTTGCTTCTTCTCTCCTACTGTAGAGGAAGCTAGTTTAGACGTCGATGACCTAGGCGCTGTGCTAGGTACGAGTTGTTTTCCACTCATTCTCTCCCAGAATATTTCCTTCTCCCACTCAGGTAAATCCACATCCCACCCAAGTTCTTGGGCGAAACTTCTCTCGTATCTCTTTCCAATCCCCTCCACACATGCAACAATCGTCTCGGTGAAAACTAAAGTGTAAAAGCTCAAGGCAATTTCTCTGGAAGCAAAGTGTTCAATGTGGAGCAGGATGTTGTATTTATAACCCATGTTGAATTTGAATCTATCCATGGGGGAGTGCCTCACTCGAATCTATCCAAGCAATCTCCATCATTAATTCTCTTTTGGTGATAGATTTCCAAAGATATGCTCCTTAAATGCTCTCCCCCACTCCCTTTAACGGAAAAATGGACATCCAATCATCTATAGTGCTTCCAATGGTCATTTTTGGCTAGGTTGCATGGGACCCACCATGTTAGCACAACTCCTTCATCGTAGCTCCCCTTTGCGCCTTTATCCTAATCATCGTGCAGTCCCTTCCCTTTACCAACTATCCTTCTAGCAACGTAGTTTATAGTTCCACACTTCCTTGTAACTGCCTGAAGTACTAATACTATCCTACCTCCATATAGTCATTACATAGGGGTGGGATCAACCCTATATAGCTTCAACCAGCTCCCATTGATTTTTCATGGAAATAGCTCCCCATTCAGCTTCATGAGATGAACTACACCTCCATTAGTAATCCCATTGACGATGTATGGCCCCAGCCAATGCATTTGAAATCTTCCTGGAAACTTCATAAACTTGCTATCATATAGTAGAACTAAATCTCCAATTTTAAAGGTGCACTACTTAATTTGGCGATCATGCCATGCCTTTTCGTGAGCCTTTTGCACCTACTGATAAAATCTCGCCAAGAAGTGATCTTCTTCTAACTCATGTATCTACGTGAGGCTTTCTTCCTTGGTATCCCAATTTTCCATCTCTGTGACTACAAATATCATCAAAATGGGCATGATGTAATCCATTGGCATCACTACCTCTTTTACATAAAGCAACCTAAACGGTGTTTGTCCAGTCAATCCTACAGGTAGTTCTATATTCCCAAAGAATATTTGGTATGCGCACATCCTAATCGTTCCTATTTGCATTACAAAGCTTCATCAAATCACTTTCCAGGATTTTATTAAAGGCTTCCACTATAACGTTTTCCTGAGGATGATATGGCATGCTTTTCTGATGATACATATGGAATTCTTCAACTAGAGCAACAATTCTTTCATTCAGGAAGTGCAAACCCTTGTCTCTCATCAACATCTTTGGGAAGAAAAACCGAGACAAAATGTATTCAAATATGAACATTGTAGTTGTAGCTGCATTGCAATCCTTCATGGGCTATGCCTCAGCCCACTTGGTCAAGTATTCAGTCGTCGTAATGATATATCGTGCTCCTGTCTTCTTCCATGGTGGTTGAATTAGTTCCACAAAGTCTTATGCCCATTTATTGAAGGCATGTAACGACACTTGCGGGTTCAGAGGCAATTCATCCCTTTGCTATGGCCTCCCAATCCTCTAACAGACATTGCATGCCCTACAATATTCCTTGGAATCCTTGTGCACAGTGGGCAACCATAGCCCAACTCGTAGGATCTTTTGCATAGTCTCTTTTCCAACATAATGTCCTCGAATAACTACTCCATGTGCTTCAGTGAGGATACTTTGTCTTTCATAATCAGGTACATACCTACGCAAAACTTCATCTGATCCCATTTTATATAAGTCCCCTATAATGATATAAAAATCCACAACCCTCACCACCAATTCTTTCTTCTATTGTGTCATATACCCTTCAAGAGCTGTACCCATAGAAAACAATTGGATTATGTCTACAAAATTTTCATCTATAGCCTGCACAAAAAAGAGTTGCACATCAGGAAATCCTTCATCAAGACCTGTAGGCTCATCGCCATTCTCAATCCGTGAAAGGTGATTCGGTCAAAAATTTAATCTCCTTGGCTTCACAACTACTTCAAAGTCATATTCTTGAAATAGCAGTAACCAACTACTGTTCCCCGCCCCCCCCCCCCCCCCTCCCCCTCCCCCCTAAAACATGCTTGTTGACCAGGTACTTCAAAGATGAATGGTTTGTGTGAATTTTGAGGTGAGAACCCAAAAAATAATGCTTGAACTTCTAGAGCACATACACCATCACCATCACTTCGTGCTCTGTGGTTAAATAATTCTTCTCTTCCTTGGACAATTTCTACTTGCAAATGCAATCAGATGGTCGATATCACATGCGCCTAATTGGGTTAACACTGCTCCTAATTCTATGCAGGACGCATCTACATGTGCATGGAATTATTTCTTCCAATTGGGGAACACAAGAATAGGTGATGTAACCATTGTTTCCTTTAATACATCTAAGCTTTTTTGGGAATCATCATCCCAGCAAAATGTCACATCCTTCTTCAATAATTTTTCCATGGGCGCAGTGATTTGAACATATGCCTTTGATGAATTTCCTATAGTATCCTATATGGTACAATGTTGCGCATAATTGTTTTACATTCCTTGGAGGATCTAGATTGATAATCACTATGATTATGGTAGGGTCCACCATTAACCCTTTCTTACAAACAATGTAGCCCAAGAGTATTCCATATGGTACGTAAAAGATGCACTTCTTCATATTAAGGGATAAATGATACTTCATACAAGTATCCAACATTAGATGAAGACTTGAAATGTGCTTTTTCACTAACCCAAACACTGTCCAACTGTCAAAGTAAACCTCAAAAAACTTATGAATAAATTCTTCAAAGGCTGCGACTACCACCGTAGAAAACATTGAAGGGGCATTCTTAAGTCCGAAGGGCATAACTTTATAATGAAAGCAACCCCATTCTGTGGCAAAGGTAGACTTACTTTGATCTTCTAGCATGATCTTGATTTGATGATACGCTGAGAACCCATTTGTAAATGAGTAGGCTTCTTGACCACCAACATTATCCAATACTTCAACTATGAACGGCGTAGGGAATGGATTATGTCCACAAGAATTGTTCAACTTCCTTAGATCTACGCAGATTCGGATTTTTCCCTTCGTCTTTTTCTTTGGAACCGCAATAGGACTAACACAGTATCATTATTCTAAAGGCTCAATAATTCATGTTGTAAGTATCTTATTGAGCTCTTTGTGCACTTTTTCTTTGTACTTAGGATTGAGCCGGTATCGACACCACTTTTTATAGGCTTCACATCTGGCTCCATATTGATCTTCATAACACCCAGATCACCTACTATCCCCTTCAGTTAAAAGAATTATTTTGGAAACAAGTCTTGATATTATTGTAATAACTCCATGCCTTTGTCAATTGTGTCCTCTTCCCAATAGTCACCTATATTTGCGAACTTCGGCCGCGCTTCCAACCCAATGTTCACTTGCTTGGTTTTCAGTGGTTTTGAGATTTCATGAACTTCTGCCTTAGGGCCTGCGACTTCACGCTGTCCCTCTGACTCTAGGATAGTTATATTTCTGGTATCTTCCTCACCTTTTCTTGTGGTCACATTCTAGTCTGGTTGTACCCATGTGACAGGATCTACAGGCATTTTGAATATTGCAGCCTTGATTTCTTGTAATGCTTCATCAATACATTTGAATCCATCCTCAAAACTAAATGTCAACAAAAATATTTCCTTCAGAATGTCCCACTCCGCAATTCTGTGTCACATCTCTATTTCTAGATACCAGTTTATCGAAATAGTATCTGAAGTATGGCAGAATATGTGCACCCATTTAGGTTGTGGTTCCTCTCCCCATGCTTTCATCCAGCGAGCCAGATACTTGCGCGGATCATCCTTCCTTGTATATTTTTCATTAATGTAGGTATTGGAATTTCCAAACCACAAATTCATCATCCTGCAATATTCCTTCCAGTTTGCAAAACTATTCTTATGTGTACACCACCATCTGGCAGGCATATCTCTCAGCGTGATGTCTAGTTCCTAGAACCGATGTTCCTCTGGTACATACCTTTCAAATTTGTCAAGAAATAAATTTGCATCTTCTAAGCCATTATAATACATTAAATTGTGTACCTCAGTAGATATACACTGAAGTGACTTAGTAAGCCTATTGCATCCCAGTGTCGATACTTCATGTAACCTATTCTACTAATGCTCGAGCTCCTAATCTAAATCCAAGTTGTAGGAGCTGTCCTTTTCCCAAGTAATTCACCCTTCTGCCGTAGGGTTGATCCAATCCTCATCCCATCCAGTAAGCTTCTAGATATGTTCAATATCATTCTCCTCATATTAATATCAGACTAGTTCAGTATACCGTGCACCCTCTATTGGATCCAATCGAACAATGAATCTAAGTTCCTTCTTCTCAAACGTCATGCTACGCTTCATCAGGTTGATGACCACATTCATATCAAATTCCCAATCAATTCCAAGCAGTGTTGGGTATGGATTACTGTCATCGACTATTTTGATTAATTCAAAATCAGCGATAGTATGCGCCCCTTCAATATCTACAATTACTCCATGTAAGTGCCCCATTGGAATAATTGTCTTTTGGTTCGCCATTCACAGCTGAATTGGGGACCATTGTAGCACCGAATTTCCCATTATTTCCTAGGTTTGTTTAGGAAAAACATTCACATCAGATCCCAAATCAAGGATCACCTTTTCCATTTCAAATTCTCTGATTTGTGTAGTCAATCTCATCTCTCGACCAATCCTTTTCTTACCTTCTTCTACTTTATGTACTGCACGTTGTTGAGGCAGTGGCTTACCATTGCCAGCAGAGTTGTCTATAAACTCTTTTATTCCCTCTATTTATTTCTATTCCCTTAGGATTTCATGAAGGTTTTTAAGAAAGATTTTAACAATGAAGGATCTATTTCTTGCGCAATAATGACTTCTTCAAGCTTCTCCATTTGTGCACCCTGACTTTTTTATGTCGAAGCTCCTGAATCCACAAATCTCTTTTTCGCATGCATAAAATTCTCATTTTTCTTATGAAAATCAAATCCAACATCTTTGTCAGCAACCTTGTGCACCCATATACTTTCTTTTGTTTATTTTCCTACGATTTTATCCTCACTGAGAGCTATACTGCTTCACGTAACTGTATTAATGTTGGGCCCATCTTTGTGTTGTTTTGATCTGATCATCTGGATGCTCTGAGTAGGATGTTGGTTCTTCTTCTCTTGAATCTTTGCGATGATCATGGGATAATATTCTTTAACATGATCAAATTGTCGATAATATTGACAAGAGTGGTGTGTCGAGTTCTGAAAATCTCACACAAAGTAACCTGGTTTCTCACAATTGTAACAAGTAATCTATCTGCAACCTCTTCCAGCTCCTCCTCCTCATCCCTGGAATCCTCCATGTGCAGCAGGTGTGCCTTGATCCTGCTGAGGATGTGTCTTAGCCTGTACTCTACATGTCATATTGTTTTCCATCATTAACTCATAGCTTTAGAAATTGCACTCATCATGGCCTACAGACTTACAAAAATTGAAAAATAGTTGTTGGGGAGTCCACAAAAACTTCTATGATAGATGGAAATTGTCCATTGAATATTTTCCTATGATCTTGTAGATAACACACCATAGCACCACACTGGTACTCAATCTAGCGGTATTTTCTGGTTTCAGGGGGAAAGGACCTCCCCCAATTAGATAGTTCCGATACATCGAGCAATGATCCTTGTTGTGACCATGTCTTTTCAAATTTAAGCACCATACTTCCGTGAGGGCCTCATTTTGAACCTCTTTCCCCTTTTTGAGATCCTGCAACTCCATATGCAGGCTATCCAAATGCGACTGAATCTGCTGCACTCCCATATTTGTAACCTGAATAGGCGAAGCATCCAACTTCATAGCAATTTCCAATGCTTCAGCCTGCAATCCAACCTTTTGTTGTGACAATGGTAATCTCAAATGAGGTAACAACGAAGCAATATACCAATCCTTATGCTTCTCATATGATATTTGCATATTAGCGTGTTGTAGTAGACATTTCAACCTCTGATAAAAATCACATGCATATTCATTCACCTTCTGCTTAATTTCCTTGACCTCAGTTACAGATTGGGCTTGATACTTAGGCTTCTTGAATTCATCATTCATTACATCTTTTGTGTCTTTCAACATTGTAGCCGAGTGAGCCCTATTGTACTTAATATACCAGCTCAATGCCCTACCTTGCAATGTTGTGACCAACTGTGCTTTCTTCAGGTCATCATACATTATCTGTTGTGACTTCTACATAACATCTGCTACAAACCATAATTTTTTAGGACCTTCAGTCCCTAGACCCTTGAATATAGGCATCTTCATAGTGTTTTCCATATTGAACAGCAGAGGTGGAGGTGGAGGTAGAGGTGTACTTTTATGAGGTGGAGGTGGTGGCAGAGATAGAGTGGATGGATGTGGTATTCCCGCAATACCATGATTTACCATCCCACTTCGTGTGGCTCCCATCAAGTCTCGTCTAAACATCAATTTAATGGCATAACCCGTTTCACACACAATAGCATGTTAATCCAAGTTTTCATAGAGTTCATATACTTACCTCTTGGTCCTTTGAAAAACCATCGTTCAGCTTCGTAATAAATGATAGATGTATCAATAGTGAAATCATTAATAAATCCATCCAAAATGCTATCGATCTAGTAATAGACAACCTTCGCGACCTTTTTTTGTGATCCTTCTAGGCGCTCCACTAACTCTCAAGTCCTCACAATAGGCTTATCCAATTTCCAAGTACCTTAACCATCTACCAATCTAGTCAAAAACTCATATAAATCACACAGAAAAGAGCAGAAGAAAACTTCATGTTCCTTTGTATGCAGGTATCTCTGCAACCAATCTTCTTTCGACTAGCAAAGATTCCTATTTTCTTGGGCTGAAAACTCATGCAGATTCCAATATATCCACTTTTCAATATTGCTTTTAGTCAGTATCCTCTTATACGACATCACACATTCCTCAGATAGATCTCGGTCTTAGAAACATAATGATTTGTTGTCTTGAGGGGGCTTGGAACCAGGTTCAGAGTTAGTTGCGCTAACCAACAAAACCTTACACCACCGACCCTTTCGACAACAACCCGCGTAGCACAGGTTGTTGTCTCACCTGAGAAAGTGTTGGAGGATGCTAGAACTAGGTTTTTGCATCCAAAGGACTATGTGATGTGTTTCTCACAAACCTAGGGCTTTACTTTGACCTTCGCAAACCCCAACCCTTAAAACCCAAAAATTACAACAACTAATAGTTAGTGGATCTAAACACTTTGTTTTGTGTGCTAAACATGCATAACATCATGTAAATAAACATATCTACTTCCTCACGCATCTATTAAGTACTTTTATAGATTAATTTCATTCAATCATATCAAAAGTACAGTAATCTTAGAGATAAACAATAATACACAGATACGTAGATAAATATTCAAAAGAATCATTTATGATGATTAGATCTTCAATTACAGACTCTTTCAAACCTACACACAGATGAAGGGGCCTGGGCACTCAGCTCTGGACTTACCAAGGTCTCCACGTGCACAGCTGCAGGACCCTTCCCTTTCGCCCAAGTACATAATAGGAAAAACAGACCCAAAATTGCACTTCTATCGCTATCTTCTATATCATCTGACTCTTCTATGACTCCTTTTTTATATGATCTTCATTATAATACCATGGTCCGGGAACCATGGGCAGGTCTCAAAACAACTTGAATATTAACAGACTAAGGGGATTAGACCTTCCTAAAGCCCCTTTGACTCCTATCGACTTGAACTACTTGTGTTCCACTCCTCAATATGAAGAGAATTTACAATATTAACAAAAAATTAAAAAATTTGACTCGAGGGGAGCCTGTCCCAACAATAACCACCTAATTATGTGGCAATTTACATATGATTTATTCATTAAGTACTTGATTGTTGCATGATTAGTATGCATGGATACTTGGTAGCTAGTGATGTAATGTCTATATTTATTTAAAGAATGCACAATAGAAAGGAACTTTTTTTTAGTTACCATACAATTTAATTCAACATTGGACATATTTTTGTTAGTGAAATAAAGTTCATAGGGAATTTTACATTGAAATCATTCAAGATCTACCCCAATTTCCTTGCCTAATGCATTTGTATGAATATGAAAGGGTAGGGTCAAATTTGGGCCTCTACGGACAAGTCCTCTCTCATTTGTTTTTTTTTAGTACCCTTGGATACTTCCTCACATTAATTTGTTAAAAACAAATTGACATCTTTGGTTGGTAATGAAAATAGAAGAGAATAAATTTTACTGAAATATTTTACAAATATTCAATAATATCCCAAAAGGCATGAGAAACTTCTAACATCTTTTTCCTTTCAAGGAACAAGAACATTTTCTTATGATGGTTATTTTATAATGGTTCAATTGGATTCATTTTTAGGAGAGGGAATACCCTAAGACAATTCCCTCATTCACTAGGAATAAGTACTTCTCGTGCATGATGGAGAGGTTCAACACCTTTGCAAGACCCTACTCAGATTTTATAGAGCCTCCTAGAAATCATATCCATAGGTTGTGAAGTCATCCATGTAGATTTCCACTAAATCATGAACATGATAAGAGAATATACTAAGCACAATCCTTTGGAAGGTGGCAATGGAATTACACAAGACAAATGACAGGAATTTGCAGGTAAAAGTCCCCAAGGACATTGGAATGTTATCATATCTCTAGGCTCATGACTAGTTTAGATTTGGTTGTACCCACTAAATCTTTCCAAATAGGACAAGCAATTTTTCCTGCAAGAGCATGGTCAATGAAGTGAAAGGGGGAATGATCCTTGTTGGTGGCTTTGTTGATTTCTCTGTAGTCAACATAGATTCTCTACTTTACATTTCCCTTGTGGATAATGACTAGGGGATACACCCATTCACTATCCAAAACCAAATAGATGAATATTGTATCTAATAACTCATGTAATTCCTCTTTCATGATATATTTCAATGTAGGTTTCATTTTCCTCTGTGGTTGGTGAATAGGTTTATGATCCTGATTGATGTATATATGGTGAGTGCACAAAAAATGATGTAGTCTTTTCATCCCCTTGCAGGCCGATGAAAATGCATTAACACGTTGTTTTAAGATATTGATAAATTGGTCTTATTGATTAGATAAAGGGAAGGGGCTGATTTCCAATGTTTTAGATGGGTTTATTTCTATTTCTTTTACATTGCTTTGTTTAGAACTAGCATTCAACAAATTTTCCCATGAACTATATTGGGAACAACTAGGTTGTATGATGAATGATTCTTATTTTAAGCCACCAATATTCATGACAATAGGATATTGGTTTTGAAGAAATTTATCAATCAGATAATCTTCATGAATCTTTCTGCTACCAAAGGCGATTTCTAATGTACGCACAAGGTAGGATGATGAGAGGCCATATTCCTCTTCTTATTCTTCCTCTACCCATGTAGGGAAGTCATTCTCAACAAGAGGTTGAGCTAGTGGGTATAGTACAAGCTATTTCTTGGATTTTCCATTAGTGATGGTCATGTTTCTAGCCCTACAACTGATGTATCCATCGATGGTTTCTAGCTAGGGTCTTCCTATGATGAGTGGATAACCTTTAAACTTGGTATTGGGTTTTATGATATGGAATTTAGTGGGATAAGTATAGGAATAAATATATACAATTACATATTCTATGATACCTTTAGGTTCTACTGTGCATTTATCAACAAGTTGTATCACAATAGTGGTCTTTCTTAGATATCCTTGGATTTTAATTTGAGCATGGTTTCCTTGGTCATGACGTTGATTGCATCGACCAAGTTAATGAGAGTGTTTGGAACTGTAACATCGTTAATGTGTACATCTACTATTGGGCTTCCAAGATATATGTACTTAGGGATGATTACTCTCTAAAGAATTAGATTTCCTAGCTACCTTATGACATTAATAATAGGGGCATCACTTTCCTTTCTCCCAAGACTTATGATACATTCCTCTTTAATGAAATTGTTATGTATAGGAACATCTTTGATTTCTTGAAGGATAGGTATTTCAAGACACATATTCTTTCGTTCTACTATAAGTTTTTATTCTTATAGGGTGTGTGCTTTATGAGTTGTCAACCTCTCAAGAAAGGGAGGTTTTTCTTGGGTGACTTGAGGTACAAAATAAACCTTCTCTTCCTTTATATTTTATGTTGGTTATGGAAGATGAACACATGGAGGGAAATTCACAGACCTAAGGTTTATTATTGTATTTCTACAACATAAGTTTTGTAGGAAATTTCTCCACTATAGACTGGTTTGGCCTGCTTATTATTAGGATTTGGATTTGGTTGGGAAAGAGTCTTTGGTTTCTTTTGAGGAAAGTTTTGGGGTGCTTGTGGCTTCTTAGGAGGAGGCATCAAGACAGGTGGTTGGGCCACCTGAGACCTCAATCCTTGTGATGGACTACCCCATTGAGGAGGTTGAGTACAATATAGTTGGAAGGAAGGAGCAACATTTTGAGGAGGATATGGGCAAGGAGTGGGAACAGGCTAGGGTGAAGTGTTAGGAGGGAACCAAGGTTTATAACGAGAATTGAAAGGATAGGGGAAGTTCATACCTCATTGGAATTTCCTAGGAGATTATAGCCCCTTTTGGTTGAGAAAGCATGATAGATACGTGCTCCTTTTTTCTCCTTGGTACACATCCTTCATACCTTGAAAATATGGAAATTGATCAGTGGAATGATTATTCTCACATATAAATCATATTTCTATTGTATTCAAAGGATATTCATTCCGAGGATGTCTTTTAGTGCATCGAGGAAAAAATATATGTAATGCCTTTTTCTGCTTCATCCTATTTCCTTTTGATCTATAAGGTATCCATCAACATGGAAAATGTATTTAATATTTTGGTATTCCAGTCCTCTAGCATTCCTACTATCTCATTTTAGTAATTAGGGAGGAGGAATAAGGACTTTAAATTGATATTTCACTGCTCTACCTCTTTTTATAGTATCCCTTGAATGGTTTTTGAATAACTTTTTGATATCATCATAAGTGAGATGGTATATGTCTCCATTGTCCAGAAATTTGAGTGTTTCCATTAGATCTTCCTTGACTCCTTGTAGTAGAACAAGTTTCAAGGACTCAAGATCCGAGGTGTAATTATGCACCCGTCTATAACCTAGCTAGAATATCTCCTTCGAATCTTCCAGAGACTCATTTTATTCTTGGACAATTATGAATATATAATCTCTGGTATCCATTACTTTCCAAAAATCCCGATACTTGTTGTTGAAATCTTACTACATTTGTTCCCATGTGGTGATGTTATCTCCTTCTAGGTTCATGAACCATCAAAGGGTTGCATCCTTAAGGGTGAAAAGGAATAATTTGAGATTCTTATCATATATTGTATAGTCATAAGTCCTGCATTCCACAAAAAAATCAAATATGAAAGTGTCAGGATCTTCTATAATCAAATCATAGAAGTGAGGGAGGACAAACAAGTTAATTTTTTTCATTATAGCCTCTCCATTTATTTCTCTCTTGGGAAATGTGAACACATCTGGTTGTCTATCTTCAATCGTAGTGTTGGTGGGGTGTGAAGGTATTTCTCCTTTTGCAAGCTCCTCAAAGGTTCTCATTTTCTCACCAAAAAAGGCCTCAAAGGTCCCCATGGACAGGATAGGAGGTTCACAATAAGATGGAAAGGGTTGAATGCTAGTGGAAGTTGGGGTTTTTGGTAGAAACATTACTATTTTTTCCCCAATGCTTAAACACATAAAATAAAATAATGTAAATTTTATTTTTCTATATTTTGTGAAAAGAAAATATATATATATATATATGTGTGTGTGTGTGTGTGTGTGTGTGTGTGTGTGTGTGTGTGTATCTCTATATATATGTGTGTGTGTGTGTGTGTGTGTGTGTGTGTGTGTGTATATATATATATATATATTGTAGGAGATGAAATGAAAGAAAGAACATAAACTAAAGAAAAAAGTTGTACATATTTTGAAATATCCCTGGAAATGGCTCCAAAGAGTGATGGACCTTAGTATTGTAACAAAAATGTTTCAAATCCCAAGGTTATCAACTTTAATTATCAACTGAGGGTTCTGTTTATCGGGAAAAATGACTCTTTGAACATTCTAAGGGAGACCACCCAGTCAGGAACTTAAAGCAATTCCTTTTCCATTGAAATGGTGGTTATGACTGCTTCAATTCGGTTCAGTTACCCTCTCTCTCTACTATATTAAATTAAGACTTTTGCCTACCAATAGACTAGAAGACATCATATCAAATCCTATTGCTAATCAAGCAATAAAGTGATCCTTAAGCTGACTTTGTGGCTTAACCAAACCACCAGTAATATTTTTCCTCTTTAAGAAGAGGATTTCTAGAAATGCGGTCTTTAAACTAAATGAAAATCTAACTCTACATTCCCTAAGAATATATCAATTGGATGAAGGATTAGTCCTCCATGCAGCCAAGAACAAGACTAATAATAATTTGGATTTTAGCATGAAAATCTTATGATGAATATTTGGTTAAAGAAATAGTTCATTAACTGACATTGCAAGTGCTTGTCATGCTATGCTTAAGAGATCAATTAATCATAACTGTTGAATCACTAACATTGGGAAGTAGTTCACATAATGTTAATGAAAACAATAAATAATGAACCAATAGCATTAAGAATTAGTTCACATAACATTACTGGCTATTAAATCAGGATAAGATAGTAGATTTTTGAGTAAATAGTTACTCAGAAATTTGATCTTAATAAGTAATGGCAAGAGATAAATGATAACAAATTTTTGTACTGAATACCAAATAGCTAATCTACAATATAAGAATCAATATTAACATTATTGCACAATATAAATTCCATAGACATAATTTTTCTACCAAAAAGGAATGCAATTTGTTATTTAAAATAATAGTATCTTTATGCAAACTAATCAAACCTTCTCACCTGCTCAATACAAGATTTGATCTTCAGCAAGCCTCCTCAAAGTCATGAACCCTACTGATAGAAACAACAACTACAATAGTGCAAGCCCTACTTCTCTTTACACAACTCAGAATTTAAAGAGACAAACCCCAATCACATAAATCACAGATCTGTAAAAAAAATCCTATTCTAATAATGCCTCTCTATTATACTCTCTACTCTATCTCATACATTACCTTTTCCCCTTTGATCTATAATGGAGTAGATTAGTAATTCTGTGCTAATTCCCCATTCAGATTAAAACCCAAGATGCTTATCATTTCCTTATAAAGTGCTTAAGGATTCACCATGTTTGGTTAATTCACTGATTCCAGTTAGAGTTTCGTACGTAAATTTTATAAACAATTTAAGATAAAACATATGCTGAACAATAACAAAATAACATCAAAGAACATCAAAATACAACACACAACACAAATATTTGATAAGGAGTTCACCCCTCCTGGGCTACATCTCCTTGGTCTAGCTTACAATGCCTGGGCCTCTCTATTATGCTCAAAATTACAACAAAAGTGTGTTTACAATCCTCAAATGCCTCTGAAACCTATCTCAATGAGCTTAGAATCCTAAAAAATGGCTATCTATCCTATTTTTTCATCCAAATTGGATAAGAACAAAAGAAGTTAAGACTCCTCCTAGTTCTCCCATTATTTGTTCCACAACTTGCTCCAAAACAGGAAAAACCCCTCATTTTTGCTCCAAAATTTGCTAATTGAGTGAATATTTTGTCGTTCCACAGGACATAACCTTTTGTTCATATCATAAATCAAAATTAGTGAAGTTTGGTGGGCTAAAGGTCTTGTTAACATGATGATGATGTTACAATTGCGATATCGCAGACCCGACAATATGTTCAACTACGACTCATTACTTCTTGTGTCTGGGACTTATCACTTTTCGCAATCAGAGATTACTGCTGAACCTATATTGAAACACAACCATTTCCAGCGATTGTAATATGCGATAAATCACATTGCAACTAGGCTTCACTAGGAGCCGATTATTATCCATCTGAAATATGCGATTGTGATTAGGTCGCATCACAACCTATTTGTGTCAGGGCTGATTTCAAACACATTTCTACCTGTGACTACGATTTGTGATATGCAGGGGCCAATGGAAGCCTTCCATTTGTTACCTCCTCATATGCTGAAGGGCTTTTCCATGTCATCCAATCCTGCCATGTAGAGAGGTCAAACTTGAACTTTGACTTGCTCTAACTTATGCATATGAGCTCGAATTTGAGTGTTGTTCACACCGTTGGATTCAGAATGAAAAGCTCTTTGATATGAAGCTAAGTTTAACAAGATTATGACACTTTGATTTTTTAGCATAAACTTGAGCACCTGATCACTCCTCCCCACTGGAAGCCTTCTGAACCTCAGAATATTACATTCATTTATTGAACAGATGAGGGTATTGTTCCCTCACCTTCCCCTCTTCAATGCATTTGGCCTTTATTGGATTTATACCTTTAAGACCCACTTGAAGATAATCAATATTTCCCCTTTTTGTTGTCCTTGTTCTTCTGCCAAGTATACTGTCTCGCTGAAGCACATCAAGGAATTCTTGAGAAAAATCTTCAATTGGTGGAATTTGTACACTTTTCTCCTTGATCTTCAATCAAAGGAGGTTCATACAATCTCAAATTTTCAACATTAACAACATAATAAATTTTCATATATGAAGTCAAATCAAGCTTGAAAGCATTATTACCAATATTCTCCATAATTTTAAATGGACCATAACGAATTGGTTTCCATTTTTTACCTTCACCTTGAAGCCTTTCCTTTCTATTGTGAATCCAAACTTCATCACCTACTTAGAACTGATGATCCACATGATTCTTATCATGCCTTGCCTTATACTTGCCTTGACTCTTTTCTAGTTGTTCTTGAACTATTTGGTGAATCAACCGAATTTTCTCAATGAATTTCTTTGCTCTATCTATTTCGCTATGTCCATTTACAACTACATCTTTCTCAAAGATAAAATCCAAAGGCGATTTAGGAAAATAACCAAGACATGCCTCAAAAGGCAAAGTTAGAGTAGATGTGTGTTTTTCTCGGTTATAAGCATGTTGAATATAATGCAATTGTTCATCCCACAACTTGCTATGTTTACTACAATATACTCTTAGCAAATGAATAAATGTTTTGTTAACCACTTCAGTTTGACAAACTATTTGTGGATGGAAGGCTGTACGTTTCTTCAACTTGGTGTTCATCAAGTTCCATAAACTTGACCAAAAGTTCCCAACAAATTTGGAATCACGATCACTTACAATATAAGTAGTTAATCCAAAATGAACCCATACATTTTGAAAGAAAAGTTGAGTTGTTTGTTCAACTGTAATTTGTTTTTTACAAGGCTTTAATATGCAAATCTTGCTGAACCTATCCACAACTATGTACAAATAATCATGACATTTTCTTGATAAAGGAAGACCTCCTACAAAATCCATAGAAACACTCTCCCATGGACATGAAGGAACTAGAAGTGGTGTGTACAATCCTAGTTTCCTATTACTAGGCATACTGACTACACAAAATGAACAGCCTTTGATAAAAAATGACACACGTTCAAGCATATGAGGCCAGTAAAAATACCTCTGAATATTTCCCACTATTTTACTTACACCAAAATGTCCAGTAAGAAGAGAAGTGTGTGCTTCCCTTGTGACATTACTCTCTCTCCCTGTGGAACACAAATTTTTCCCAAATGATGCAACAGATTATCATGTACATGGTAGTCTAATTCCTCAACTTGGCGGCATGACTCAAGTTTGAATATACCTCTTGAAAATCAACATCATGTGTGTATTGTTCAACATAAATTTCAGGCAAAACAAAATTATTCTTGAGTAAAATGGCTACACTAACAGCCGGTCTAGAAAGCATATCAACAACTCTATTATAAATACCTTTCTTGTACCTAATTACCAAGTGGAATTGCTATAAGAATCCCATCCAACGAAAGTGCCTTGCTTGCTGCAATTTTGTTTGAGATCACAGATATTGCAAAGGTTGATGATCAATGTGAATAATGGTTTCTTTTCCCATCAAGTAATTCTTCCATTTCTTCACATTTTCCACCAATGCATAAATCTCTTTATCATATGTAGGATAATTAATAACAACACCATTAAAAATCTTAGAATGAAATGAAATGGGCTTACCATGATGTAAAAGAATTACACCCATGGTGTAGTCACTTGTGTCTGTTTGTACTTCAAATGGTTATTTCAAATCTGTCAATGCTAAAACTAGGGCTGAACTGATCTTTTGTTTTAAAGCATCGAATGGTTTTTGTTGTTTGCCTCACCACTGGAAGACAACCTTCACACTGGTCAAAGCATGTAGTGGAGCTGCTATGGAGGAGAAATTGGAAATGAACTTCCTCCAATACTGCACTGCTCCTAGAAAACTCCTTACTTCTGTGACTGATTTGGGTATTGGCCAATTCACAATGACGAAACTTTAGAGGGGTCAATCTTCAACTCTCCTCCTCCAACTATGCAGCCCAAATACACTAAGGAAGTTTTCCTGAATTCCCATTTAGACATATTCAGAAATAACTGTTCTTTTCTCAAGACATCCAACACTTTCCTCACATGCTTGACATGCTCTTCTCATGATTTGTTGAATATCAAAATATCATCTAAATAGACAATGACAAACTCATCAAGAAAGGATCCTAAAACATCATTCATAACTCTCATGAATGTAGCTGGAGCGTTACAAAGACCGAAAGGCATAACCAACCACTCAAACAATCCATGTTTGGTTTTAAAAGAAGTCTTCCAAATATCCTCCTCATCTATTCTAATTTGATGATATCCACTTCTCGAGTATAATTTAGTGAAATATTTTGCATTCTTCAATTGATCTAGAAAATCATCTATTCTGGGTAGTGGGTACCGATTCTTTATAGTAATTTATCCAAAGCTAGATAATCCACACAAATGCACTAGGTTCCATCTTTCTTGGGTACAAAAACAATTGGTGAACCGCATGGAAAAGTAGAGGGACGAACTACACCTTTATCTAACAATTCCTGGACTTGTTTCTTAATTTCTAAGATTTACAAAATTGACATTCATACATACCGATGTTTGGGAGTGGAGAGTCTTGTTGTAGTTAAATTTCATGCTGCATTCCCCTTTTTGGTGGCAATCCCTTTGGTTCTTGAAACATGTCTCCATATTGATTGACCACATCAACCAATTCAGCTTTCACCTTCACGTCACAACTTGTAAAGGATTCATGCTCCATGTCATTCTTCTACTTGATCATAAGGATCACGAGACTCTTACTAGAATTGACCAGTCGCTTCAATTGCCCTGCACTTTCCAAAGACAGATTAAGCTTCCTACGATGGCCTCTAAAAATATACTCCACTCCGTCGTTGAACAAATGATATTTTTTCTCAAATCTATGGAAAACGACTTTCCTTTGATACAGACACAAGCTTCCCAACACAATTCTAGAAATATCCAACAACACCACATCTAATTCGACTTCGTCAATGGAATTGGTAGTAATTGAAAATCTGAAAATGCATTTCCATGTGACCTGAAGATTGGAATCCTTGGTTATCCAACCCAACATATATGGTTTATGATGAGGCACAGTTTCCAGATTCTATTTCTTGACCAAATCTGTAGAAATTAAATTTTCCTGGGATCCACTGTCAAACAACATGTCAATCTTGGTGTGTTTGGAAATAACTCGGATTGGAATGAATCAATTCTGTTTTCTTCATTTGAAGCATTGTTGGAGTTATTTGCTGCACTGGAGCTTTCCGCGACTTCCTCTTTGCTTTTTTTTTCTACGACTTTTCCTTTAGTGAATTTGGCTCCAATCTTTCTATCATCACCTGAGTCAGAACCCAAGTCTTGTTGTACCATAGCATTGGTCTTCTATTTTCCTTTATTGTTAAATTTCTTCAATCATAATTCAAGATGAAGCTTCCAACAATGCACTTCATCATGACCCTCTTTAGAATAATTCTTGCACACAAGTGCCTCCCCTTTTTTCATAACAGAAGCATTTTTCTTTTTCATTCCTTTAGACTTCTTCCCTTTGTCACCATTCTAGAATGGCTTATTCTTACCTTCTTCTTGTACATTTTCCCCTCTTTATTCGAGGTGTGTAGCTTGAACACAAACCCCATCAAGATTCATAGGATTAAACATAAGAATGGTGTGTCAAAGATAGCTATTCAAACCTCCTATATATTTCATAAAAGGATCTTGTGACTGCAAGTATACTCCTAGCATAAGAGCTCTTCTCCTAAAATCTTGAGTATACTCTTGCACATTTTGACCTTTTGACTGTCTGAAATTTTACCAATTCACGAATAGCTTTTTTCATATGGGCTAAAGGGTAGAATTTTCTTTCTATAGCAGCAATGAAATCATGCCAAGTTATAGAGATCTTACCATGTTTTTTGATCTCATCTTGAGTCCTTGGTTCCCACCAAATGAGTGTTGCACCCTCCATTCTCAATGAAGCCAACTAAATTTTCATATCATCCACTTGAAGGTAATGAATTCTACAAGACACCTCCAACTAACAAATCCAATTATCTAGCTTTTCTGCATTACCTTCTCCATTGTACACAGGCAACTCGAATTTAACATCAAGCTTTAGAAAAGGTGATTTACCAGTTCCTTTTGTAGAATGATGATGAGTATGAGTAAGCTTTGTATTAGTGGAAGAGTGTGAAGATGCTTGTGAAGAAGAGGATTAAGAAGATGGTGGAGAGGGTGGAGGTTTGTCTTCATTTACATTACCTCCTCCTGAAGAGCCTTCTCCTTTGTGAGGTTTTGAACTTTCTCCTTGCAAACTTGCTATTCCTCTCTTTGTTGAGGACCTTCACCATCTCTTTCATATCAAAGAAAGCTTTTCTAAAGGTCTTCTCATCTTTTTTCATGTTTGTAGGTTCTCCTTCATGAGACATGGTCTCTGAAGAGTCAACTACAACTTCTACAACTTGAGGATGTACTGGCATAGAAGACTTTGGCAACCTTGCTCTTCTTCCACTTGACCCAACTTCAGGGCTTCCAACTAGATTTTCTTCACCTCTTTTGAGTTTTAACCTTGTTAGCATGACAAAAAAATAGAGAACAATACTCCTTCTTTGCAAAAGAAAATCTAGTAAGCAAAAACCAATGCTCTGATACCAACTTGATCTGTAATGGAGCAAATTAGTAATGCTATGATAATTCCCCATTTAGATTAAAACCCAATATGCTTATCATTTTCTTATAAAGTGCTTAAGGATTCACCATGTTTGCTTAATTCATTAATTCTCATGAGAGTTTCTTATATAAATGCTATAAATAATTTAACATATAACATACGTTGAATAACAGCAAAATAACCACAAAGAACATCAAAATACAACACAAAACATAGAGATTTGATGAGGAGTTCACCCCTCGTGGGCTACGTCTCCTTGGTCTAGCTTCCAATGTTTGGGCCTCTCTATCATGCTCAAAATAACAACAAAAGTGTGTTTACAATGCTCAAATGCCTCTAAAACTTGTCTCAATGAGTTCAAAATCCTCAAAAATGGCTATCTAACCTCTTTTTGCATCCAAATTGGATAAGAATTGAAGAAGTTATGACTTCTCCTAGTTCTCCCACTATTTATTCCACAAATTGCTCCAAAATCGACAGAAACCCTCGTTTTCGCTCCAAAATCCACTAACTGAGTGAATGTTTTACCATGCCGAAAGCCATAACCTGTTGGCCGTATCGTAAATTGCAGTTGGTGAAGTTTGGTGGGTTGAAGGTCTTATTAAAACAACGACAATGTTGTGATTGTGATATCGAGGACCTGACAGTATATTAAACTACGACTCATTCCATATCACATCTGGGACTTCTTGCTTTTCGTAATCGATGATTACTTCCGAACCCGTATTGCAAAACAACGATTTCATGTGATGGTGGTATGAGATAAATCGCATCGCAACCAGGCTTTGCCGGGGGTCGATTCTTATCCAGTTGCGATATGAGATTGTAATTAGATTGCATCGTAGGCTGTCTATGTCAGGGCTGATTTCAAACACTTTTCTACCCATGACTACAATTTTTGATATGCGGGAGCCAATGGAAGCCTTCCACTTGGTGCTTCCTCATTTACTGAAGGGCTTTGCCATGTCATCCAATCCTGTCATGTAGACAAGTCAAACATTAACTTTGACTTGCTCTAACTTCTGCATACGAGCTCATATTTGAGTGTCGTTCACACCATTAGATTCAGAATGAAGAGCTCTTTGATATGAAGTTGAGTTTAACAAGATTCTTACACTTTGAGTTTTGAGCATAAACTTGAGCACCTGGTCACCCTTGGACTCATCCAATAAGTGATAATTATATAGGGAAAAATAATAACAATCCCCCCATATCTCTCAAGAACAAATTTTATTAAAAGAATATAGATATGGAGGTTATTCTTCTATTGGAAATTCCATGATTAAGAAAATGCCCTGCTTGGTTAGTTATCTGATAGGATTGTACAACTTGCTTGCAATTGATAGCTGGAATTCAAAGGCATTTTGATCTTTGAATAACTAATTCAACAATCCTTGCCCATTTTAAGTTTGTTTTGTGCCACATGGAGGAGTTTCTTCGAGAATGTTGATTTGATGTGTCAATTCTCATTAGCCCTACATGCCTCTCTGTTTTAACTAAAAACAAAATTAATCTATTAAAAATGTGTTAAATTAAACTTATGCACATAGAACTTTGTAAATTAATTAAGTGGATTTTTACTTATATGTGGAAAGAGTCGAGTGGTATCAAATGTAAGATCATCGCAACTTTTAACATGAGACAAAACGAAATAGTTACCATATTGGGTGGCTCCGATATGGAGTAGATGCGGTATCGTATTCAATTATTTTGAATAACTATATTAAATAATTGTGATGAAGCCTATTAGATCACAACCATATTGGAGATTAGAGGATTAGGTCTTGTTGGCTTAGTGGGTCCTAACCTACATTCAGATTTAAGTTTTCCAAACAAATCCCTACACTACTGGCCCTTTCGACATCAATCTGTGGAGCGGACTGAAGTGTTACCCGAAGCAGTATGGGGGGATGCTGGAACCAATTTTCTGCACCTAGAGATGGTTATGATGTCATTTTATACCCTTTATATTCTTTCGTGTAGATTGATAAGCCCTTGAAGCTTATTCAATATAGCTTCATCTTACCAACCTCTAGACCTTTGCGAAGGTCTACAACTGTCTTTCGAGGACCCTAAACAGGTGAACCAATCACTTATGCACCTTTGTAATCACTCCTAAGTCTGTTATTACGTAGATTAGTTGAAGTGTTTGATATCTTTAGCATGCATTAAGATATTATTAGCGTAAATAGATATTATTGCTTGCATTCCTATAACAATGAAAACCATGAAGAATCGAAGATCAATACAACATTAAGTTATAAGCCCAATATTCATCATAACAGAAACACATTCATTCATAACATAAGTAAATGGATAAAACATAGATATTTCCAGAACATTCTCTTTAATGATATTTCAAATTTGCTTAGAGACTCAAAACTACCCTGCGCACTTAGCTGCAGGGGTCCATGCACTCAACTATGGACTCTACTCTAGGACTCTGCACACATAGCTGCAGAGCCTCTCTTCTACTCTAAGACTCTTCACTCTTAGATCCTATTGACCCATTACATTCATCTTCAAAACTTACTTGCCTTAGACTCTCTTTGACTTCTCTTTTTATACAATCACATGGTCCACGGACCATGTGTAGATCTTCTAAAGCTAACACAATTTACGTAACCCAAGGGTAAAAACCCTTAATGACACTTTACATCTACATGCTTCGCAACCACAACTTGTAGAGGCTTTACATTTTACATGGAAAAAAATTGGGCTTTCAACCCCAAAACTTGGGCTTTTGCACCAAAAGTGACCTTAGGGGACCCTGTCCCAATAGGTCCCCAACACAAATATCATGACTCGCTGTCAAGTCACTCTATTGGCATGGAGATCTTACTGCAAAGATCTGTCATCTCCACTTGCACCACTACAACTTTAGTTGCGCACTATGTAGCTGCCTACTTGACCTGTTCCAATAGCTCCTTAGTTGCTGGTCCTACACTATCTTCTTGGATTTTCTATTGTGGTCTCTTGAGGCTAGCCAACTTCTCCCTAATGGTGGCGGAGATCACATAGGCCTAATCTAGCCAGGGCCCCGATCTAGCCTTGAGGACTACCACTTTTCACTGCACTGCTTCCACCTGTTCTTGTAGTTTCTTTTCCTCTTGTAGCTTTGCCAATCTTTGCGTGACAATGATGGTGTGCGTTGTCACCTTTGCTTCATCATACTGCTGCTACAGTTCCCGAGCCTCTTTGTTCAACCTCTATAGGTTAGGATCTTCTTGTAGATCAAACTGAACCTTGGCCATCTTGGTATTTGCATTGTGCACACCTACAACCAACTTCTGAATCTTCGCTTCCACTGGCACTTCTTTTGTGATATGCAGTTTCGAAACGGTTTTTCATGCTTCTGCTACTACTGCGGTGGTGTGCTCATTCTTCTCCTGCACCTTCTTCCAGGATTCTAGCATGGCTGTCTTCTCAACAAATATCTATTCGTTGTTGATTTTTTGCTCACTGATCATGTGCAGCGTGTGCTCCTCTCAGGCCTTAAGCTCTTCGATCACACCTACTTGTAGGTTGTGATAGAATTCACTAGGGAGTGTGGCCACGTTAAGGCCAATGTTCCTCATTACACTGACAATAGCCTTGTCCACTTCCGCCTCCACACTTAGAGCTCCATCCGACAGCATGACTGCCTGGAGATCCAAGGATCGAACCAACTCTGCCAATGTCGTTGTCACTGACACTAAACTGGTTGGGGCTGCGCTACTCTTCCCTACTCCCACCTGTAGTCTGGTTGTTTGGATCTACATCTCACACAAACCCATCTATATGGCACTAAGTGCCTTCTTTTGCTGCTGCTCAAACTACTATAGCAGTTTTACGGTCGTATCCCTTACCTTATCCCCAATGTCAACCAAGTTGCCCTCTATCAAGGTGATTGGGTCTAGTGATGACTTAGTGGCCTTGGTCTTTTTGCACGGCCCTTCCTTCTCTTGTTCCTTGTTCTGCTTCACTAGGAAGGGAGTGCTTTCTAGATTTCCACCACCCTGTTCTAATTGCTCCTCTTCCTCTGTCTATTGCAAAGGAGATTTCTGACTTCTATCAGACTTGTACACTTCCTCCTATTCCATGGCACCACGCTCTGCTTCTGCACGTGCCTTCTCCTCAGTATCCTTCTTTCACTTTTTAGCCAACTGCTGAACTTTCAACTAGGATGCTTCCTTTTTCTACTTTTCCATAGACTTACTAGACTCAGCGGAGAAATCGGATGCTATGCGCCAATCTACTAGAAAACGCTCGAGGACTACTACAATTGCATCATCCATCATGAGGTATGGTAAATCATACCACTTCTATCCTGGGTCCTTTCGCGCCCAAATGGAAATTTGGTGGCAGTCCGATTTGAACTCCACGTACCCAAATAACTTCTCAAAAACGGTGGGTGAAAACCATGGTTTTCGATTGATGGCCATATTAATGCTCATTTCCATCAATATCCCAAACACCTTTCTCTCCTAGGCCCGCTCAACATCCTTTGTGGCACATAGAGAAGCAAACTTCGTTGCTTCTGGTAAATCTGGAGCAATCAGAGGAAATTGACTATCCCCTGCAACTCCCACATGACTAGCATAACCGAAATTAAGAGCCATGAGTAGTGAAACTTCTTTTTGTGGTCCTTTTCTTCCTTGCAGTTTGTGAGGAACTCGCTACATAGGTAGTGTGCCCAGTTGAATTGTACACCCTTCGCACACTGGGCCGCTAGTGAAAAAACTAGTGCCAGTACCTCATCTGTGCAACACTTCCTCATTATTTTCTAGCCAACATCTAGGCGGCTACCTTCACTGCAGGGTCGATTGTGCTTGAAATTGAGTACTCACATGGCTTCTTGACATGCTTAAACTTGTTCTTCATCTGCTCAACGAGGTCACGCTTGCCCGTCTTTCTGCGAAATGCCTTGGCTGGATTTAGTCTTGAATGTGGTAGTAAGGTGATCATATGGATCAGAATGTTGGTTATAGGGATCATCTCCTCCAACCACATGCACCCATTGTGAACTAGGCACAAAAACTATTAAATAACAATCAAATTTATGGAAGCATGGTGTTAATGCAACACCGATAGCAGATTCAACAAACCTGCCTTTTCCACCCCACGAATCAGTGTCACCAGCTCCAACGCGGTGACACCAGAGTCATTGTAGAATATTGGTTGCTTGAAATTATGAGTAGCCAGGTGGGGGAATCGTTCAGTGTCCCCTAAGTCCCAATATTCAAGCTTCAAATGTGGGACTTGCGCCAAGCGCAGACCTTCAAATGTGATATTCTCTAGCAGCAATGGTGTATGAAGGAGAAAATTTCCTTCATCTAGGTCCTTTAGGACCTTCACTGTGCCCCCGGGTGGAGGGAGGTATTCTAACAGCTTCAAAATAGGGTCTACCCCCTCAATATCAATGTCCTCTATGCCCTCATCACCCTCCAAGTCAACCACTTTTCCCTTTTCCTACATGGTTGGCTTTTATTTCCTCTGATGTTTCCTTGGTGACTCATGCACCAACAACATCTTCTTCTGTTTATCCTTCTTCAGCTTGGGAACCTCTCTTGTCGGCATAGGCTTCAACCTAGGAGACCTTGGAGATTTTGGCACTGCTGCTGGCACCTCCATGCTTACGACCTCAAGGGTAGCACCATGAGAGGCAATAGACCCTCCATCACTTGTATTTTCCATGGGTTCAGACATGAAGGTGTTAATAAGCTGCTGAGTTTCGTAGGTAACTTGTCAAACATAGAACTAGCCACCAAATCTGTGAGGAAAGCATAGTTCATGCACACCATGAAACGTGACACATAAACTCTCAGAATTCAAAGTGTCTCTCATTAGGCTACCATCTATAATCTATAGGCAATTTTGAATTCAAATTCGACTGTTCCCCCAAAAATCTGCTCATAAATGCTAGATTTGCAGCAGATTTTCAAAGATAGTGCTCTTAATCAGCCTTAAATGCCACCCCCTGCTCCTCTTAGCTATTTGTCACTGTCAAATCATGAACAGTGACAGTAACAGTCACTTTCTAGCTATGCTGCATGGTCTCTTGTCCTATAGCGCAGCTCCCTTCACGCACCGCTGACCCTATGACAGGCCCCTCATCGTGTAGTTCTACAACTTAGGCAATGTAGTTTATAGTCCTGCACCTCCTTGCAGCTACCTAGAGTGCTAAGATTGTGTTATCACCATATAGTCATTTGGTCGGATCTCTGGTGTATATATTCAATCGGCGGCCATTTACCTTTTCAGGGAAATAGATTTCCATTCAATTTCACCAGCTGAACTGCTCCACCATCGGTAATCTCCTTGATCACATATGACTCAGCCAATGCATTTGAAATTTTCCTAGAAATTTATAAAACTTGCTGTCATATAATAAAATTATATCTTTTACCTTGAAGGTGTGTAGTTTGATGTGCCAATTGTGCTATACCTTTTCACTGTGCTTCTGAACTTGTTGATTGAATCTAGCCAAAAATCTATCTTCCTCCAATTTTGTCAGCTACGCGAGCCTTTCTTGTAAGGCTTCGCGGTCCGCCATTCTTGTGAACACCGCTATGTGTAGATCAGACACAATGTAATCCATCTGCATCATAGCTTCTATGCCATAGACCAATCGAAAAGGTGTCTATCCAATCAACTTTTTACAGGTACTTCTATAATGCCATAACACCGTTGGTATGCGCACATTCCAATATTCCTCTACGCATTGCAAACCTTTGTCAGTCCACTCTCTAGTATCTTATTAAATGCTTCCACCACCCCATTAGCCTAAGGGTGATATAGTGTTCTATTTTGATGATAAACTTGGAATTCCTCTGTCAGCACAGTGATCGTTTCATTAAGGAAATGTGTACTGTTATCACTCATCAAAATGTTTGCACAACCAAACCTAGTCAGCACATATTCAAATAGGAACTTCGCTATTGTTTCCCCTGTACAATCCTTTACAGGTTGCGCCTCTGCCCATTTGGTCAAATACTTATTCGTGGTGATGATATATCGCACACCTGTCTTCTTTCCTAGAGGCTGAATTGGTCCTACAAAATCAATTACCCATTTTTCGAATGGTGTCAATGACACTTGTGGATTCATATGTAGCTCATACCTCCGTGATGGCCTGCCTATCCTCTGACATGCATCACATGCCCTACAATAAGCTTTGGAATCATTATGCAATGTTGACCACCACAACCCAACGCGCAAAATGTTTTGCGCTATTTCTTTTCCTGCATAATGGCCTCTTGCAGCCCCTCCATGAGATTCGGCTAGGATGCTGCTTCGTTCAAACTCAGGCACATAACATTGCAATATCTCATCCACTCCCATCTTATACAAGTGACCTCCAATAACAGAAAAAACTATTATGTGCACCACGAATTCATTCTTCTGTTGACTAGTGTACCCCTCTAGAGCTATGCCTGTAGTTAGAAAGTGTACAATGTCTGCAAAATGATTTTCTACTATGCACATTGCAAAGAGCTTCTTGTAAAGCGGCTCCTTCTCTAAATTGGTAGGCTCCTCCCCTATTTCAATGTGCGACAGATGATCTGGTCCTGCATTCAATTGCCCTGGCTTTAAAATGACTTCGAAATCGTATTCCTGAAACAACAGAAACCATCTGCATATTACCCCCCCCCCCACATAGACTTGTTGACCAGGTACTTTAATGCAAAATGGTTTGTATACATCTTAAAGTGTCCACCTAGCAATATAGTGTCTGAACTTCTAGAGCACGTACACCATAGCCAAACCTTCTCACTTTGTAGTTGAATAATTATTCTCACCCTTAGATGATTTCTTGCTTGCAAACACGATAGGGTGATCTAACTCTCCCTTAATGGCCTGTGTCAGTAATGCTCCCAAAGCAATATATGACGCATCCACATGCACATGAAATTTATTCTTCCAATTCAAGAAGACTAGGATTAGAGTGGTGACCATATTTTCCTCTAACACATCCAAGCTCCATTGATATTCTTCATTCCAACATAATGTAACATCCTTCTTCAACAGTTTTTCCATCAACATGGTAATCTAGGCATAACTCTTGATGAACTTTCGGTAATAACCAGTATGCCCCAATGTCGCGCACAACTATTTGAAACTTCTTGGTGCCTCCAAATTGATTATAACTGTGATATTAGCTGGATCCACCATTAATCCTTGTTTTCATACTACCAGTAAGATTCCAAAAATGACGCAAAATAGACACTTCTTCAAGTTTAGGGTGATCTGATACTTTGGCATGTATCCAGCATCAAGCATAGACTAGCTACATGGCACCTCACTAGCCCAAACACCATCCAATCATCAAATTATACCTCAAAAACTTGTGAATGAAGTCCTTGAATGTTGCAATGACTACATGTGAAAAATTGTTGATGTGTTCTTCAGTCCAAAAGGCATTACAATATACTGAAAGCATCCTAATTCAGTTGTGAAGGTTGTCCTACTCCTATATTCTGGTGCAATCTTGATTTGATAGTACCCTGAGAACCCATCAGTGAATGAATATGCTTCCTATCCTCCTACATTATCCAACACTTCATCGGTGAATGTTTTTGGAAAAGGATCATGCACACAAGCATCATTCAGCTTCCTAAGATCTACGCAGATCCTTATTTCATCTTTCTTCTTCTTTTCCTGACTACCATAGGACTTACCCAGTCGGACTCCTAGACTGGTTCAATGATTCCTACTGGCAACATTTTATCCAACTCCAAATGGACTTGTTCCTTATATTTAGGATTAAGGTGATATGACCTCTATTTCACAGGCTTCATGCTTGGTTTCAATGTTATCTTCATTACTCTAAATCGCCTATTATCCCTTTCATGTCTGAAAAATTTGTAGGGAACAAATTCTAGTACTCGAGGAGAAATTCAGTGACCTTATCCACTGTAGCATCATCCCAATAGTTCCCTCTCTTCGCAATCTTCAGCTCTACCTCTGTCCCAATGTTTACTTGTCTTGTTTTCAGTGGCACAGTGATATCAAGATTCTCTATTTGTGGCCCCTCAAGTTCGCAGTAGCCTTCTGTCTCTAGGATAGTAATGTTCCTAGGATCCTCCTCTTCTTCTTTAGCAGTCACATTGTAGCACTCCAGTGCATGGCGCAGCTGGGTGGTCCAATCTGGTTGAATCAAATCCAAGGGATCCTCCAGTATTCTAAATATCACTGCTTTGACCTCCTGTATCGCTTCATTAATGCACTCGAATCCATCTTCAAAGTTGAATGTCATCAAGAAACCCTGTCTCAAAATATCCCATTCGGTCGTGCCATGGCGGAGCTCTATCTCCAAGTACCAATTCATAGGTATTAGATCCCAGGTGTGATAGAACAGATGCACCCACTCCAGTTACAGTTTTGCTCCATAAGCATCGGTCCATTTGGCTAAGTGATCGTGTGGATCACTCCTTCCATCATATTTGTCCATCAATTGTACCTTTGGGTGACCAAACTGTACCCTCATCAGTCTTCTGTATTTGCGCCATCCATCAAAATTTCCTTTATGTGTACCCCACCATCTTGCAGGCGTAGCACACAATTCAAATTCCAAGGCTTGGAAGCGATGCTTCTCTGGCACTTTCCTTTTAAATGCATCCAAAAATTTATCAACATCAGTCAAACCATCATAGTAAGGTAGAATTCTTACCTCCGATGATACACAATGCAGTGATTTGGTCATCATGTTACAACGTAGTGTAGAAACTTCATGCAATCGATTCTGCTAGTGTTCCAATTCCTCATCTAAATCTGAGGTGTAGGAGCTTTCACGATCCCATGCAATATGTCCATCTATTGTTAGATTCACCCAATCTTGATCTCATGGTGTTATCTTATAAATTTGGTCCAAATCATCATCACTTTCATAATCACGGACCGGTTCAGTATAGCGCGGTCCTTCTGTAGGGTCCAACAACACTACTACATAGAGCAATTTTCTTTCAAATGACATCGTTTGATTCTTCAAATTGATCACCCTATTCATGTCGATAGCCCAGTTGATCCCAAGGAGCGTGGGGTAGGGATTGATGCCATCAAAAGTCTCTATTACTTCAAAATCCACAAACGCGCTCGCGCCTTCAATATTGATTGTCACTCCCTGTATTCTTCCCATGGGGATAATATTTTGTTGATTTTCCATTCTCAATTGAATAGGAGACCACTACAGCATAGGTCTCCCCATTCTCTCCCATGTTTGTTTCAGAAAAACATTTGCATCTAACCCAATATCCAGAATAACTTGGTCCATTTCATATTCTCTTACTTGCACTATGAGCCTCATCTCATGCCCTGTTCTTGCCTTATGCTTACCAATTTTATTGACCACGCATGGTCCCTCAGGAGAATTACCAACAAATTTATTGATCAACTCCTGTAATCCCTTCACGGCCTTTCTATCGCGTAGCAACTTCATACAAGTCTCCAAAAAGGTAGTAAGCATGGATGGGTCCATTTCTTTAAACTGCTTATCCTAACTTCCTAAGGTAGAAGCCTTAGTGAAGCTTTTCTTTGCTTCCATGAAGGTTTCCTTTGCCCTCTCAAAATCAAAGCCAATCTCCTTTCCTGGAGCTTTGCAGACCCATTCACCTTCTTTAGGTTGCTTTCCCTTATCTTCACTAGTTTTCATTCCACTTCTCAGCATAATATTCATGTTGGGGTCCTCTTTGTAGGGCTCAGCCCTCATCATTTGCAGTTTTTGTGTAGGCTGCTGAGACTGCGTCCCCTTTTCGTGCATCTTAGCTATTATTACAGGGAAGTCTTCTATCGCATGGTCAAAATGAGTGCAATATCGTCATGACAATCACATCGAGTTCGTGCATTCTCATGCGTAGTGTCCTGGACCTCCACAATTGTAGCAAATAACTTACCCTCGACCTCTCGCTGGTCCTCCTCTGCCTTGGCCTCTCCTCCGTCCCTGATATCCTCCTCGTGGTCCCTCAACGCCTTGATCCATAGGTTGAGATTCTGTCTACACTCGATATATAGGTGTTCTCTCCATCATTAACTCATAACTACGACAATTGCGCTCATCATGGCCTACTGATTGGCAGAAGTTTCAGAAGAGTTTTTGCGGTGTCTATACAAATTTCTGCAGCAAGTGGAAATTGTCTATCGCATGTTTTCCAGCTACCTGATAGATAGCGCACCACAGCACAGGCCCTGCACTTGGCCTTGCTTGAGCTTCCAGCCTCAGAGGCATCGAACCTCATCTTGCAACATAATTCGAAAATGCAGGGCAATGATCTTTATCATGCCCTTGACTATTACATTTTAAACACCAAACTTCTTTGTGCATCTCCGACTGAGCTGCTCTATCCTTCTTCAGACTTCAGAATTCTAAGAAAAGGTTCCGCAACTTTGTGTGAATTTGCGAAACTCCCAAAGCAGCATCTTGAGTTGGTGTCTCATGCAATCTCATCGCAATATCCAGGGCCTTCGCCTAGGTTCCAATATTTTGTTGTGATAATGCAACCCTTAAATGAGGCAAGAGTGAAGCCACAAAGCATTCACGGTGCTATCCATGATTCCATAAGATTCATGTAAGCTTCGCGGATCTTGCACTTCAATCTCTGATTCAGACCCTAGGGTGTCTTGCCAAGCTTCATCATGATTTATTTGAATCCAACGATTGATTGTGCTTCAGATTCATGCCTACTGAATTCCTTATTCAGCGCAATCTGAATGTCTGTCGATGCAGCCCCTTATTCAACACAGTCTGAATGTCTGCCAACGTAGCCATTGGGTTATAAGTGTAGTACTTAATGTACCATGTTAGCATGCCTTCTTCTAAAGCATTGACCAATGTAGCTTTCTTCATCTGTTCATCTGTAATTCCTTGGGCTTCCTGCACAACCTTCGCAATGAACCAAAACTGGTCCAGGACCTCATTCCCCAAGCCCTTGAAAACATGAAATTTTACTGAATTCACCATATTGAACGGTGGTGGAGGTGGTGGCAGTGTGGGCAAAGGTGTATGCGGTGGAGGTGAAGATGGAGGTGGTGTGGGTGGAGGGGGTAGTTCCTGGAACCCTCACCTTATTAACTAGACAACGCTCTACGACAAAGCCTGTGCTGCTTCTTCGTCATCACTTGGAGGAGGCTCAATTAGCGGGCTATATTCAGGTCCTATTCCCTTTCTATCCCTGAATAAATTTCCACTTTGCATAGCTCCAAACATCAAGGTAATTACATAACCTGATTTTCACACAAGAGAATTTTAATCCAAGTATTTAAAGACGTTAAATACTTACCTCGTGGTCCTTTGAAGAAGCATCGCTTTGCTTCGCTATAGCTAACCGAGGTATCAAGCATGAACTTTGTCACAAATTCTCCTATGATACAATCAAGCCAATGATTGACAATATGTGTGATCTTATCTTCAGAGGTTTCCAATCTCTGCACTAACTCTGGGGTCCACTCTATTGGACTATCAAGCCTCCACCTTCCTTGGCCATCTGCCAATTTAGCGATCCACTCATATGATTCGACTCAGAAGGAGCATAAATTTTTTTTATGTATCTCTGTGTGCAGATACCTATCCAACCACTATTCTTTCGTCAATCACGGGTTCTTGTTCTCTTGCACTACAAATTCGTGGATCTTTCTATCCAACCAATCTTCAATTTCGTTCATAGTTGGATTCTAGTGATGCAACATCACACATTCCTTTATGCAGATCCCATACCTACAATGGAACCATTTGTTGGATTAGTGGGTCCTGACCTAGGTTCAAAGTTAAGTTTGACAAACAAATCACTACACTACTGGCCCTTTCGGCATCAATCCGTAGAGTGCAGACTAATGTCTCACCCAAAGCAATATGGGGGGATGCTAGAACAAAGTTTCCGCACCTAGAGATGGTTATGATTTCGTTTTCTACCCTTCATCGACTTTCGTGTAGATCGATAAGCCCTTGAGGCTTACTGATATAACTTCCTCTTACCAACCTCTAGCCTTTGTGAAGGTCTATGACTGTTTTTCGTGGATGCTAAACTGGCGAACCAATCACTTACACCCCTATGTAATCACTCTTAAATCTGTTATTACCCGGATTGGCTTAAGTGTATGATATCTTTAGCATGCATTAAGATATTATTTGTGTAAACAGATATTATTAATTACACTTATATAACAATTTAAACCATGAAGAATCGTGCATCAATACAACATTAGATTATAAGCCCAATATTCATCATAACATAAATGCGTTCATTCATGACAGAAGTAAATGGAAAAAACACAGATATTTCCAAAACAATCTCTTTATTGATATTTCATATTTTCTTACAGATGTAAAACTACCCTACACAATCAGTTGCAGGGGTCCGTGCACTTAGTTGCAGACTCTACTCTAAGCCTCTGCACTCACTGATGCAAAGCCTCTCTTCTATTCTAAGAATCTTTGCTCTTAGCTTCTATTGACCCATTACATTCGTCTTCAAAACTTACTTTCCTTAGAATCTCTAAGACTTCCCTTTTTATACAATCTCACGGACCATGGGTAGATCTTCTAAAGCTAACATAATTTACATAACCGAAGGGTAAAAACCCTTTATGACACTTTACATTTACACGCTCCGTGACCACAACTTGTGGGCACTTTACATTTTACATTGCAAAAACTTGGGATTTCCCCCAAAATTCACCTTAGGGGACCCTGTCCCAATAGGTCTTATGAGAGATTTTAGATGTGTGTCATTTAAAAAGTTCTGATATACGAGCGAACATGATTTTACAATTAAACCAATTCTATAACCATATTTGGTTTGAAGGTGATGACATAGGTGAAGATTGGTATGTATCAAAAGTTAGAGTGGGAGGCTACATCTGTTATTGGAGATTGGAGGGAGTGTTGTATCAGAGATCGACAATATGAGGATATCAGAGTATCGACGATTTGAAATATTAGAAGTTTTAACAATGTGACACACAAAAATCTTCGATATGTAAAAGCTATAGGGCCTCAACATGTATAACAAAGGATTAAACTAAAATCACTCATTATAAGCCTTCGACTATGTTATATGGTGATTTTCTAATATGAAAGGATTTACAAAAAGAACCCTTTTTAATAATAAGTAAATTATAACCAATCAAAAGTCCAAGCCACTTGGTTTTGTTAAATAATGAAACTATAGCCAATATATGATAAAAAACATGGTATCAGGGTCTATTTTTGAATTAAAAGAAATGTTAACAAACAAAATATTTATAAACCAATTTTGTATAATACAAATATATGTACATTGTTGGGACAGGGTCAATTTTGGGGCAAAATCGCAAGTTTTGGGGGCAAAAGCCCAAGTTTTATTGTAAAAAGTGTAAAGTCTCTGCAAGATGTGTTGCAGAGTGTGTAGATAGTAAAGTGTCATCAAGGGTTTTACCCTTCTTTATGTAAGTTGTGTGAGCTTTTGTAGATCTACCCATGGTCTACGGACCATGGGATTGTATAAGTAAGAGAGTCTTAGAGAGTCAAAAGTATGTAAGGAAGGATGAAGATGAATGTAATGGGTTAATAGAAGTAAGAGCGAAGTAGTCTTAGGGTAGAAGAGAGGCTCTACAGTTGTATGCGTAGAGGCCTAGAGTAGAGTCCACAACTGATTGCACGGACCCCTACAGTTGAGTGCGCAAGAAAGTATCGAGTCTATAAGTAGAACTGAAGTATTAATAAAGATATTATTCTAGCAATTCATGTGTTTTGGCTATTTATTTCTATTATGAATGAATGTGCTATTATGTTATGATGAATGATGGATTTATGAATTAATACTATATTGATGCGTGATTTTACATGATTTATATTGACATATGAACGCAAGTAATAATAACTGTTTACGCGAAGAATATATTTCTGCCTGTTAAAGTAATGGAACACTTAAGCCGATCTGAGTAAATACAGAGTTAGGAGTAATCACAGAGGCATGTAAGTGGTTGATTCACCTGTTTAGGGTTCGCGAAGGGCATTCATGAATGTTCATGGAGTTATAGAATCTGATTAAGGGAAGTTATATCGATAAGCCGTAAGGGCTTATCGATCTCCATGAAGGCAGGTTTAGGGAATAAAACAACATCACGCTCATCTCTGGGTGTGGATACTTGGTTTCAACATCCCCCGATACTGCTTCAGGTGAGACTTCAGTCCACACTCTGTAGGTTGATGCTGAAAGGGCCAGTAGTGTAGGGATTTGTTTGGTAAACTTAACTCTAAACTTGGGTCAGGACCCACTAAGCCAACAAATGGTTTCATTGCTGGGATCGAGATCTGCATAAAGAGATGTGTGATGTCACATCACTGGAATCCAAAAAAGAAAGAAATTGAGGAGTTGTTGGATAGAAAGATCCATGAGTTCGCGGCACAAGAAAATATAAATCCATGATTGATGAAATAACAGTGGTTGGACAGGTATCTGTACATAGAGATACATGAAATTTTCCTATGTTCCTTCCCAATCGAGCTATACAAGCGGATCACTAAATTGGCAAACAACGAGGGAAGGTGGAGGCTTGACGGTCCAATAGTGTGGACCCCAAAGCTAGTGTGGAGATTGGAAGCCTCTGAAGATAAGATTGTTCACGCTGTCGATCACTCGATTGATTGTGTCATCAGAGAATTTGTGACAGAATTCATGGTCGATACATCGGTTAGCTACAACGAAGCAGAGCGACGTTTCTTCAAGGGACCACAAGGTAAGTATTTAAGATCTTTGAATACTTGGATTAAAATGCTCTTATGTGAAAAGTGGGTTATGCAACTACCTTAATGTTTGGAGCTATGCAAAGTGGAAAGCTATTCAGTGATAGAGGGAGAACATGCCCTGAATATAGCCCATTGATTGAGCCTCCTCTAAGTGACGATGAAGGAGAAGCACAGGCTTCACCATAGAGCACTGTCTAGTTAATAAGGCAAGGGTCCCCGCGAATACCCCATCCAACCACACCACCTCCATCTTCACCTCCATAGCATAGACCTTCACCACACCACCACCACCTCCACCACCTTTCAATATGGCGAATGAAGTGAAGTTTCTTGTTTTCAAGGGCTTGGGAAATGAGGACCCAGACTAGTTTTGGTTTGCTACGAAGGCTATATGGACAACCCAAAATATTAAAGATGATCATATGAAGATAAAAACACTGGTTATTGCTTTATAGGATCACGCACTAACATGGTACATTAAGTATTGCACCGAGGACCCGATGGCCACATTGGTAGACATTCAGACTGTGCTGAATAAGGAATTCAGTAGGCCTAAGTCTAAAGTGCAATCAATCATTGGATTCAAGGAAATCATGATGAAGTCTGGCGAGATACCCTAGCAAATGGATCAGAGATTGAAATGCAAGATCCGCGAAGCTAACATGAATCATATGGATGGACAACACTACGAATGGTTTGTAGCTTCGCTCTTGCCTCACCTAAGGGTTTCTTTATCACATCAAAATATTGGGACCCAGGAAAAATCCCTGGATATTGAGATGATATTGCATGAAACATGGATTCAGGATGCTACTTTGGGAGTTCAACAGATTCATGTGGAGTTGCAGAATCTTTTCCTAGAGTTCCAAAGTCTAAAGAAGGATAGAGCAGCTCGACCAGAGGTGCATGAAAGAGTTTGGTGTTTGAAATGTAAGAGCCAGGGGCATGATAAATATCATTGCCTTGTCTTCTCAAATTATGTTGCAGGAGGAGGGTCGATGCCTCTAAGGCTGGAAGCTCAAGTTGGGCCAGGTATAGGGCCCATGCTATGGTGTTCTATTAGTCAAGTAGCTGGAAAAAATGTGACATACAATTTTCACTTGCTGCAAAAATTTTTACAGACACCGCAACACCTCTTCTACAATGTTTTTAAATCGGTGGGTCACGATGAGTGTAACTGCCATAGCTATGAGTTAATGATGGGGAGAACGCTTACGTATCCGATGAAGACAGAAAATAGGCCTCCAAATCAGGGTGCTGGGGGAGCAATTAGAGGATATCGGGGGCATAGACAGGGCCAAGGTGGAGGAGGGCCTGTGAGAGGTCGGGGACAAGTTATTTGCTACAATTATGGAGTACCAAGACACTACACATGGGATTGTATGAACCCGATGCACTTGTCATGCCGATAATGTACTCAGTTTGACCACATGGCAAAAGACTACCCTGTATTAATAGCCAAGATGTGGGAAAAGGGGACGCAATGTTAGCAACCTATGCAGAACCTGCAGATGATGAGGGTTGAACCTCACGAAGAAGATCCTAATGTGAATTGTGTGTTGTGGAGTGGAATGGTGACTGGCAAGGATAAGGGAAAGAAGCCTGAAGAAAGTGAGTGGTTCCACAAATCTCTAGAAAAACAGGTTGGGTTTGATTTGGAGCACGTGAAAGAAACATTCATGGAAGCAAAGAAATAATTCGCTGAGGCCTCTACCTCAGGAAGTCAAAATCAATTGTTTGATGAAATGGACCCCTCCATGCTTACCAAATTCTTGGAGACCTATATGAAGCTGCTACGCGACACCAAGGCCATGAAATGGTTACAAGAATTGATAAATGAATGTTCCCGTAAAGAAAATTCTCCTAAAGGGGCGCGCGTAGTCAGAAAAATTGGTAAGCATAAGGCAAGAACAGGGTGTGAGATGAGGCTCACTGCATAAATAGGGGTGTATGAAATGGATCAAGTTATTCTAGATTTGGGGTCAGATGTGAATGTATTGCCTAAACAAACATGGGAAAAAAGGGGAGACCTATGCTGCAGTGGTCTTTGATTCAATTGAGGATGGAAAATTAGCAGAAAATTATCCCCATAGGAAGATTGTAGGGAATGAGAGTGGATATTGAAGGTGTGAGCACGTTGGCTGATTTCGAAATGATAGAGATTGTTAATGACAAAAATCCCTACCCCGCACTCCTTGGGATCGATTGGGATATTAACATGAGTGGGGTGATCAATTTGAATAAGAATACAATGTCATTTGAGAGGAAATCGCTCCGCATAGTAGTACCTTTGGAACCTAAAGAAGGACCGCGTTATACCGAACTAGTCCAAGATTATGAAAGTGACGATGATTTGGACCAGATCTACAAAATAATAGCGTGAGAACAAGATTGGGTGAATTCGATAGCAGATGGATTCATTGCGTGGGACCGCAAAGGTTCCTGTACATCTGATTCAGATAAGGAGTTGGAACACTGGCAGAATAGGTTGCATGAATTATCTGCGCTGCATTGTAACATGATGACTAAATCGCTGCGCTGTGTATCATCGGAGGTAAGGATTTTTCCTTATTATGATGTTCTAACTGACATAGATAAATTAAAGGGAAGTTCCTGAGAATCATCACTTCCAAGCCTTGGATTTGACATTGCGTGATATGCTCGCAAGATGGTGGGGTACGCATAAAGACAGTTTCGATGGATGGCTTGAATACCAAAGAATGATGAGGTTTGGTCACCCAAAAGTGTGACCGATAGAGAAATATGATGGGAGGAGTGATCCATATGATCACTTAGCAAAATGGACTGACACTTATGGAATAGAGCTGCAACCAGAGTGGCTACATTTGTTCTGTCACACTTTGGATGTAATACCAATGAATTGGTACCTAGAAATAGAGCTCCACCATGACACCAATGAGTGGGATATTTTGAGATAGGGATTCTTAATGACATTCAGCTTTGAAGATGGGTTCAAATGTATTGACGAAATGTTGCAGGAGGTTAAGGCAACTATCTTGAGAATACTATAAGATCCCTTGGATTTTATTCACCCAGATTGGACCACCCAACTACGCCATGCGCTGGAATGATACAATGTGACTGCTGAAGAAGAAGAGGAGGATCCAAGGAACATTAATATCTCAGAGGTAGAAGGTCACCGCGAAGTTGAGGGGCCACAGATAGAAAATCCAGATATCACCACACCACTTAATACTAGACAAGTGAACATTGGAACAGAGGCGGAGCTAAAGTTTTTGAAGATAGGTGACTATTGGGATGATGCTATGGTGGATAAGGTCGTTGAGTTTCTCCATGAATATCAGGATTTGTTTCCCACAAATTTTTTGGACTTAAAAGGAATCATAGGCGATTTGGGAGTGATGAAAATAACTTTGAAACTAGAAGCCAAGCCTGTAAAGCAAAGGCCATATCGCCTTAATCCTAAGTACAAGGAAAAGGTTCGCTTGGAGTTAAACAAGATGTTGGTAGTGGTTATTATTGAACCATTGGAGGAATCTGATTGGGTGATTCCAATGGTAGTTCAGGAAAAGAAGTAGAAGGATGAGATAATGATTTGCACAGATCTGAGGAAGTTGAATGATACTTGCATTCATGATCCTTTTCCAACTCCATTCACAGATGGCGTATTGGATAATGTTGGCAGACAGGAAGCATATTCAGTCACTAATGGGTTCTCTAGATACCATCAGATAAAGATCACACCAAAAGAAAGGAGTAATATTACCTTCATAACTGAGTGGGGATGCTTTTAGTATGCGGTAATGCCTCTTTGGACTTAAGAATACACCGACAATCTTCTCACGCGTAGTCATTGCGGCGTTCAAGGAATTAATTCACAAGTTTTTGGAGGTATATTTTGATGATTAGACAGTGTTTGGACTAGAAAATTTCCATGTGTTGGATACGTGCTGAAGGTATCATATCATGCTAAACTTGAAGAAATGTTTATTTTGTGACCCTTTCAGAATATTTCTATGTCATGTAGTGTGCAGAAAAGGCTTAATTGTGGACCCTTATAAGATCACGATCATCATTAATTTGTAGGCACCAAGGAGTGTTAAACAGCTGTGCACAGCACTGGGCCATACTAGATACTATCGAAAGTTCATCAAGAGTTATGCTCAGATTACCATGCTGATGGAAAAGCTATTGAAGAAGGACGTTACATTCTATTGGTATGAAGAATGTCAATGGATTCTAGATGTATTGAAGGAGAAAATGGTCACCGCGCTGATCCTAGCCTTCCCGGATAGGAAGAAGGAGTTTCATGTGCATGTGGATGCATCATGCATTGTGGTGGGCATAGTGCTAACACAGGCTAGTGAAGGAGATTTGAATCACTCGATAGCATTTGTGAGCATGAAATTGCCTAAGGCTGAAAATAATTATTCGATGATAAAGAATGAAGGGTTGGCTATGATGTATGTGCTCCAGAAGTTCTGAAATTACCTACTAGGTAGACACTTTAAGATGTATATAGACCATTATGCTTTAAATTACCTAGTCAACAAGCCTATGTTGCGGGGGAAAATATGCAGATGGCTGTTGTTGTTTCAGGAGTATGATTTCGAAGTACTTGTGAAGCCAGGGATATTGAATGCAGGGAAAGATCATCTACTGCACATTAAAATAGGAGAGAAGCCTACCAATTTAGAGGAGGGGTTTCCTGATGCGTAGCTCTTTGCGTGCACATGGTAGACAATCATTTTGCAGACATTATCCACTTCCTGACTACAAGAATGGCTCCAAAGGAATACACTAGTCAATAGAATAAGGAATTAGTGATATGCGTGACATATTTTTTTGTTATTGTAGGTCACTTATATAAAATGGGACCGAACAAGATATTGCAACACTATGTGCCCAATTTTGAATGAAGTAGTATCCTAGCTGAAGCTCATGGAGTGGCTACGGGAGGCCATTATGCAAGAAAAGAAATAGTGCAAATTTTTTACGTATTGGGTTGTGGTGGCCAACACTGCATAAGGATTCCAAAGTGTATTGTTGGGCATGTGATGCATGCCAGGGAAGTGGCAGGCCATCACAGAGGGATGAGCTACCTTTTAATCAGCAGGTATCATTGCAACCATTTGAGAAGTGGGCAATTGATTTTGTAGCACCGATTCAACCTCCAGGAAAGAACATGGATGCATGGTTTATCATCACCGCCATCGAGTATTTGACCAGATAGGTGGAGGTGTATCCTGTAAAGGACTATATAGGGACAACAACAAAAAAAATTCTATTTGAATATGTGTTGAGCAGGTTTGGTTTCCCGAATATTTTAATGAGTGACCGCGCTATGCATTTCCTTAATGAAATGATCAGTGCCCTAACAGAAGAATTCAAAGTTTATCACCAAAAGAGTACGCCATATCATCCTCAGGCTAATGGGATGGTTGAAGCATTTAATAAGATATTAGAGAATGCTTTGACAGAATTTTGCAATGCGCATAGGAATGATTGGCATGTGCTTGCACCAGCTATGTTATGGGCCTATAGAACTACCTGTAAGAAGCTTACTGGTCAGACATCGTTTAGGTTGGTCTTTGGTGTAGAGGCTTTGATGCCTATGGAGTATATCGTGCCTAGTCTACACATAACAGTGTTCACAGGGATGGCAGAACGTGGAGCCTTAGAAGATTGGCTTGCACAACTGACAGAGCTCGAGGAAGATAGATTTTTGGTTTGATTCCATCAACGGGTTCAAAAGGAACGTCAAAAAGATTGGCATGATTGGTACATCAAACTGCGCACCTTCAAGGTAAACGATTTAGTTTTATTATATGACAGTAAGTTTGATAAATTCTAGGAAAATTTGAGATGCATTGGCTGGGGCCATATGTGATCAAAGAGATTACAGATGGTGGAGCAGTTCAGCTTATGAAATTGAATGGAGATCCATTTCTGGGAAAGGTAAATGGCAGTCGATTGAAGCCATACACTGGGGATCTGGCTTGATGACTACATGATGGTAGCACAATCTTAGTGCTCCAGGAAGCTGCAAGGAGACACAAGACTATAAACTACAGTTCCCGGGTTGTAGATCTGCGTAACAAGGGGTCTGTGTGAAACAGGACGATGTCATAGTACTAGAAGAAGCATGAGGGGAGCTGTGCTATAGGTGTGGAGACTGCGCAAGGTAGCCAGAAAGTGATTGTTACCATCATTGTTCATGATTTGATTGCTAGAAGACGGTTAACAGAAGTGGGTGGCTGGAATCTAAGGCAATTAAGGTTGAATTTAAGATTAAAATATTGGGTAATCTTCTGCCAATCTCGCATTTATGGACATATTTTTGGGGGAACGATCCTTGAACTGTATATCCCAGAGGAAGCACGGTGGACGCAAAGATCAAGAAGTTGGTTGCAGGTGTGAGTGACACAAAAAAGAAGTGGGTAAGGTTTAGTTTGAACTAAGCTTGAAAATAATAGAGCTTGAGTTGAAGTCACAACCTTCAACTCCACCAAAGGTCAGAGAACAACATGAAGTAGCTGTAAAGGATGGAGTCACAGCAATAGATGTCGTTCTGGCGGATTGAAATGCGCTCTTTGAACAGTCCATGGAGGTATTCATGACACTCATGAAGATCTTAACCTGTAGATATTGAACACAGAATCTCATGATTTGTAGTAGTAGTACAATGAAGTAAGAGCGATGGCACACACCGTCGCTATATCACAACAATTGGCTAAGTTGCATGAGGAAGAACAATTGCTTGAATAGGTGGAGGTAGCACAAAGAAAAGAGGTGGTCCTCAAGGCTAGATTAGGGCCTTCTCTGAATGAGGCCTATGTTATCTCTGCCACCATTGAGGAAAAGATGGAAATCCTACAGAGAATGCAGTAGAAGATCAAGGAAGATAACACAGTACCAACAATGGAGTAGTTGGTGGAACAAATCAAATAGGAAGCCAAATATTGTGTGGCTGAGGTAGGAGTGGCTCAAGTAGAGTTGGGAGGTCTCGAGTCATGATATTTGTGTTGGGGGCCTATTGGGACAGGGTCCCCTAAGGTCAATTTTGGGGCAAAAGCCCAAGTTTTTGGGGAAAAAGCCTAATTTCTATTGTAAAAAGTGTAAAGTCTCCATAAGATGTTGTTGTGAAGTGCGTAGATAGTAAAGTGTCATAAATGGTTTTACCCTTCTTTATGTAAGTTGTGTCAGCTTTAGTAGATCTACCCATGGTCTATAAACCATGGGATTGTATATGTAGGAGAGTATTAGAGAGTAAAAAGTAGATAAGGAAGGATGAAGATGAATGTAATGGGTCAATAGAAGTAAGAGCGAAGTAGTCTAAGGGTAGAAGAGAGGCTCTGAAACTATGTGTGCATAGGTCTAGAGTAGAGTCTGCAACTGAGTGCACAGACCCCTACAATTGAGTTCACAAGGAAGTCTTGAGTTTGTAAGCAAAACTGAAGTATTAATAAAGAGATTATTGCAGCAATTCCTATGTTTTCGCTATTTATTTCTGTTATGAATGAATGTGCTATTATGTTCTGATGAATGATGAGTTTATGAATTAATATGGTATTGATGCGTGATTTTAAATGATTTATATTGATATGTGAATGCAAGTAATAATAAGTTTTTACGCAAAGAATATATTGCTGCATGTTAAAGTTATGGAACACTTAAGCTGATCTGGGTAAATACGGAGTTAGGAGTAATGGCAAGGGCGCGTAAGTGGTTGATTCACCTATTTAGGGTCTATGAAAGACAGTCGTGAACGTTCACGAAGGTTTATAATCTGATTAAGGGAAGTTATATTGAAAAACCCTAAGGGCTTATCGATCTGCACGAAGGAAGGTTTAGGGCATAAAATGACATCACGCTCATCTCTAGGTGCGGAAACTTGGTTCCAATACCCCCCCCATACTGCTTCGGGTGAGACTTCAATTTTCACTCTGCGGGTTGATGTCGAAAGGGCTAGTAGTGTAGGGATTTGTTTGGAAAACTTAAATTTGAAGCTAGGTTAGGACTCACTAAGCCAACATGCATGTTATATAATTGATAAGGCCAAGCCGATGAAAATGTCCAATCTTCAATTAAGCATTGATTGCAAACCAAATGCTCAAATGAGATCAAACGAGTTTTAAGAGGAAGATAAAGATAAGTCAGACTCATTGAAGTAATCAAAACTCAGAAAATCAAAAAACTACATGAGCAAGTTTCAATCAAAGGGTCCCCATAATGAGAATTAAGTGAATAATGGGGTGGTTGTGTTTTTACCACAACAATGGTGACACATTGGGAAGAACCAATTATCTTTGTTTTATTATTAATGAAATCCTGAAAGGAAAAGGAACAAGGTTGAATAAAATCAAAATGCTAAGATTCAAACTCTATGAAATCCCTCAAAATAGAGTTTAATCATTTTGAACATCTCTTTGAAAAATCATAAGAGTAACATCATGTTTACAATAGCCATTCATTGGTGACATCATAAACTAAAGGACACAAGTTTAGCATTGTGTTTATTAAGAAAGATGAACTCTCATTATCATAGGTAGAGCCATTGATGCCAATAGAAATCCATAGCCTCGATAGGGTTACCTTTTTAACCCAAAGGAATGTCAGTATCCCATCTACTATTTAGTATTTCAGAGAAGACATATTTCATTAATAACTCTGAAGACCATTTTCCTCACTTGGTGACCATGCCATTCACAAGTGTTGATAGCCATGAACAAGATGACTGTTAATGAGACCTCTTGTCTTACCACAAAGTGCTATGAGCCATTATCCTGGCTTGGTGACTATATATGATAATGTCATAAAAATCAAAGCCCATGATTATGGTAGGCTGGCTCATTACGGAGACCCCTTATCTTTCAATTTTTTCACACAACTTTTAATTTATAATCTCATAATTTGTGCTAATATATGGGGAAACAATTCCTCTCCTTAAGATATGGGGATGACATGGAAGAGTTATAGAATACTAAACTGGTATGTTGCTTTTGTAACCTTAGTATTTGTTTTAGGATATGGCTTATTGTAAAGTATTTTTCCTATGTGTATTAAGGTAAGAGCGAATTCAAATACTAATAGAAGATAACGATGTCAGAACTTCAATATGAGCCTGAAAAATAAAATTTTAATCATCTTCCTTTTATTCTTCCTTTTACTAATGGATTCCATTAGCTAAGAGTAAAAATTTCCCAAGTATTAACCAAATTTGGGTTAGAAAGAACTCTTTCAAAAAGGCTTTGTAATATTACTTAAATCAATCTGAGGTAAAGGTAAAAATGGCACTCAAGGGATTGCATAGGGAAGAAGTGAGATCTTATTAATTCAAACCTAAAGTCAAGAGACAAGAGAAACTAGCGAAACCCTAAAGCAATCAACCACAAAAATAAAATCATAAGATAAACAATACTCATCTTAAACAAGTAAAAAGAATAATCTTGACATAAGAAATTATGTTTCTTGTTAAGAAGAATCCCAAGCATGTTAGTATTACCTTGCTTAATAAGTTAGTTATTCATTAAATAAGTTTCTAATTTAACGCAGAGTTGCGAAAGAAAATAGCTTCTAAAATTTCAAACAAGGTTAATTTCCTTTTATAATTTTGGCTTCCAAACAAAATATAGTCTTCATAATAAATGAAAGCTTTGGAAATGAGAAAGAAAATCACCCTGAATTCATTTTGGAAATTGTCCTCGCTAAAATTTTCGCAACTTCTTTATGGATCTTCTAAATTATTCCAAAGAAAACCTACAGGATGACAAAAAAACATAAGGAGGAAACAACTAAAGGAATATAAGAACAAACTGAAATAAAAAATCAGATGATGCATACCTGGAATAATTTGGTAATAAGTTTACCTCTTTGATGTTCATCTTCTTCCATGTATTTATTAAGAATGTTTAAAATCATCTTTTTATTCATTCTACAAAACATTAACAAAAATAAATCTAATCTATCCCTAATCCTCATCTAAAAACATAAATAAGACTAGGTGAAATAAAACTTCTAGTGTAACCATTCTTTCAAGTTTATTTTTTCATGCATGCAAATGACAAACGTCTAGAGAAATAAAACTATAGCTGAAACGCTAAAACAAAAATGAAACACATTACGTGCTTTTAAAATTGAAAAAATAAAAATAAAATTATTTACAAAATACTTTCCTTGAAACTCTTCCAAATATTTGTATATAGGATCATCAAAATATGGATGTGATTCAGGTGTTTGAAAAGAATTCAAAGAAAGAGGAAACAATAAACCAATGTTAAATGTTAAATATTTGAAAATGAAAAGTTGCTATAACAAAAAAGAAAAATCAGAAATATTATTTTCAAAAGAATTGAGTGGATAGCAATGAGGAAGATTTCTAAAAAGAATGCAAGGTTAGGAAAAGTATATAGATGTACTCTCAAGTGTTATCATTCATGTAAAATGCATTTGGAAATATGAAACCAATTGTCCAATCATAAGATAGAACCTACACCTAAGAAAAAATTTAGATAGATGATTGAAATTTTGAAACTGATTATTGCACGTACTAATTAATGCTTTTGACGAGAGTGTGGAACATTTTTGCTGAAGATGGTAGTGTAGTATATGCAAAAAATAAAAATAAAAGTGAACAAAGAAATAAATTGAAAAGAATGAGAGAAAGATAATTTGTAATTTACATATATGTTACAAATTATGTTACAACATAGTGGAAGTTTGTTTACAAAGATTTCCTTTTTACAAGTGATTATGAATTTAAAATCTTTATTATCCTCAATATTAAAACTGCAAGAAGGTACATTATCATTGTAGGATTAAGAAATCAGAGTTGATTTATAATCATTGAAATCATTATGACTAAGACAGGAAATGTTTGAACTATTATCTTTTTCACTTTCAAAAACAGATTCGTCTGAGGATTGGGAATCAATTAAAAAATTTTTTGAAGATGAAGAAGAACCAAGTTCAATATTTCAATGTCATAAATAACTTTAGTATTGTCTTCATTGGTATCTGATTCTTCATTATAATTACAAGGAAGATAAATTAAATACTTAAACCAACTCCTTAATTGATGTTCAAGAGGTAAGTCATTCAATTTAAAGAGCATTAATGTCAATTTAAATTTAACTAAAAATTGATCCAAGGGCTCACCTTCTATCCTACACAATTCAAGTAGTTGTATCATTGAAAAACCTGAAGGAACATCGCTACAAACTCATCCTAGCTATGTACTAAGGCAATTGGAAGTGAAAGACACCAGTATTTTTCTTGTCCTGTCAAAGTATATACGAAAATCCTGCCAATATCAACCTCATTAATATTAAATTTTTGAGAATTTGAAATGAACTAAAAAAGGTGATTAAAGGCAGTAGGCTTACCATTGAACTTTACCTTTGAAAATGTTTTAAATCCCTTGATTGGAGTAGTGTTTGATTGTGATACACTAAAGCATCTCCAAGGATTTTTTTTGGAGGAACTGAAATTCAAAGTTTAAAATTATGCAATAAAAGCTTTAGCAAACAATTTAAAACAAACCCTCCTTCTAGCACCAAAAATGTTGATCAGGAAAAATGACCCTTTCAACATTCTAAGGGAAACCACCCAGTCAGGAACTTATGGAAATTCATTTTCCATTGAAATGGAGGTTCTGACTGGTTCAATTGGGTCCAATTACCCTCTCTCTATCTCTACTGTCTTAAAGTAATACTTTTGCCTACCAATAGAGAAGAGACATCATATCAACTCCTCTTGCTGATCAGGCAAGAAAGTGATCCTTAAGCTGACTTTGTGGCTCAACCAAGCCACCACTAAGATTTTCCATATTTAATAATACTTCTAGAAATGTGGTCTTTAAACTAAATGCAAATCTAACTCTATATTCCCTAATACTATCTCGATTGGATGAAAGATTAGTTGTCCATGCAACCAAGAGAAAGACTAATAATAATTGGGATTTTAGCATGCAAAACTTATGATGAATATCTAGTTAAGCAAATAATTCAATTAACTGATATTGAAATTTCTTATCATGATATGTTTAAGAGATCAATTAATCATAACTGTTGAATCACTAACACTAGGAAGTAGTTCACATAATGTTAATTAAAACAAAAAATAATGAACCAATAGCGTTAGGAATTTGTTCCCGTAATGTCACAGGCTATTGAATACGGATAACATAGAAGATTTTTGAGTAAATAATTACTCAGAAATCTAATCTTAATAAGTAATGGAAAGAGATAAATGATAATAAATTTATTTACTGAAGATTAGATAGCTAATCTACAATATAAGAATCAATATTGACAATAGTTCACAATATAAATTCCATAGACATAATTTTGCTACCAAAACGGAATGCAATTTGTTATTTAAAATAATAATAATATCTTTATACAAACTAATCAAACCTCCTCTCCTGCTCAATGCAATATTTTATCTTCAACAAGCCTCCTCCAAGTTGTGAATGCTACTAATAGAAGCAAAAACTATAATATTGCAAACCTTGCTTCTCTTTACACAGCTCAGAATTGAGAGAGATGAAACCCCATATTCTAATAATGCCTATCTATTCTACTCTCTACTCTATATCATGCATTTATTTTTCCCCTTGGACTCATCCAAGAATTCATAATTATATAGGGAGAAATAATAACAATCCCCCCATATATCTCAACAAAAGAGTTTATTAAAAGCATATAGATATGGAGGTTATGCTTCTGTTGGAGCTTTGGCTGAATATAGTTTGTCATGGTTAAGAAAATGTTGTTGGCTTTGTGGGGCTTGGCCTAGGTTTAGAGTTAAGTTAGCCAAACAAATCTTGGTATTACTTGCCCTTTTGGCAACATCCCGTGGAGTACAGAATGAAGTCTCACTCGAAGTAGTATGGGAGGGTGCTAGAACTAGGTTTCCACACCCTGGAGATGTCTAATGAGTTCAAGTGGTCCGCGGTTTGACCCTGTGCATGGGTTGCTTCATGCACTTTCCCATACCTCACACCCTAGTTTACTGCCTTTGCACAACCCTACTTAGGGGTTGAACGTTGCGCTTCAAAGTTATTACCTAAGACCTTACTAGTATTCCAATGTTAGTTGATTATTTTAGCCTACTTGTGTGCTTTAAGCTATACTTAACAACATAAACCATTCATACAGGTGCACGCAGTAAATAAAAAGTATATTTGCAAATTATATCAAACATGCATTAACCCAATAACATATACACAGAATTATGATAAAACTTATTCTTATTAATGCCTTCCTTGGTTACAGACTCGACCCCGTCCTGTGCACTTAGCTACAGGGGTCTGCACACTTAGTTGTGGACTACTAGGCCTCTGCACACTCAGCTGCAAAGCCTTCTCCTACTTTATGACCCAATGACACACTTCAACTTGCGACTCAATCACTTATACCTTTTTCCTCCTCCTCTCTTACACTTAGAGCCTCGCTCTATTTATACAATCCCATGGTCCGTGGACCATGGGTAGGTTTATCCAGCCAACCTTAATTACAAAACTAGGGTGGATAACCCTGTGACTCTATCATACTTTCATGCCCCATGCCCACAATTCACAGAGCTTTACAACAAGATTGGATCAAAACATGGGCTTTGAGCCCCAAAACATGCCTTGGGGGGATTCCATGCTCAACAGGACCCCAACACAAAAATTGTGACTCGCCCTCGAGTCATTCTGTCAGCGCAATGATCTTTGTGTAGAGTCCCTCCAACTGTTCTCGAACTGCGCAGAGGTCAGAAACACACTAAGCTGCTTCTTGCTAGATCTGCTGCATATGATGTTCCGAGACCTCTGTGTCCGAACTACTTCTCTACATCTGTACTGATATCTGTTGCACATGTTTATAGTCCCGTGCCTTTGTCTGGGTCCTTGGAGTGCTAAGACTATGCTTTTGATGGCTAGTTAGATAGTCGGCCACCCGTGTAGGGCTTCAAGTAGCTACCATTCACTTTTCATGAGAAAGGTTCTCCATTTAGTTTGACTAGCTGGACTGCGCCTCCTTTTGTGACCTGATTAACCATGTATGGTCCCAGCTGATGAATTCTAAACTTTTCGTGGAATGTTTCAAACTTAATGTCATACAAAAACACTAAGTCATTTATCTTGAAGGTGTGCAACATGATATGGCGATCGTGCCATGCCTCTTCACACTGTTTTTGTACCTATTGAAGAAACCCAACCAGGAATTGTTCCTCCTCAAGTTCTTCTAATTGTACGAGCCTTTCTTCCAGAGCTTCGCGGTCAGTCATACCTGTGAGAACTGTTATGCGCAGAATAGGTACATTATACTCCATCGACATGACAAATTCCATGCCATAAACTAACCAGAAAGGTGTTTGTCCCGTCAGTTTCTTGCACGTTGTCCTATACACCCATACAACCAGTGGTATGTGCAGATCCGCGTCAGTATTTTTCACATTATAAACCCTATTCTTTACTTCGCACACTTTGTCAAAGGCATCCATGTGGATAACGTTTTGTGCACTTGGTATTATCATACTTCCTGGTTCCAAACAGAGGGGTTGTTCGCGTCATTTTCTTTCCCGCTCCTGCTTACCAATCGTGTTTCCTACCGTGTGGATGGTGTGCCTTCATGCATGTTGTGCACCATATGCCTGTATCCATCTAGAAAGGTGGGCGTATGGGCTGTTTTGTCTGGCATAATTGGATTTTATCTGCATCTGAGGCTTCCCAAATCGTAGGCGCATCATCCTTCTGCATTCATGCCAATCCTCAAAATTCTACTGGTGCATACCCCACCACCTTGTGGGTGTAGCGCGCAATACCCATTTCAGAGCATCGAACTGCTATTGTTCTGACACTTCTTTTTCAAATTTACTTAGGAACTCCTCTACATCACTTAACCCATCATACGTAGGCAAGTCTCTTGTTTCTATTGCTACGCAGCACAGAAACCTTATCATCATGTTACAGTTGAGCTTGGTTACCTCATGTAACCGGTTCTGCCATCGTTCTATTTCCTCGTTCGAATCTGAGGTGTAGGAGTTTTCGTGCTCCCACGAGAGTCTGCCATCCGTTGTTGGATTCACCCAGTCCTATTCCTACGTAGTTATCTTGTAGATACATTCTAGATCTTTGTCGCTATCGTAGTCACGCACCGGCTCTCTGTAGCGCGATCCTTCTACATGGTCTAAAGGTACCACTACACGTAGTGAATTTTTCTTGAAAATCTTCTTGTGCTTCATTAGATTTATCACTACATTCATGTCAGTGGCCCAATCTATTCCTAGTAGCGCGGGATAGGGATTGTTGTCATCAACAAACTCTATCACATTGAAATCTGCAAGCACGATCACACCTTCGATATCCACCGTTATTCCCTAAAATCTTCCCATAGGTAAGATATTTTGCTTTTTCACTATTTGCAATTGAATAGGAGACCATTTCAGCGTAGTCCTACCCATGCGCTCCCACGTCTGCTTTGGTAGGACATTCGCATCCGATCCTAGATCCAAAATCACTGATCCATTTCATATTCCGCGATCTGTGTGGTAAATCTCATCTCTCTTCCTGTTCGTGTTGTGTTATTCCTGAGCTTACGAACTACGCACGGTTCTACTGGCATGGGTCTAGCACATCTAGTGATGATTTCTTGCAGCCCCTTCATAGCGTTGCAATGGTGAAACAACTTCATGCATGTCTCCAAAAATTTAGTGAGCATTGATGGGTCCATTTCCAGTTCTAGTTTGTCTTTACTTCCTGAAGTGTAGGCCTCTCTGAAGCTCTTCTTAGCCTCCATGAATGTCTCCTTAGCATGCTCTAAATCAAATTCAGGTTCCTTCATCGGAGGCATGCAAACCTAGGTACTTTCTTCGGGCTACTTGCCCTTGTCATCCCCCATTGTAATACTGCTTCGGAGCATGATATTTACATTCAGGGTTTCATCGTGTGGCTCAAACCTCATCATTTGCGGGTTTTGAGTTGGGGGAGGTTGGAGTGATCCTTTATCACGCAACCTTGCTATTAGTGTGGGACAGTCCTCTATCTCATGATCAAATTGGGTACAATATAAGCATGATGGTCTCGTTGGATTTGTCCAATCGTAGGCATAATGCCCCGTCCCTCCGCAATTATAACATATTAGCTGTCTGTGATCTCTTCCTGGTCCTATTCCACCTCGACCTCATGTGCGCCCCTGAAATCCAATGTGGGCCATCCTTGCATTTTAATCGAGGGCCCGTGTTTTGGTCTGAACTCTATAGGTAGGATTCTGATCCATCATTCGTTCATAACTTCTACAGGTGTGCTCATCGCGGCCTATTGACCTGCAAAAATTATAAAAAAACTCTTGGAAATTATGTTTATACTTCTGTAATAGATGGAAGTTATTTGTATCATGCTTCCCTCCTATCTGAGAAATCGCGCACCAATTATATAGGCATCAAAATCGGCCTTGCTTGTGCCTCTGGTCTCAATGGCAATGTTCCTCCTCCTACCAGGTAGTTCGCAAAGACTGAACAATGGTCTTTGGCATGTCCCTAGCCTTTACACTTTATGCACCATACCTCGCACGCTTCTGGGTGAGCTGTCCTGTCTTGTTTCAAACTTTGCATCTCAAGGAACAAGTTTTTCAACTACACATGGATATATTGAACTCCTAGGTTAGGATCTTGTATCGGGGTCTCGTGCAGTCTCATTACGATCTCCAAGGCCTCGGCCTGAGTGGTTAGCTTCTACTGTGACAACCCATTCCTTAGATGCAGCATTAGCGATGCTACAAACCATGCGCGGTGTTGCCCATCCATCAAGGTCATATTAGCTTCACGATTTGTACACTTCAGTCTTTGATCCAGCTCTTAGGGGGTCTCGCCTGGAAACATCATGATTTCCTTAAATCCAATGATTGACTGTGTCTCTAATTTTGGCCTGCTAAATTCCTTGTTTAGTGCAGCTTGGATGTCTGCAATCCCTACGTTCAAATTTTCATTGGAATGCTTAATGTACCAAGTCATTGCGCGATCCTATAGAGCGCTAACTAGCATTTTTTTCTTTTTATTATCATTTGTGACTCCTTTTGCTTCCCATATAGCCCTTACCACGAACCAAAACTAGTTTGGATCTTCATTCCCTACTCCTTTGAACACTGACAACTTTATCGTTCTTGCCATATTGAACTGTGGTGGTGGCAAAGGTGGTGTGGGAAAAGACGGGGGCGAAGATGGTGAAACTTGAGGGGGTGTAGGTAGAAGTGGTATGTGCGGAATTCACTGCTTTATCAAATTGATCACACTTCTTGGTGAAACCTTCGCGAGCTCTTCCTCGCTTTCTCACAGAGGTGAAATCAAGGGGCTAGTTTCTAGTTTTGTGCTACCTTTGCTTCTATAGATCCTCCCACTCCAAGTAGCCCCAAACATCAATTTATTCGCATAACCCACTTTTCACATAGTAGAATCTTAATCCAAGTGTTCAAAGATTTAACGTACTTACGTCGCGGTCCTTTAAGGAAGCGTTGTTCTGCCTCGCTATAGCTGACTAAAGTATCTACCGTGAACTTAATGATAAATCCTTTGATAACTCAATCGAGCCAGTGATCCACAGTGCACATGATCTTATATTTCGATGCTTCCAGTCTATGCACCAACTCTTGAGTCCACACAATAGGTTTGTCTAGCCTACAATTTCCTTGACCATCTACTAGCTTCGCGATCCACTCTTACAACTCAGATGGGAAGGATGAAAAGAAAATTTTGTGGATTTCCATATATAAGTAGCAATCTAACCACTCTTCCTTTGATAATTGCGGATTCTTATTTTCCTGCACAGCGAACTCATGAATCTTTCTATCCAACCACTCTTTAATTCCTTTCTTTGTCGTATTTTAGTGATATGACATCAGACATCTCTATGCAGATCCCGGTCCTAGCAACGAAACCATTCGTTGGCTTAGTGGTGCCTAACCTAGGTTCAGAGTTAAGTTAGCCAAAAAAATCTCGGTACTACTGGCCCTTTCGGCAACAGTCCGTTGAGAGCAGACTGAGGTCTCACCCAAAGTAGTATGGGAGGGTGATAGAACCAGGTTTCCACACCCTGGAGATGTCTGATGAGTTCAAGGGGTCCGTGGTTTGACCTTGTGCACAAGTTTATTTGCGCGCTTTCCCATACCTCGCAGCCTAATATACTACCTTTGTGCAGCCCCACTCAGGGGCTGAATGTCACTCTTCTACGTTATTATGCAAGACCTTATTGGTATTCCAATGTTAGTTTATTATTTAGCCTACTTGCGTGCTTTAAGTTATACTGAACAAGATAAACCATTCATACAAGCGCGTGTAGTAAATAAACAATATATTTCCAAATTATATCAAACATGCATTAACCCAAGAACAGATACAAATAATTATGATAAAATTTCTCTTTATTAATTCCTTCCTTGGTTACAGATTTGACTTCACCATGCGCACTTAGCTGCAGAGGTCTGCACACTCTACTGCGGATTACTAGGCCTTTGTGCACTCAGCTGCAGAGCCTTCTCCCACTCTACGACCCAAAGAAATACTTGAACTTGTGATTCAATCACTTAGACCTTTTTCCTCCTCCTCTCTTACACTCAGAGCGTCGCTTTATTTATACAATCCCATGGTTTGTGGACCATGGGTAGGTCTATCCCGCCGACATTACATTTACCGGAGCTTTACAATAAGATTGGATCAAAACTTGGGCTTTGAGCCCCAAAACATGCCTTGGGGTGATTCCATGCCCAACAAATGTCCCGCTTGGTTATTCCTCTGATAGGATTGTACAACTTGCTTGGAAATAATAGGTGGAATTCATGGTGATCTTTGAATAACAACTTCAACAACCCCTACCCATTTTGAGTTTGATTTTCACCACCTAGAGGAGTTTCCTTGAGAATTTTGACTGGATGTGTTAATTCTCATCAGCCCTATATGACTCCCTATTATAACAGAAAAAGGAGTTAATGTATTATAGTGATATTTTATTAAAATGGCGAAAATATAGATTAAACTATAAAATGTGTTAAACTGTAGTTATGCACAAAGACCTTTTTAAATTAATTAAGTGCCTTTTTAATTATATATGGCAAGAGCTGAGTGGTATCAGAGGTAAGCTCATCCCAACTTTTAGAATGAGACAAAATGAAATAGCTACAATATTGGGTGGCTTAGATATGGATCGAATGCGATATCGTATTAAACTCTTTCTAATAACTATATTGGATATGTAATATCAAAGGTTAGGATGGAAATCAGACATGATATTATATTAAATCATTGTGATAAATCCTATAAGATCCACAACCATATCGAAGATCAGAAGATTAGGTCTTATTGAAGATTTTAGAAGTGTGCCATTTCAAAATTTTCGATATACGAGTGGACGTGATTTTACAATTTAACCAATTCTATAACCATATCAGGTTCGAAGGTGATGACATAGGTAGATATTGGTATATATTGGAAGTCAAAGTGGGAGGTTATATCGCCAATCAGAGACCAAAGGGAGTGTTGTCTCAGAGATCGACAATACGAGGATATCAAAGTATCAACGATTTGAAATATCAGAAGTTTTAACAATGCGACACACAAAAAACTTCGATATGTAAAAGCTATATGGCCCCAATATGTATTACAAATGATTAAACTACAACCACTTGTTATAAGCCTTTGGCTATGTTATATGGCCATTTTATAATATGAAAGGCTTTACAAAAAGGACTCTTTTTAACAATAAGTGAATTATAACTGGTCAAAAGTCCAAGCCACTTGGTTTTGTTAAATAATGAAACTATAACCACTCTATAATAAAAACTTGGTATCAGGGGCTATTTTTGAATTAAAAGAAAACTTAACAAACAAAATATTTATAAACCAACTTTGTATAATACATAGATAATGTACATGTTATATAAAATATAAGTCCAAGTCAATGAAAATATCCAATCTTCAATTAAGCGTTGTCTGCAAACCAAATGTCCAAATGAGATGATACAAGTTTTAATAGGAGAGAAAGAAAACTCAAACTCATTGAAGCAATCCAAACTCTGAAAAAATAGAAAGTGACATGACCAAGTTTCAATCAAAGGGTCCCCATAATGAGAATTAAGTGAATAATGGGGGGGTTGTGTTTTTACCACAACATGTTCATACAAACTTAAGAGGGGATGACACTATATGTGCAGTAGGCATTATCTCTTCCTTTTGTTAATTTTTATGTAGGTGGAAATACTGAAATGAATGCTAGATGCATAGAGACTAAGTTGACTAGTCCATGCTAAAGGAAAATTTCAATTGTAGGAAATATAAGCATTAGTGTGCTCTAGATTTGTGGTCTGACAGGTGGAGACATTAGGAGAAATAATCCTAAAATAAGTGGGTGGATATGGGGTGGTCTCTGGAATCCCATGTGATCATTTGATTAACATCAATTTTAATTTCCTTGAGCACTTACTCCTTAGACTTTGAATTTGGGTCGTGGGTGGCCAACTGTAAGAATGATTGCAATGCAGTTGGCCTACCATTGGGTGGATAGTGGAAGTACCTCCATCGGTTTCTAGTTACTCACTTCATAAGATAAGTTTCTTACTTTTATTTATTATGTATTCTTATTGAAAATGAAGTGTGATATTATTGTAAATGAAAATGAATGTATAATCAATACTCATGGAGGAATGGTATTATTCCTAGTGGTTTTTAATAAGATGAAAGTGTGCTTGTTCTCATGGTTTGAGGGGTATTTGTGGATCCTTGTGTTTGCTCATTTTTTCTTGAGTACAGGGGTAAATTACATAGTGTATGTGTTTATTTGTTGGGTTCAACTAATTTTCACTGTGTTTCATTTTCATTGCTGATACACTATGTATGTCATGGTTATTTGTTACTATGGATTGATAGAAGTATGTTGGTAATGCATTGATGGTTCTTGTTTGAATCCATTATGTTATTAATGGGGTGTTGTTTTATCAACATTTACAATTAAGAGTTTGTGATTCTTTATTTGAATTATGTGCCGCATTCTGGGCATGTTGATAGTTTTATTTCTCTTATTATGGCTATGCTTAATGTTTGTAAGGCTAGTGTGGAATGGGGTTTCCGTTCCTGCATAAATTAGCATCTAATTGAAGTTATTCTTGTCTGTATAAGAAAGGATTATAACACTTTACTTTAGGGAGAATCCTTGGTCAAATCCATAAACGATCGAAGAAACCCAAAAGGTTGTTTTAAACTACTTAGGAATAAATCACTTATATTCAAGGTTGAAATTAGGTTAATCTGGACATATCCAAGAGTCAGAGTGTTTGGAAGATCTAGAAAGTGAAATTTCATGGTAGTACAAGATTCTCAATGGGCCAAACATAGTGTGAAAGGGGTTTTATTTGGACTAGACAAGGCATCTCCAACATGGGGCCCTTTAGGTTTTGATCAGGTGCTCAAAAATAAAAGTGTCATAATTTTGTTAAACTTAGATTCAGATCAAAGAGCTTGTCATTCTGGTTCCGATGGTGTGAAGGACACTTGAATTCGAGCTCGTATGCAAAATTTAGAGCAAGTTCAAGTTCAAGTTTGACTTGTCTACATGGCAGGATTGAATGATGTGGCAAGGTCTTCAGCAAATGAGGAGGCACCAAGTGGCAAGCCACCATTGGCCCCCACATATCACAAATCGCAATCGCAGGAAAAAAGGTGTTTCAAATTGGCCCCAGAACAACTCGGGTTGTGATGCAATAAAGCAATTGCAAATCGCAATCACAATCAGTGAAGGGAGTGAAGTATGACAGAATCATCCCCTGGCGAGGTATGGGTTGTGATGTGATCAATCACTATCGAAAATTGAAATCGTTGGATAGGTCTTGCATATGTATAAAACCTCGGTTATCCGCTGAATTGTGAAATGAGATAAAGTCCCCAAATGCAATGCCACTATAAAATGTGATTTAATATCCCGTCAGGTCCACGATACCGTAATCGCAAATCGTTCATTTCTATTCACAGACCATAAGCCTATAGCACTTTCCTATTATTATTTATGATATGGTCGATAGGTTATGACCCACAGCGCGATGAAGTATTCGTCCAGTTAGCAGATTTTGGAGTGAAAATGGGGGTTTCTGTCAGTTTTGGAGTAATTTGTGGAACAAATAGTGGGGAAACTAGGAGAAGTCATAACTTCTTCAGGTTTTAATCAAATTGGCTATAAAAAGAGGCTAGATAGCCATTTTTTAGCATTCTGAACTCATTGAGATAGGTTTTAGAGGCATTTGAGCATTGTAAACACACTTTTGTTGTAATTTTGAGCATAATAGCGAGGCCCAAGCATTGGAAGTTGGATCAAGGAGACATAGGCCAAGAGGGGTGAAATCCTCATCAATTCTCTATGTCGTGTATTGTATTTTGATGTTCTTTGCTATTATTTTGCTGCTGTTCAACATATGTTTTATGTTAAATTGTTTATAACATTTACATAAGAAACTATCAAGGGAATCAGTTAATTAAGCAAAAATAGTGAATCCTTAAGCACTTGATAAGAAAATGATAAGAATCTTGGATTTTATTGTAAAAGGAAATTAGCACAACATTACTAATCTGCTCCATTTCAGATCAAGTTGGTATCAGAGCACTGGTTTTTTATTACTAGATTTGCTTTGTGAAAGAAGGATTTTATTGTTTGCTAGTTTTGTGTCATGCTAACAATGTTAAAACTCAAAAGAGGTGAAGGAAAGCTGGTTGGAAGTCCTGAAGTTGGGTCAAGCGGAAGAAGAGAAAGGTTGCCACAATCTCCAAGATTAGTTCAATCTCAAGTTGTAGTTGAGGCTCCAGAGATCATGTCTCATGAAGGAGAACCTACAAACATGACAGAAGATGAGAAGATCTTCAGAATGGCTTTCTTTGATATGACAAATATGGTGAAGGTCCTCTATGAAGAGAGGAATAGTAGGTTGCAAGGAGAAACTTCTAAACCTCCCAAAGGAGAAGGTTCTTCAGGAGGAGGTAATGGGAATAGAGACAAACCTCCACTTTCTCCAACATATTATTCATATTCTTCTTTGCAAGAATCTTCACAATCTTCCACTAATGCAACCCTTACTCATAATCATCATCATTCTTCAAAAGGAGCTGAAAAATCACTTTTTCTCAAACTTGATGTTAAATTCGAGTTGCCCATGTATAATGGTGAATTGAATGTAGAGAATATTGATAATTGAATTCGTCAGTTGGAGGTGTATTATAGAATTCAGAACCTTCAATGGAATGATATCAAAACTCAGTTGGCTTCATTGAGAATGGAGGGTGTAACACTCATTTGGTGGGAAGCAAGGAGTCAAGATGAGATCAAAAAACATGGTAATATCTCTATTACTCGGTTTGATTTCATTGCTGCTATAAAAAGACAATTCTACCCTTTAGCTCATATGAAAAAAGCTATTATGAATTCACAAAATTTCAGATAGTTAAAAGGTCAAAATGTGTAAGAGTATACTCAGGAGTTTAGGAGAAGATCTCTTATGCTAGGAGTAGACTTGTAGTCACAAGACACTTTGCTAAAATACATAGGAGGTTTTCATAGCTATCTTTGACACACCATTCTTATGTTTAACCCCACAAATCTTGACTACGTTTTCATTCAAGCTACACACCTCGAAGAAAAAGGGGAAAATGTACAAGAAGAAGGTAATAAGAAGCCATTCCAGAGTGGTAAAAAAGGAAAGAAGTCTAACAGAAAGTAGAATAAAAATGCGTTTGTTAAGAAATAAGGGGAGAAACTCATGTGCAAGAATTGTTCCAAAGAGGGCCATGATGAAGTGCATTGTTGGAAGCTTCATCCCAAATTAAGACTGAATAAATTTAACAATAAAAGGAAACAAAATACAAATGTGGTTGTACAACAAGACTTGGGTTTCGACTCAGGGGATGAAACAAAGATTGCAGTGACAGTCACTAAACGAAAAGCCGTGGCAAAAACAAGAAAAGAGGAAGTTGTGGCAAGCACCATCGCAACAAATAACTCCAACAATGCTTCAAATGAAGAAAAAAGAATTGAGTTGTTCCATATCAGAGTTATCTCCAAACACACCAAGATTGATACAATGTTTGACAGTGGATCTCAGGAAAATTTAATTTCTACAGACTTGGTCAAGAAGTTGAATTTGGAAACCATGCCTAATCATAAACCATATCTGTTGGGTTGGATAACCAAGGATGTAAATCTTCAGGTCACAAGGAAACACGTTTTCAGGTTTTCTATTACTGCCAATTTTGTTGATGAAATTGAATTAGATGTATTGCCACTGGATATTTCTGAATTGTGTTGGGAAGCCTGTATCTGTATGAGCAGAAAACCATTTTCCATATATTTGAGAATAAATATCATTCGTCAAAATATTGAGAGGAGTATATTGTGAGAGCCCACTGTAGAAAGATTAATCTATCTTTAGCAAGCATAGGGCAAATGAAGTGACTGGTAAATTCTGACAAGAGTCTCGTGCTCCTTATGATTAAGCAGAATAATGACACGGAGTGAGAATCATTTGCAAGCTATGATGTGAAGCTAAAAGCTGAATTGTTTATGTGGTCAATCAATATGGAGATATGTTTCAAGAACCAAAGGGGTTTACACCAAAAAGGGGAATTCAACACGAAATTCAGTTACAACAAGACTATCCACCTCCAAATATCGGTATATATCGAATGCCAATTCTAGAGAGTTTAGAAATTAAGAAACAAGTCCAGGAATTGTTAGATAAAGGTGTAATTCGTCCCTCTACTTCGCCATGTGGTTCACCAATTGTTTTGGTACCCAGGAAAGATGGAACTTGGTGGATGTGTGTAGATTATCGAGCTTTGAATAAAATTACCATAAATAATCGATACCCACTACCCAGAATAGATGATTTTCTAGATCAGTTGAAGAATGCAAAATATTTCACTAAATTAGAATTGAGAAATGGATATCATCAAGTTAGAATAACTGAGGAGGATATTTGGAAGACTTATTTTAAAACCAAACAAGGATTATTTGAGTGGTTGGTTATGCCTTTCGGTCTTTTCAATGCTCCAACTACATTCATGAGAGTTATGAATGATGTTTTAAGATCCTTTCTTGATGAGTTTGTAATTGTCTATTTAGATGATATTTTGATATTCAACAAATCACAAGAAGAGCATGTTAAGCATGTGAGGAAAGTGTTTGATGTCTTGAAAAAATAACAGATATTTCTAAAAATGTCTAAATGTAAATTCGGGAAAACTTCCTTAGTGTATTTGGGCAACATAGTTGGAGGAGGTGAGCTGAATATTGACCCCTCTAAAGTTTAGGTCATTGTGAATTGAACAATGCCCAAATAAGTCACAGAAGTAAGGAGTTCACTGGGAGTAGCGTAGTACTAAGGAAGTTCATTGTCAATTTTCCTTCCATAGCAGCTCCACTACATGCTTTGACCAACGTGAAGGTTTTCTTCCAGTGGGGAGGAAAACATAAAAAGAATTCGATGCTTTAAAACAAAATATCATTTCAGCCCCAGTTTTAGCATTTGCCAGATTTGAAACAACCATTTGAAATACAAATAGATGCAAGTGACTACGCCATGGGTGCAATTCTTTTACAACATGGAAATCCAATTTCATTTCATTCTAATACTTTTAATGGTGTTGTTATTAACTATCCTACATATGATAAAGAGATTTACGCATTGGTGCAAAGAGTGAAGAAATGGAAGCATTATTTAATGTGAAAATAAACCATTATTCACATCGATCATCCACCTTTGCAATATCTGCAATCTCAAATAAAATTGCAGAAATCAAGGCACTTTCACTGGATGGGATTCTTACAAAAATTCCACTTGGTAATCAGGTACAAGAAAGGTCTTTATAACAGAGTTGCTAATATGTTTTCTAGACCGGTTGCTAATGTAGCTATTTTGCTAAAGAATCCTTATGTTTTGCCTGAAAGTTATGTTGAAAAATACGCACATGATGTTGACTTTCAAGAGGTATATTCAAACATGAGTCAAGGCCACCAAGTTGAGAAATTATATTACCATGTACATGATAATATGTTGTATCATTTGGGAAAAAAATTTGTTCCACAGGGAGAGAGAGTAAATGTAATAAGGGAAGCACACACTTCTCTTATTGTTGTACATTTCGGTGTAAGTAAAACAATGGCAAATCTTTAGAGGTATTTTTATTGGCCTCGTATGCTTGAAGTTATGTCACGTTTTATCAGAGGTTGTTCATTGTGTACAGTCAGTAAGCCTAGTAATAGGAAACTAAGATTTTACACACAACTTTTAGTGCCTTCACGTCCATGGGAGAGTGTTTCTATGGATTTTTTAGGAGGTATTCCTTTATCAATAAAAGGTCATGATTATTTGTATGTAGTTATGGATAGGTTGAACAAGATGTGGATATTAATTCCTTGTAAAAAACAAATTACAACTGAAAAAACAACTCAACTTTTCTTTCAAAATTTATGGATTCATTTTGGATTACCTACTATTATAAGTGATCATGATTCCCAATTTGTTGGGAATTTTTGGTCAAAGTTATGGAACTTGATGGACACCAAGTTGAAGAAAAGTACAACCGTCCATCCACAAACAGATGGTTGAACTAAAGTGGTTAACAAGAAAATTATTCATTTGCTAAGAGAATATTGCGGCAAACATCCAACATTGTGGGATGAACAGTTGCATTATATTCAACATGCTTACAACTGACCAAAACACTCTTCTACCATAACTTCTCCTTTTGAGACATGTATTCATTATTTGCCTAAATAAACTTTGGATTTCATCTTTGAGAAAGATGTACTTGTAGATGGACATAGCGACATAGACAGAGCAAAGGAATTCATTGAGAAAATATAGTTGATTCATCAAACAGTTCAAGAACAACTAGAAAAGAGTCAAGGCAAGTATAAGGCAAGGCATGATAAGCATCATGTGGATCATCAGTTTCAAGTAGGTGATGAAGTTTGGTTTTAAATTAGCAAGGAAAGGCTTTAAGGTGAAGGTAAAAAGCTGAAACCAATATGTTATGGTCCATCTAAAATTCTGGAAAAGATTGATAATAATGCTTTGAAGCTTGATTTGCCTTCATATATGCAAATTTATTCCATTCTTAATGTTGAAAATTTGAGATTGTATGAGCCTCCTTTGATTGGAGATCATGGAGAAAGTGTACAAATTCCATCAGTTGAATATTTTTCTCTAGAATTTCTTGATGAGCTTCAACAAGACACCATACTTGGCAGAAGAACGAGGTCATCAAAGAGGGGAAATTTTGATTATCTTAGAGTGGGTCTCAAAGGTACAAATCCATCAAATGCCAAATGGATTGAAGAGGGGAAGGTGAGGGAACAATACATTCATCTTTTCAATTACTGAATATGATCCTTTTAGGGTCCAAAAGGCTTCCAGTGGGGAGGAGTGATCAGGTGCTCAAAATTATGCTAAAAAATCAAAGTGTCATAATTTTGTTAAACCCAACTTTAGATCGAAGAGCTCATCATTCTGTTCCAATGGTGTGAACGACCTCAAATCCAATCTCGTATGGAGAAGTTAGAGTAAGTCAAAGTTCAAGTTTAACTTGTCTACATGGCAGGATTGGATGATATGGTAAGGTCTTTAGCAAATGAGGAGGTGCCAGGTGGTAAGCCACCATTGGCCCCCGCATATCACAAATTGCAATTGCAAGCAGAAAGGTGTTTCAAATTAGACCCTGAATAACCAAGGTTATGATGCAATAAGGTGATCGAAAATCACAATTGGAATCGGCAAAGGGAGTGAAGTACGATAGAATTGGCCCCCGATGAGGTTTGGGTTGCGATGCGATCAATCACTATCGCAAATGACAATCGGTGGACATGTCCCACATATGGATAAAACCTCATCTATCTGCAAAATTACAAAATGAAATAAATTCCATGGATGTGATGCCACTATAAATTAAGATTTAATATCCCGTCGGGTCTGTGATATCACAATCACAACTTGCCTGTTTCTATTCACAGACCATAAGCTTGCAACAATTGCCAATTGCGATTTTCAATACGACCGATAGGTTATGGCCTGTGATGCGGAAAAATATTTGCTCAGTTAGTGGATTTTGGAGCGAAAATCAGGGTTTCTACTGGTTTTGGAGTAATTTGTGGAATGAATAGTGGGGAAACTAGGAGAAGTCATAACTTCTTTAATTTTTAACCAAATTGGTTGCAACAAGAGGCTAGATAGCCATTTTTGAGTATTCTGAATGCATTGAGACAAGTTTCAGAGGACTTTGAGCATTGTAAACACACTTTTGTTGTAATTTTGAGCATAATAGAGAGGCCCAGGCATTGGAAGTTAGACCAAGGAGGCGTAGCCTAGGAGGGGTGAACTCCTCATCAAATCTCAGTGTTGTGTGTTGTATTTTGATGTTATTTTCTATTATTTTTTTTTTTCAGCATATGTTTTATTTTTAATTATTTATAACATGTTGACTTAAGGGGGCCTAACTGAGGTTTAGAGCTGTTTGCACCAACCAACAAAACCCTAACTATTGGCCCTTTTAGCAACAACCTGCGTAGCACAAGCTGTGGTCTCACTTGAAGCAGTATTGGGGGATGCTATAACCATGTTTATGCATCTAGGGACATGTGATAAATGGTTCTTAGGCTTTGATAGTTTAGATCTACCTTCGCGCAGATCGGTATCCTTCTCGGGCTCGTCGCCGTAACTAAGTTAAAATGCCTTCTAGACCTTCGTGAAGGTCTACAATAAGCCCTTGTGGACCTTAAACAAATGATTTATCTATTTTCACGCATCAATAAACAACCCTAGACCTGAGTTTGCGCAGATCTATTCAATTCATCAATTCATCGGAAACATAGCAGAATTAACTATTATCTTCACAGAACAAGATAACTACTTAAATCATGCATTGATAAGACATATCAAGTGATTTCATGCAACATTCATTCATTATTTCATAAAAACATATCATTAAGTGACAAAATATAACATAAACATGTTCAACAAAAATGCAAAATAATTCTCCAAAATCAGTCTTTATTGATCTTCAGTGTTCAGATTATAGACTCTACTACCCTATGCACTCAGTGGCAAGGGTCCATGCACTCAGCTGCAGGAGCCTTCCCTTATTCACAAGTACAATAAGTAGAGCCTTCCTACCTTAGCACTTGCCCAAGACAACAAAAACCCTTCAGTGTACCCAATTCTCCATCAAAAGTTATTCCTAAGACTTGCCATGACTCAACTATTTATAGCTTTCCTGCATACAATATCATGGTCCGTGGACCATGGGTGAGTTTCAAAAACTAACTTATCTATATTTCCAAACAAGGAGCTAAGACCCCTTTGACACCTATCTATCTGTGCGCTTGACATCCACATATTGTGGAGACTTTACATATTTTACAAATACATATACAAATTTTTTTTAACTGACCCTAGGGACCCTATCCCAGCATGCCCCCAACACAAAGATTATGACTCGCCCTCAATTCAATCAACTGGCACCGTGATCTTGCTGTGAAGACCACCCAACTCAACTTGCATCACTGTAACTTCAGCAACGCTATGTGCCACTACCTACTATACCTCTTCGATCGATTTTTCTAATGTTGGCCCTTCTACTACTAGGCACATTGTACTTTGCATCTGCTATAGCCCTTGAGATTTTCTTGAATTGACAGAGTAAGCTGACAAGCTTCCTCTAGCCACGGATGCAAACTAACCTTCAACAAGGCCCCTTTCCTTTGCAAGTCCTCCACCTATGTTAGTAGCTACGTTCCCTCTTGTAACTTTCCTACTCACTATGCTAGTGCCAAAATGTACGTAGCCACTCACACCTTGTCATACTGCTGTTGTGTCTCTCAAACATTTGTGTTCAACTTCTACAGGTTTGTGTCCTCCTGCAGATTCATCCATAATTACATCATTGTATCAAACATCAAGGAGAAGTCATTGACTCTAGTATCTAATGGATTCATTCCCTCCTTGATTTCTAACCCGCACTACTCTTGAACCTCTGGCAAAGCCATTGGCTGCAACTTCAACTGCAACTCTGCTATTTTCATCTGGAAATCGAAAGTCACCCTCTTAACTTCCTCCTTTGATGCACATACTACAACAGCCAATTTCCTCACTTTGGCTGAGGCCTCTGCATCCTCTGGTATGTTCAGTTTAGGCACTCACTTGTAGGCCTGCTCGATCTTTGTTTCTAGGCTCCATCGTCGTGTCTTCAGCTCCTCCTTTTCCTTTAGTTCCTAAGTTTTCTCTACAAACAACTATTTGTTGTTGATACTAAATTCATTGGCGATGGTGAGGTCATGCTATTATCTGATCCTTAACTCATCTGACACCTACTGATGCAGTAAGTGGAGGGTCTGAAGTGGAAGCATAGCCAAATTCTACCCCATATCCTTCACTGTATTAATCAGAGTGTGATCCTCGTTCGATTTTGTACGGACTGACCCCTCTGGAAGTGGTATGAATTTGAGGTCTCGAGTCCATTCTAGCTCTGCCACTATGCTATTTCCCTGCATCAGGCTCACTTTTGTTTCGCTGGCTTTCCCAACACCCACCTGGATCATGTTCACCTGGATCTACAACACACACAAATCCTTTTGGATGCTCCCCAACGTCTTTATATATTGCTGCTCAAATTTTTGTAGCACCTCCATCATCGTATCTCAAAATTTATCGTCGATCTCATCAAGATCGCCTTCCGTCAGCACCATTGGGTCATGATGCATCTACTTTTCTAACTTGTGCTTTTTGCACTATCCAACAGTCTGCTCCTACCCGTGCCTCTTCAGGATGAAAGGAGTGCTCTGCTCCTCACCACCACCTCCTCCCTGCTTAGACAACTCTTTCTCGTCAGTGTGATGCGAAGCTGATTTTCCACCTTCCTCTGTATCGTGTCATTCCTTTTTTTCTTTCTCTTTGGCAACATGATTTTTCTCCATTCTCTCCTTTTCCGTAACTGCCTTAGCAACTTCCTTCTTCTTTTGCTCAACCAAGGTGTGCGCGACCTTCTAAGCTGCATCCTTCTACTTCTGTGTAGCGGATCTCTCTCTACCTTTTCTTGTTCCCACATCAAGTGTCCTAGGTTTGTGCCACTTTGATGGCTAAAAGCCCACAACCTCTTGCACATCTATCCTAGATACCAAATAAGGAAAAAAATTCCATGTGCGATATGGGTCCTTCTGTGGCTTGATTTAAACACATTGTGGAAGTCAACCTTAAACTTTGTGTAGGCTGTCAACTATTTGAACACGGTTGGGGAAAACCTTGGCCTCTGATTAACCACCATCCAAAGATCCATCTCCATCGTGACCCATAAAATATTTGATTCCCTAACTCGTCCCAGATCCTCTGTAGACCACAGTGAGGTGAACCTTGTTGCCTCAGGTAAATATTTCTTGTGCGCGGGAAACTAACTGTCCTTCGAAAACCTCCAAGCTACTAGAACAATAGACAATAATATACATGCATAGTGGAATGGCTTGATTTCTTCTTGGGCTTCTCGGCAGTTTGTGAGGAACTCCAGGCTTAGATAATTGGCCCAATTATACTGAATTCCCTTCACGCACTATGCTACAAGTGATACTATGAGTGATAGAACTTCATCTGCTCGACAATTTCTTATGATCTTTCCTATGAGAATTTGGGCAACGAACTGTACTGCCTGGTCTTGAATTAAAAGGATAGAGTATCCATGTGAAGTTTTCACAAGACCATACTCTTTCTTCATTTTTTCAGCTAATTATTTCTCCCTGGTTTTCCCTCCAAACTCCTTGGCAATGTCTGCTCCTTTGTGATGCAACTTTGTTATCCTATGGATCAACATGTCAGTTATTGGAATGGGCTTCCCAAGGCATAGACACCCATTGTGCACCAGCGCGAGGAGCTAGTGCACACACACATCGTATTGATAGCTGAGCAATTATAGTTTGACACTAAGAGCTTGTTTAGGATCCCCGCCTACTCAACTCCGTGGACCCACTTCATGGGCACCAATTGTGTAACCTTGTTTCTTCATAATATATCTTTGACATATATTTGAGGGTTTCTAAATGCGGAGACTTCTCATGGTCTATGAGGTCCTAGTCCTCCATTTTCAATACCATAATGGATGCTAACCTAGGACCTTCAAATTCGACCTGCTCAAGCAGCAGGGGAGTTGACATGTGAAGTAGGAAAGTGTTCCCTCTGCAGATAGAGGCAACCCCTCTAGCCCTAGATTGGGTCTAGTCATAGCAAAGACAAAACAATAATTGATTCCCTTAAATAGTCATCATTGGAGGCCTACCTCAAACGGTGGTTGATGAAGTTTCGTTGCGTTGCTCCAGCTTTCGTTTCCTTCTCCTTAATGATCAATCAATCTGAAACACCACAAGAAAACAATAGAGCATGTAACCAAGAACAACAATGATTTATTTACTCATAAAGTCAAGAAGTCATGAGATATCATGTAAATTACATACAAGACATAGGAAATCATTATTGATTGTATTAATAATAAATCAAGAGCAAAGCTTACAACCAAGTCTTGACATCGCAAGCCTTCTCGAAGGGTCCAGCAAGTATGTTTCTTCAAGCATTCACTCTCAAGGATGGGTATCCCAAAAAACAATATCTCTCTCTCACTCACAAGCTTTAATACAAGGATAAGGGCACTTCACAACCTCTTGCAAACTACTTAAAAATCCCACACTTATCACACTCACACCAAATCTATCTACCAAAATCAAATGCACTAGCAACACTATACAACCAAAAGAACTAAAGAACCAGTAACTAGTTGACCATAGCAATGGTGAGTGCTTTTATAGGAGGAGGAGCCTCCATGAAACGAGGGAGAGGGAGCTTATCCTCAAGGGAGGTTGCACAAGAGGTGAAACCACCATCCCAGAGGTGGAAAGGTGACCTAAATTGACCCAACAACCAGCTCTAGAAACATCCAAAAGGCCGACTGGAACTAATTTTCCAAATCTCGATCGTCATGGGTCATGAACTAGGGACTAGCGACGACGTTGCAACGATATAGTACATGACAGAGAATCGTTGCACATTTTAAGGGTTTACTAGCAATGATGCAGGAACTTAGTCAAAAGGGGTCAATCTTTAGCATTAGAGAGCATTTGCTTAATATTCTTGCATGAGTGGGAAGATATGAACACATTTATTTGACACATGACACAATAGAGGGACTGAGATGAGGACAGTGACAAATTACTGTGTAACAGATGCCCCCTAAAGCATGAAGCCCAAGATAGTGGGAGGGGTGAAATTCTTTACGAAACTGTCTGAACTAGAATACCAAGTACAAATGATATCTCTGATAGTGAAATACATGTAGTCTAGGCATGGGCGCAGCCATCCAAAACACATATGAAACTTGGTCTGTGGTATGGACGCAACCACCCAGCTAATAAGACCATGATAATGATAAAGGTATGGTCGCAACCATCCATGAAGACTCAGATATGATCTTAGCCATCCATCAAAGAGTAAGGTATGTAATCATGAACCAATCCACGCAGCCCGAACATAGGTAATCTTAGTTCGGAGTCTTGAAACCCAACCAATCATGGTACAAATTTGAGCATGCGAACAGATGTGATGAGGTTGAGTATGATAGAAAGTCGTTGGATTACCGGTCAATGATGGAAACCATTAACAAGCATGAGAGAACCCACCAATAATGCCAATGGCTCTCAAGGTATTGTCTAGTACAATCCACTAAGTGTGAAAAATGAGCTGAAGTTGAACACTCATGGAATCACCCAATCGAAGATCAATGATGAAAGTCTATCGTCAGGTGCGAAGAACTTGCCATTGAGGCATGCAAGCTCCAAGGTATCGAAAGGGATCTCTATATCTCCTGGATAGTGAGCTGATGTCGACAGAAGACGATCCATCATAGGAGGGCCATAGTGTTTCCCACATCAATGACACAAGATAAGGAACAAGTGGTAGATGGTGAAACGGATTATCAGAGGAGGAGGTAAGGGTGTAAACTGTAGAAGGATTATACTCTTGAACATATTGGCGACACAAATCCAAAATGTAGTAGCATTTAGGTACCAAGGGATCAGAGGCTTGATGGAGACAACATGGATCAGATGGAATGAGGAAAAATGGCAACCTAAAACCCCAGAAGGCCAAATGACGATATGAGGATATCCCAACCCAACAAGAAGCAAAAGTGTCGATGTTCAAGAGTGACTAGCTGTCGCCGGTAACCAATGATGATTCCCAAATTTTCCTCCACCATTACTAGTGAGTACCCAAATTATTTTTGGAAACAATCTTGAAGGGGATAGCATATGCTTGTAATATAAGTTCGACCTTCGGACGAATCCAACCTAGTGATAGTTTAACGAGCCCTAGGGAGGAGAAGCTCGAGTCTCATCATCGCGACGAGTCCAATATCATCAAAGTTTAATGAGTCTGACATAGGAAAAACTTGGAGTCTTTTTCATGTTTAAAGAGTTTGAAAAAGACATGGAAAAGAAAACTCCAGGGGGGTCCTTTTTCATAAATTTGTGTCCCTTGAACAAGAAAAAAGTAGAAAACAATACTCGTGAGAACTGCTTGACCATTAAAATCAAGGAGTGCCTTTCATAATTAGTGACCTCGATCTGAAAAAGTAAAAAAGTGATCGAAGACACGTCATTTCGTAACCAGTATCGAACCTGAAATGACAAAAGTCCAGCGATCTTTTCATGTTTATACGGTCATAAAAGAGCTCAAAGTGGATCGCCTTTTATTTTGTTTAACGAGTCAAAAGGGAAAACTCGATAATATTTTTGTCTTTTAGGTCGGAAAAGGGCTTAAAGAGGACTTGTATTGGAGGAACGAGTGGTATAAAGGGTAGCAACTAGTTCTGACAATGGTGGAACTGCTCAAAACATGTAATGGTCAAGAGGCTAGCTAATAAAACCACTCATCATTGTGGTTCCTCAGGAAAGGAAGAACAACCAAGTGAAAGCATATGATCTGCCAAAGAGATGGTGGCGATGGAATGAAACAACCAAGGCTCATCTAGCAGAATTTAGCGAATAAAAAAGGAAATCACGAGATGTAAATCAGGTATGGGTTCATGTTTACACAAGCTTGAACCATGGAGAACTCTGCTTGGATTCGGTTTTATGTTTACACAAGCTTGAAACGAAAAACTATGCTTGTTATGAGTTCACATCCCCCCAGCATTATAACACAAATCGAGGTACATGCCCCCCAAGCTTCATTGTAGCCAATGGAGTGGAAGGAATGAAGGTTCACTTTCAAGATCTTGGAAATACTCGACTTGGAGTTTACGAGATCTTAATCTAAGACTCGATTTGGAAAGGGAGTTTTTTAATTTTTTAATGAGGTTAATGCAAGAAAATAACTCTCCTCAGAACCCTTGTTTCATTTTTTAATGAGGTTGACATAAGATTAAGAAATTTCCTCAAGACTCCTTGTTTCATTTTTATAATGAGCTTGACAGAAGATCGGGAACTATGCTCGTGCCCTTGCTTCCTTTTTTAATGAGGTCGACACAAGAAAATAACTCTCCTCAGGCCTCCTTGTTTCATTTTTTAACAAGGTCAACACAAGAAAATAACTCTCCTCAGGACCCTTGATTCATTGGCCATATGAGAACATGGCTCCCAAAAGGTCTTCGTAGGATGGAAGAAGCATGCTCTGGGAGAAACACATGTCATTAGACACCAATGATAGTTTAGGTTCCAATGTCCCCAATACATGATGTACGAGACCATCTGCATGATCATCAGCAGAGGCAGAGATGGAATGGGTCGCCACATAATTGACCTGTGGCAAGGAAGGTACTGCTTGCGGATGAGAACACTTGGGGGATGATGGTGGTACAGAAGGCACCGAGTGACTAAAGAATGATAATTGATCAATAGCCACCATTCTTCCATCATGTGGAAAACAAACCACATGGAAAAGTGAAGAAACAAGAGCTCCCATGGCATAAATATAATCACGGCCAAGGAGAAGACTGAAATCTAAATCACCTTGGACAACCATCACGTCGATATAGACAATTTTTCCTCCCAAAGTAACAGGGAACTTCAGGAGGATCCCTAAAGGTTGTCTAGTTCCTCCATCAAAGTGGATCGCCATTTATTATGTTTAACGAGTCAAAAGGGAAAAATCAGCAATATTTTTGTCTTTTAAGTCGGAAAAGGGCTTAAAGAGGACTTTTCCTAGAGGAACGAGTGGTATAAAGGGTAGCAACTGGTTTTGACAATGGTGGAACTGTTCAAAACATGTAATGGTTAAGTGGCTGGCTAATAAAACCACTCATCCCTGTAGTTCCTCAGGAAAGGAGGAACAACCAAGTGAAAGCATATGAATATGGTGGCGATGAATGAAACAACCAAGGCTCATCTAGTAGAATTTAGTGGATCAAAATGGCAATCACGATATGTAAATCAGGTATGGGTTCATGTTTACACAAGCTTGAACCATGGAGAACTCTACTTGGATTTCGTTTCATGTTTACACAAGCTTGAAATGAAAAACTATGCTTGTTATGAGTTCACATGCCCCCAACATTATAATGCAAATCGAGGTACATGCCCCCCAAGCTTCATTGCAGCCAACAGAGTGGAAGGAATGAAGGTTCACTTTTGAGATCTTGGAAAGACTCGACTTGGAGTTTACGAGATCTTAATCAAAGACTCGATTTGGAAAGGGAGTTGTTTCATTTTTTAGCGAGGTTGACACAAGAAAAGAGCTCTCCTCAGGACCCTTGATTCATTGGCCATATGAGAACATGGCTCCCAAGAGGTCTTCATGGGATGGAAGAAGCATGCTTTGGGAGAAACACATGTCATTAGACACCAATGATAGATTGGGTTCCAATTCCCCCAGTACATGATGTACAAGACCATCTGCATGATCATCAGTAGAGGCAGACACAGAATAGGTAGCCACATAATTGACTTGTGGCAAGGAAGGTACTGCTTGTGGATGAGAACCAATGGAGGATGATGGTGGTATAGAAGGCATCCGGTGACTAAAGAATGAAAATTAATCAATAGCCACCATTCTTCCATCGTGCAGAAAACAAATCACAAGGAAAAGTGAAGAAACAAGAGCTCCCATGGCATAAATATAATCATGGCCAAGGAGAAGACTGAAATCTAAAGCACCTTGGACAACCATCACGTCGGTATAGACAGTTTTGCCTCCCAAAGTAACAGGGAACTTCAGGAGGATCCCTAAAGGTTGACTAGTTCCTCCATCAAATGCCAACAGATTCTATGTGACCAACATAAGCTGTGGGGAGCCCAAATCTTGCCAAGTAGTGGAAGGCATAAGACTGATAGACGCACCCTCATCCAAGACAGTGCCAGGTACTGCCTTATCATAGGCGTGTATAGTAATCCGGAAAGGCACATAGAATGGAAGGAAAAATGCAGTCAAATGACTCCATTCGAAGGAAATGACTAAACTATGTGGTGGGGATATCATATGATTGCCCCCATGCTCTGTCACCATTGCACAATTTACAAGGAAACTTAACCTTCTGCGGAGGAGTAGAAGGTGGTCCAACCTGAGATGTACTCAGAGCAATAGCTGCATAGGTGACCTCACATTTATCAGACTTCTTATTCTTCTTCATCATCTTCTTCTTCTTCTTCTTAGTCTCCTAGTTACTAGATGTGAAACTTTCACCAGGCGAAGGAGGAGATGAAGGTGAAGAAATAGGGGAAGAAGGTGCAGGCTCAACCTTTGAATCAAAGTGTCATGATTCAAATGAAGGGGACGGTGGAATAGGAGTCATGACGCTCGAGACCACTGAGGTTGAAAGCAACCAAATAGGCAACCTAATGGTTAACCCATGCAAGGACAATGTTGCCATATACGGAGCATCAACATTTTCAAAAGGCGAAAATGGACTAGGATTCCCATCTGGGGAATCCATAAATTTGTGTCCTGCGAGCTAGAAAAAAGTAGAAAACAATACTTGAGAGAACTGCTTGACATTACGATGAAGGATTACTTTTCGTAATTAGTGGCCTTGATCCGAAAAAGTAAAAAAGTGATCAAAGACACGTCATTTCATAACTAGTATCGAACCTGAAATGACAAAAGTCTGGTGATCTTTTCATTTTTATACGGTCATAAAAGAGCTCAAAGTGGACCGCATTTTATTCCATTTAATGAGTCAAAAAGAAAAACTCGACAATCTTTTCATCTTTTAAGTCAGACAAGGGCTTAAAGAGGACTTGTCCTAGAGGAATGAGTGGTATAAAGGGTAGTAACTGGTTCCGACAATGGTGGAACTGCTCAAAACATGTAATGGTTAAGAGGCTGGCTAATAAAACCACTCATCATTGTGGTTCCTCAGGAAAGGAAGAACAACCAAGTGAAAGCATATGATCGGCCAAAGAGATGGTGGCGATGGAATGAAACAACCACGGCTCATCTAGCAGAATTTAGTGGATAAAAACGACAATCACGAGATGTAAATTGGGTATGGGTTCATGTTTACACAAGCTTGAACCATGGAGAACTCTGCTTCGATTTGGTTTCATGTTTACAGAAGCTTGAAATGAAAAACTATGCTTTTTATGAGTTCACATGCGCCCAGCATTATAACGCAAATCGAGGTACACGCCCCCTAAGCTTCATTGCAGCCAACGAAGTGGAAGGAATGAAGGTTCACTTTCGAGATCTTGGAAAGACTCGACTTGGAGTTTACAAGATCTTAATCAAAGACTCAATTTGGAAAGGGAGTTGTTTCATTTTTTAGCGAGGTCGACACAAGAAAAGGACTCTCCTCAGGACCCTTGATTCATTGGCCATATGAGAACATGGTTCCCAAGAGGTCTTCACGGGATGGAAGAAGCATGCTCTTTGAGAAACACATGTCATTAGACACCAATGATAGATTAGGTTCCAATGATCCTAGTACATGATGTATGAGACCATCTGCATGATCATCAGTAGAGGTGGAGATGGAATGGGTAGTCACATAATTGACCTGTGGCAAGGAAGGTACTATTTGCGGATGAGAACCAATGGGGGATGATGGTGGTATAGAAGGCACTGGGTGACTAAAGAATGACAATTGATCAATAAACACCATTCTTCCATTGTGTGGAAAACAAACCACAAGGAAAAGTGAAGAAACAAGAACTCCTATGGCATAAATATAATCATGGCCAAGGAGAAGACTGAAATCTAAAACACCTTGGACAACCATCACGATGATATAGATGGTTTTGCCTCCCAAAGTAACAGAGAACTTCAGGAGGATCCCTAAAGGTTAATTGGTTCCTCCGTCAAATGCCAATAGATTCTGTGTGACCGACATAAGCTATGGGGAGCCCAAAGCTTGCCAAGTAGTGGAAGGCATAAGACTGAAAGACGCACCCTCATCCAAGACGGTTCTAGGTACTGCCTTATCATAGGCATGTACTATAATCTAGAAAGGCACATAGGATGGAAGGCAGAATTTAGTCAAATGACTCCAGTCAAAGGAAATGACTGAACTATGTGGTGGGGGTATCATATGATTTCCCCCATGCTCTATAGGAACCGAAGAAGGACCCTCTTGATTACTGGGGATAGGAGGGTCATTTTTGGACTCATGAGAATCTGACGAGACGTGAAGAACATGAGCATGACACTCTTCCGAAACAGATTGATCAACAGGTGGTGAACCCAAGTTGACACTCTCTCCAACCAATGGTTGGTCTAGAACAGGCTTAGCACAACCAAGCTTGGAAAGAGGAGGATGAAAAAGAGAAGAATATAAGTCGATTGCTTTGTCAATCGGGAGAGGGTCTGAAGAGAGCCTCTGATAACCAATGGGAAGTTGGGGTGAAGAAGCTGTAAGAGTTTCCAAAATGGCAGAAGCTTTATCCATGAGCAGACAAAGGTGAAGGGGATGGTTTCCTTCACACAGTCTATAGGGGAATTGAATCTTCCCTTTCTTCTGAGCGCTGCCAGTTGAGGATTGAACATCGATATGAGCTTCAAAGGACGATGAGGGATGAGGAACGTGAGACCATACTTCTAAGATCCTAGGAATGCTAGGAAAATCACGAAGAACATGGTCACCCTTGCATAATTTAAAAGGAAATTTAACCTTCCGCGGAGGAGTAGAAGGTGGTCTGACTTGAGATGTACTCGGAGCAATAGCTGCACAAGTGGCCTCACATTTATCGGACTTCTTCTTCTTCTTCTTAGTCTCCTGGCTACTAGATGTGAAACTTTCACCAGAAAAAGGAGGAGATGAAGGTGAAGAAACAGGGGAAGAAGGCATAGGATCAACCTTCAAATCAACATGTCGTGATTCAAATGAAGGGGACGGTGGAACAAGAGTCATGACGCTTAGGACCACTGAGGTAGAAAATAGCCAAACGGGCAAACCGATGGTTAACCCAGGCAAGGATAGTGTTTCCATATACGGAGCACTGGCATTTCTAAAAGGTAGAAACAGACCACGATTCCCATCTAGGGAAAGAACATGGCTGGTAGAATCAGGGAATGTTGCCATCAGGAACGAGCTTGAAAAACACTCGAACTGTAATGAAGAACTCTAACTGTTACCAGGAATATTTTATGGGCAGTAAATTTTATGACACAGGAACAAAACTTGACCTTTTCATGTTTCAAGAGTTGAGAAAAGGATGAAAAGGTGAATCTATCTCTTTCGAGGTTTAATGAGCCTGAAAGGACAAGTGCTCAGATGGACATTTTCTTTTAAGGAGTTCAAAAAGGAATGAAAGTGACTACTCTGGAGAACTAGGCAAAAGGTTTACCAAACAACCCATAAAACTGCATATACACCTTGGCAATCATATGAAAACCAAGGACTTTTCGTATGGTAGTCAATCTTCTCGAATGCTGTGTTCAGTGCATTACAGTTTGCAAGGTGGTAGACATGGCTTCGTAAGGATATAGGATGATAACCTAGTGGGGTCTCCCAATGTATACTCGACGATACTGGGAGCACAAGTCCGTACTAGGCAACTATTGAGTCACAGAAGGAGGAATCACCTAACCTTAAGAGAAAGCAATAGTGACTAGGTTTAACGATGACAGAGCACGTCTTTGGCCTAGACCTCTAAATAATATGCATTATGTTCCAATGCGTTGTAAGTTCATTTAGTTCATTTGAGAGTTGATCTTGAATTAGGTTTCGATTTCTAGGCCTTACCGTATGTATATCAAACCCTAGGATGCAGTTAGAATGAGTAAAGCATATTTCATTTCGATGAACACCTACTTAAAGGAGGGTAGAAAGTTCATCCCTGAACAAACACAAGTGAATGCAAACACTAAGAAACACAATGCATCAATACACTAATCTCATGATGCATCAATACTACTAATAAAAGATTTAGAGTTCTCTTTTCGTATATTAAGTGAATGCAATCCCTTAATTGTTATTTTTATTTTAATTTAGAGAGACAAACAAGCAAGTGTGAACTGATCAATCCAAACAATTGTGATCTATGCTTGGTAGTGAAGAAATAGAATCAACATAAAAAATTGGTTCAATAATCAACACTAAAAATCAACCAGCAAAAAAACAAGTAGCAACAAAGCCTCAAGAAAATCAATAAGACAGTTGTGGATGAACCTTGGATAGACGAATAACCCAAGCAAACAGTTTCTCAATGAAACCTTTAAAGAGCACGTTCTAAAAACACAAGACTCAGTCAATGAAACCAAAGATACAGTACCTTAACCAAAAGAAATCAAAACAAGCTAATGAGAGACAAGAAACAATAGGGGATAAACAAGATTGATGGATTCAGGAGGTAAAGTTGTAAAAACAACGTTGCAGGAATCGTCGCGGGTGTTACACTAACAACTAGAGACTAGTCGCTAGTGTTACACTGACAACTAGAGACTGGTTGCTAAAGTACACCTGTTTTCAGAGACAGTCCGATTTTAGGAGTCGTCACGGGAATTAAACTAGCAACTTGAGACGAAAGCCAAATAGTTGCAGGTACAAAGCTATAACATCAGCGATGTCATTGTGACTATTAGGCTATGTTCAATGATGATCTTACTTAAGAAAAAGACAAAGTAAAATCACCTAAATGACACTGGATTATTATTCCAGACAGTAAGGGGACTTCCCAAATTGACCCAAGTAACCCAAAAACGGATGGTTTAACCACAAAATTCAAGAGACACCAAATCAAAACCAAACAAAAGCAAACAAGAGAGAAAACGTACAAGGGACTCCCCAGCAGAGTTGCCAACTTGTGGAGTAGGAAAGTGTTCCCTCTGCAGATAGAGGAAACCCCTCTAGCCCTAGAGTGGGTATAGTCATAGCAAAGACAAAACAACAATTGATTCCCTTAAATAGTCATCGTTGGAGGCCTACCTCAAGGCAGTGGTTCATGAAGTTTTTTTGCACTGCTCCAACTTCCGTTTCCTTCTCCTTAATGACCAATCAATCTAAAACACCACAAGAAAACAACAAAGCACGTAACCAAGAATAACAATGATCTATTTACTCATAAAGTCAAGAAGTCATGAGCTATCAAGTAAATTACATACAAGACATAGGAAATCATTATTGATTGTATTAATAATAAATTAAGAGCAAAGCTTACAACCAAGTCTTGACATTGCAAGCCTTCTTGAAGGGTCCAGCCAGTATGTTTCTTCAAGTATTCACTCTCAAGGATGGGTCTCCCAATCAACAATATCTCTCTCTCACTCACAAGCTTTAATATAAGGTTAAGGGCACTCCACAACCTCTTGCAAACTACTTAACAATCCCACATTTTTCACACTCACACCAAAGATATCTACCAAACTCAAATGCACTAGCAGCAATATACAACCAAAAGAATTAAAGAACCAGTAACTAGCTGATCATAGCAATGGTGAGTGCTTTTATAGGAGGAGGAGCCTCCATGAAATGAGGGAGAGGGAGCTTATCCTCAAGGGAGGTTGCACAAGAGGTGGAACCACCATCCTAGAGGTGGAAAGGTGACCCAAAAACTAGCTCTAGAAACATCCAAAAGGCCGACCGTTTGATCTAATTCGCCAAATCTGGATCATTGCAGCTCATGAACTGGGGACTAGCGACGACGTCACAACAATACAGTGCATGACAGAGAATCGTCACACATTTTAAGGGTTTACTAGCGATGATGCACGAACTTAGCTAAAAAGGGTCAATCTTCAGCATTAGAGAGCATTTTCTTAATATTATTACATGAGTGGGAAGATATGAACACATTTATTTGACACATGACACAACAGAGGGACTGAGATGAGGATAGTGACAAATTACTGTGTAACAGGACACCGTGAACTTTTTGGAATCTAGGTCATTGGTCACTTTGGTTCTTCCCTTCCATGGAGGGATATACCCAGTAAGCCTTGAGATAGGCTCGATTTGTTCAACATCTATTTCTTTGACACCTTGATGTTCCTCCTCTTCTAAATCCACTACTTGCTCTGACTGTTTGTCTTTTTTATGCCTCTGATGCACCTCCAGATTCTTCCTTGGTGACATTCTTACTAGCACTGGCTTCTTCTGCTTCTCTTTTGTGGCCGTTTGTTTCTCTCTTGTAGTAGGTTGTTTCTCTTTTAAGGTGGATTTTTGTGGCCTTGGTGACCTTAGCATGGTAGGCACATGAGTTGAGGCTTCCATACTCGAAATCTTAGGGCTCAACTTGTCAAGCACAACAATGTCAGAATTCATGGTTTCAGCAGGGTTGGAGGTAGTCATGTTGTAGAATGGCCTTCTCATTCCTCGTAGGTAATGTAGCAAATGTGGGGCTTGCCAAGAAATCCTCCTAGAACCGACGACTCATAAACTTCAAACAACAAGTCAACTAGAGAAGTCTCAAAATTCAAAGTGTTCTTTGATGGTCCAAGATGTGAGATTTATAGGCATTTTTGAATTCAAATTTGACAGTCCCCCCCAAAATATGATAATAAATGCCTCTTTGGTGGCATATATTCAAATATTTTCACCATAAATAATGCCTACCCACTCCTCTAAACTGACTTTTGGCCATCAAATCATAAATAGTAACCTCAACAACTACTTTTGGACAAATCTATGCATCACCATCTTCCATGGTGCAGCTCATCCAGCATAGCTTCGCCTGTCACACCCCTATCATTTGTTGCACAACATTTCTACCACATTTTTCACCTCGTCGGGCATCATAGTTTATAGTCCTGTAATCCCTTAACATTGTTTGGATTACTGAGACACTCATGATACCATATAGTCATCGTGCAGGGGCATCATCCCCTTGTATAGCTTCAACCTACTTTCGTTCATTTTGCCAGGGAATGGTTCCCCATTCAGTGTCGCAAGGTGAACTGCACCACCATTCGTGATCTCCTTAATAACATACGACCCTAACCAGTGCATTTGAAATTTTCCTAGAAACTTTGTGAACATGCTATCATATAACAACACCAAATCATCCACCTTGAACATGCACAACTTAATATGTCAATCGTGCCATGCCTTCTCATATTCCTTTTTCACTTTCTGATGACATCTTGTAAGGAAGCATTCTTCGTCTAACTCCATGATCTGCGCAAGCCTTTCTTCCAAGGTCTCACAATCTGCCATCTCAGTCAGGGCTATAATCCTTAAACTGGGCACAATATACTCCATCGTCATGATTGCTTCCATGCCATAGACTAACCTGAATGGTGTTTGTCCTGTTAACTTTTTGCACGTCGTCCTATAAGCCCATAACATAGTAGGTACTCACACTTCCTAGTCATTCCTTTGCACGTTGGATACCTTTGTCAATGCATGCTCAAAAATATATTAAAAGCTTCCACCATTTCGTTCACCTATTGGTGATAGGGCATGCTCTTTTGGTGATATACCAAAAATTCTTCCAACATCGCACTGATCGTTTCATTCAAAAAATGCGTACCCCTATTGCTCATCAAAATATTTAGGCATCCAAGCCTTGTTAAGACATATTTGAAGAGAAATTTCACAATAGTGGCAACTGTACAATCCCTCACTTTCTACGCTTCCTCCCATCTAGTTAAATAATCTATCACAGTAATAATATATGTGTGCCTATCTTCTTTCTTGGTGGTTGTATGGGACCTATAAAGTCAATGGCCCATTTCTCAAATACTTGCAATGAAACTTGGGGATTTAAAGTAAATTCATCCCTTCACGAAGGCTGTCCTATCCTTTGGCAAGCATCACATGCCTTACAATATGCCTTAGAATCCTTGTGTAACGTTGTCCACCATAACCCAACGTGCAAAATCTTATGTGCAGTCGCTTTCCCAGCATATTGGTCTCCTGCCACTCCCCCATGGGCTTCAGCTAGGATACTCATTCATTCAAACTTTGAAACATACCTTCACAATATCTCATCCGACCCCATCTTATACAAATGACCCACAATTACTGAAAAATCAGTAGTACGAACTAATAACTTCTTTTTTTGAGAGGAATAGCCTTTAGGAGTTGTTCCCATGGTTAAAAACTGAATAATGTCGGAAAAGTGGTTGCCAGTGATGCATACTACAAAGAGTTGCACGTCCGCCAGTCCTTCCTCCAAACCACTTGGTTCCTCATCTATTCAATCCTTGATAGATGGTCTAGACCTACATTCAACCTTCTCGGCTTCACAATCACCTCGAAGTCATATTCCTGGAATAATAGTAACCATCGACATATATTCCCCCCAACATAGGATTATTGACGAGGTACTTCAACACGGAGTGATCTCTATACATTTTGAAGTGTCCAACCAACAAATAATGTCTAAACTTTTGTACCGTGTAGACCATCGCCAATGCTTCTCGCTCTGTGGTGGAGTAATTATTTTCAGATTTGGATAACTTCTTTCTAGCGAAAACTATCAGATGATCGATCTCTCCCTCTCCTGCTTGTGTTAATACTTCTCCTAGCACAATACAAGAGGCATAAACATGCACATGAAACTCCTTTTTCTAGTTGGGAAACACCAAGATAGGTTCTATCACCATTTTCTCTTTCAAGACATGTAAGATGCGCTGGCAGTCTTCATCCTAGCAAAACATCGCATCCTTTTTTAACAATTTCTCCATCAGTGCGGTTATCTGGGCATATGCCTTGATGAACTTAATGTAGTACCTAGTATGTCCCAATGTCGCACCAACTATTTCACATTCCTAGGGGGTTCCAAATTCACAATAAACATGATCTTTGTAGGGTCCAACACCAATCCCTTCTTATATACAATGTGGTTGAGCAGAATCCTAAAAGGCACACAAAAATCCACCTCTTCAAGTTCAGCGTGATCTGATATCTTCGACAAGTATCCAACATGAGGTGCAGATTTGCAACATGGCCCTTCACCAACCCAAACACTATCAAATCATAAAAATACACTTCCAAAAATTTATGAATAAATTCTTTGAACCCGGGAAAATATTGCAGGTGTGTTCTTCAATCCAAATGGAATTATTGTATATTGGAAGCAATTGCACTCTGTCACGAAGGTTGTTTTTCTTTGATCATCTGGTGCAATATTTATTTGACGATAACTCAAAAATATATCAGCGAATGAATATGCATCCTATCCGCCAACATTCTCTAATACTTCATCAGTAAACGGTGTCGGAAATGGGTCATGCACACAAGCATCATTCAACTTCCACAAATCTATGCATATGCGGATTTCACCCTTCTATTTCTTTTGTTGGACCATTATTGGGCTTACTCAATCATATTCTTCTACAGGCTCAATAATTCTAGCTTCCAACATCTTATCTAGTTCTAGGTGCACCTTTTGCTTATACTTTGGGTTCAATCGATAAGGTCGCTGCTTAATAGGCTTCACATCTGGTTTCAATGTAATCTTCATAATGCCTAAATATCCTACAATTCCTTTCAAATCTGAAAACTTCGTGGGAAATAAGTCTTGGTACTCGCGCAATAGCTCAACTACCTTATCAACTATATAAACATCCTAATAATCTCCTATCTTCACGAACTTGGGTTCTTCTTCAGACCCAATGTTTACCTGTTGAGTTTTCAGAGGCTTTGATATATCTAGGTTTTCTACCTTCGGTCCTTTGATGTTGTGTTGTCCATCAATCTCAAGGATGGTAATATTCAAGGGTCATCTTCTTCTGTAGTAGTCACATTATATCATTCCAATGCATGGCACACCTATGTAGTCCAATTTGGTTGAGTCCATTCTATTAGTTCCTTCGACATTCTAAATATAACTAATTTTATTTCTTGCAGTGCTTCATTAATGATTTCAAAGTCATATTCCAAGCTAAAGGTTAATAGAAAACTATCCCTTAACACATCCCATGGTGAAGCTCTATCTCCAAATACCAGCTCATTGGGATCATATCTAATGTATGACAGAATATATGGACCCACTCTGGTTGTGGTTTTGTTCCCCAATCCTTAGTCCATCGTGCTAAATGATCACGTGAATCATCCTTGCCATTGTATATTTTTTTCATCCTGGTATTAGCGTACGCAAACTGTAATTTCATCATTCTTTGGTATTCTCTCCATCCAGCAAATATTTCCTTGTGCGTACCCCACCAACGGGTAGGCATAGCACGCAACGCTAATTCCAGTTCCCGGAATTGATGCTATTTCGGTACTTCTCTTTCAAATTCATCTAAAAACAATTCCACATCAGTCAACCCATCATAATGTGGAAGGTTTCTTACCTCAGTCGAGATGCACCTTAGCGACTTGTTCATCATGTTATAGCAGAGTGTAGATACTTCATGCATCCAATTATGCTAGTTTTCAAGATCTTCATCTGAATCTGAGGCGTAAGAGTTATCCCTGTCCCATGTGATTCATTCATTAGCTGTAGGATTGATCCAATCCTCATCGCACAATGTTATATTTTATATCTGATTGAGATCATCGTCACTATCCACATAGTCGTGCAGAGTTTAGGTATAATGCATTCCTTCGGCAGGGTCTAATTGCACTACTACCCTGAGCGACTTCTTCTCAAAGGACATCTTTCACTTTTGCAAGTTGATTACTCAATTCATATCGATGGCCCAGTCAATTCCTAACAGTGCGGGCTATGGGTTACTATAATCCACTATCTCAATGACTTTAAAGTCAACCAATGCACTCACACCTTCAATATCCACTGTCACACCATATAAGCACCTCATTGGGATAATCTTCTGTTGATTTTCCATGCGCAACTGAATAAGAGACCACTACAGTGGAGGTCTCGCCATCCTCTCCTATGATTTCTTAGGCAAGACATTCACATCAAACCCTAGATCCAAGATTACCTGGTCCATTTCGTATTGACCAATCTGCTGCTCCGTAGGAGTCCTTTCCTTATTGCAACACTTTTTCATTAAGTCTTGCAATCATTCGATGACCTTTTGATCACATAGAAGCTTCATACAAGTCTTTAGAAAGGTAGCTAGTATTGAAGGGTCTACTTCTTGAGTCGCATTAGTCTCAAGCATTTTCTCTTGACTTCCTAAGATGGAACGTTTCTTTAGTGTGATTCAGATCAAAGTCGACTTCCTTCTCAATAGTCTTGCATACCCATCCCTCTTCCTTAGGTCACTTACCTTTATCTGCGCTAGTTTTATACCACTTATTAACACAATGTTTATGTTCTAATCCTCTTCATGGGGCTCATCCCTCATCATCTGAATGTTCTGGGTAGGCTTGTGGGGTTGTGCCTTCTTCTCTTACATATTTTCCATAAGGACTAGACATTCCTTTATGACATGATCAAACTATCGACAATACTGACACGAGGGATATGTGGAATTTGGAAAATCACACGTGAAGAACCTTGCTTCACCATAGTTATAGAAGATCACTTGCCCATGCCCTCGCCCTAATCTAACAACTCCCCCTTGGCCTTGGCCTTGGAATCCCCCACACCTTGATCCTGAGGTTGGATTTCTACTTGCATTTTGAAGGTAGGGGTTCTATCCATCATCAACTCATAACTTCTACAATGGCACTCATCATGCCCTATGAAATTACAAAAGTTACAAAATAAATGCTGAGGGGTTTGTACAAACTTTTGCAATATATGGGAGTTATCAGTAGCATGATGTCATGTAACCTGACAAATAGTGTACCATAATGCATCTATCATGCTCGTCCCAATATTAGTCCCTAGTTTCAGGGGTATAGGCCCCCCCTATAAAATAATTCTTAAAGACTAGGCGATGATACTTATCATGTCCATGGGTTTTACATTTTAGACACTAGATCTCAGCACGCACCTCCGACTTCCCTTTCCTTCCTTTCTTTAGGCTCTGCAGCTTGAAGTGTAGGCTCTCCAACTATGAATGATCTATTGTATGCTAAGGTTCGTATCTGGAATAGGTGATGCATGTAGCCTCGTCATGATCTCTAAGGATTCTTCTTGTGTTGCTATCTTCTGCTATGACAGAGGTATTCTTAAATGCGGCAAAAACGATGCTATAAACCAGTCGCAATGTTGGGCATCTGAGATTTGCATATTAGCTTGCCTTATCTGACACTTCAATCTCTCATGAAAGTCCCATCTCATCAACTCTCATTCTAATCTCCTTAAATTCAATTACTGATTGTGCCTCTGACTTAGGCCTACTGAACTCCTTGTTTAAAGCTATATGGGTATCTGCCAACAACGCATTGGGGTTATCAGTGCAATACTTGATATACCATGTTAATGTGTATTTTTGTAACCAATTGTTCTTTCTTAGTATTATCATTGGTAATCTGTTGTGATGTCCACACAACTCCTACAAGAAACCAAAACTATTTTGGATCTTCATCCCCCATTCCCGTAAAGATCAGCATTTTCATCACGTTCACCATGTTGAATGGTGGAAGTGGAGGTGGAGGAGGTGAAGGCATAGGTGTATGTGGTGGAGGTGGAGGTGGAATTGATGGATGTGATATCCTCGGAAGACCCTGAGTTATTAACTTAACTATACTTTGAGGCGTAGTCAGTACCACCCCTTCATTGTCGCTTTAAGGATTTTCAATGAGTAGACTATATTCTAGGTTGGATCCTCCATTTCTTCTAAAGAGTCTCTCATTTTGAGTAACCCCAAACATCAAAATAACTACATAGCCCTCTTTTCACATAAAAACATTTTAATCCAAGTCTTCAGTGAGTTCAAATACTTACCTCGTGGTCCTTTAAAGATCCTTTGTTATAACTGATGTTCCTTTCAATTGTGAAATAAGTCACAAAACTACCCAATGTGTGCTTAACCCAGTGATCCACTGTGTTGTGTGTGGAGCATGATTGTTCAGAGGTCTTTGTTTCAGCCGGATGTATACCCCAGGAAGTTTTGTACACCCCTCCACACGGGGGGGACTTGTCCCCCCCGCGGGGGTCCGGGGGGGCTCATCCCCCCTGCTGGGGGGTCTGGGGGCCAGCGGTCCCCTGGCGGGGGCTCGGGGGCAGCACCCCCGAAGCCAGAAAAAAACTGTAAAATTGCCTTGTAAAAGTATAGTAATTTCTAGTCAATCTGGGTTGTTCATTAGGCGGATGATCTGACGATAGAACTTATGTTTAGTTTAGGGTTTTTTTTCCCTAGAAGGCAACCCCTCTATTTGTATGAGGGTATTGTATTTGAGGCTGTGAAATAGATGTGTATTCTGTGAGCGAGAAACAGAGAGGTGAGACAGTGAGAGAAAACAGAGGATATTACAGCGGATTTGTTGTAGGTTGTGTCTCTTCATTTTGTTGGATAATAGAAAGGAAGGACTAGCTGTTCGGGGTGGACGTAGCCCAAACTGGGTGAACCACGTATATCTGTGTCTCTCTTGTTTTGTGCGTTTTCTGTGTTTATATTTCTGCAATATTTTATGTGTTACATTGCTCCGTAATATATAATTTTCTAACAAGCCGAAGGTCTATTTGGCTGATAAACTCGCAGGAAAGAAGGGTTCCTGGTTCGAGTGGGAGCAATGGCGGAAGATGGTAAGTTTAGGGTCGAGAAATTTAACGGCCAAAACTTCTCGCTGTGGAAGATGTAGATGGAAGATTATCTGTATCAGAAAGATCTATAACTACCATTGGGCGGAAAAACAAAGATGCCGACAGGTATGAAAGACGAAGAATGGAACCTTCTCGATAGAAAGGCCCTCGGAACAATACGGTTGTGCCTTGCTGCGTTAGTCGCCTTCAACATTTCGAAGGAAACCACGACAGAGGGTTTGATGCAGACGTTGTCGAAACTATATGAAAAACCCTCGGCCTCAAACAAGGTATTTCTTATGAAACGGTTATTTAATATGAATATGTCGGAAGGTGGATCTGTTGCAAACCATTTAAATGATTTTAATACAGTTACAAGTCAGTTAAGTTCTGTAGGGGTAAACTTTGATGATGAAGTTAGAGCTCTGTTATTCTTGTGCTCATTACCAGAAAGTTGGAATGGTTTGGTAATGGCCATTAGTAACTCCGTTTCTGGATCTAGTACTTTAAAGTTTGATGATGTTGTCGGTGCTATCCTTAACGAGGAAATGCGATGGAAAAGCTCCGGTGAGACATCAGGAAATGCTTTGAGTGCAAAGTCTAGAGGAAGAAAAATAGAAAGAGGAAAGAGCTCAGGATATCGCAGTAAATCAAGGAAAGGCAAATCCAAGTCCATATTGGGGATAGTGTGCTGGAAATGTGGAAAGAAAAGACACCTAAAGAAAGACTATAGATCTCTGAAGGGAAAAGAAGGAGATACACAGCAAGAAAACAATCATGAAGCAAATGTGACAGGTGAGGTGTTACAAGATTCTTTGATTCTTTCTTTCGAAAATATTACTGATTCTTGGGTGGTAGATTCAGGGGCTTCATTCCATGCCACACCTGATAAGAAATACTTTCATGACTATGTTCAAGGAGATTTTGGACAAGTTCATCTGGGTGATGATAAACCCTGTAAAATCATTGGAATGGGTAAGGTTCTTGTAAAACAGCAGAATGGAAACCAATGGCTATTAAAGGAGGTAAGGCATGTTCCAGATCTAAAGAAAAATCTAATTTCAACAGGACAGTTAGGCGGTGAAGGTTGTGTGACAACTTTCACAGATAAAGCTTGGAAGGTCACCAAAGGAGCCCTGGTAATAGCAAAAGGAAAAAAGGTTGGTACATTGTATTTATGCAATGGTATTTCTAACTCTGTTAATGCTTTAACTTCCAAAGTAGAAAATGTAGCATTATGGCATCATAGGCTCGGACACATGAGTGAAAAAGGGATGAAGATTCTTCACTCAAGGAATTTGTTGCCAGGTTTTAAGAATGTTGATTTGGACTTCTGTGAGAATTGCATTTATGGAAAACAGAAGAGAGTCAGATTTCTCAGAGTTGGGAAAGAAAAGAAGAATGAAAATTTAGAGCTTGTGCATACAGATGTATGGGGACCTGCTTAGGTATCATCTCTCGGTGGCTCTCATTATTATGTTACTTTTATTGATGATGCAACTAGAAAAACTTGGATTTATTGTATTAAGAATAAATCTGATGTATTTGATACTTTCAAGAAATGGAAAGCTTTGGTTGAGATTGAGACAGGAAAGAAATTGAAGTGTCTTAGATCAGACAATGGAGGTGAATATTGTAGCAAAGAGTTTGAAAGGTACTATTCAGAGCATGGAATTCGCAGAGAGAAGACAGTTCCAAGAACACCACAAGAAAATGGTGTGTCAGAAAGGATGAATAGAACAATCATGGAGCGTGCAAGGTGCATGAGATTGCATGCAGGATTGCCTTTACAGTTTTGGGCAGATGCTGTAGATACTGTTGTTTATCTAATAAACAGAGGGCCTTCAAGTTCCTTGGATGGTGGTGTTCCAGAGGAAGCATGGAAAGGTAAATAGGAAAACTACTCTTTTTTAAAGCCTTTTGGTTGTGAGGCCTTTGTCCATATTGATAAAGAAAATAGAACAAAGCTTGAGGCAAAGTCAAAGAAATGTACCTTTATTGGATATGGTGTTAATGATTTTGGTTATCACTTATATGATTATGAAAATCACAAAATCATTAGGAGAAGAGATGTAATATTCAATGAAAAGGTCTTGTATAAGAATCAGTTGCAGGAAAAGAAGTAAGAAAAAGAAAACAAGGAATACGCAGTTCTTGACAAAATCACTGAAAAAGTAAAGGTGCCTGAAAATAATAATAATCAACAACCACAACAACAGCAACCACCACAACAACAACATGCACCCCAAACACCTGAAAGTGGTGTTAGAAGATCTACCAGGATAAGTAGACCCCCTGAACGATACTCTCCTTCATTATATTATTTATTGTTGACTGATTCTGGTGAACCCGAATGTTATGAAGAAGCAGTGCAGGTAGAAACCAGGAAGAAGTGGGAGCAAGCCATGAAGGAAGAGATGGACTCCTTAGCACATAACCAGACTTGGGACTTAGTCAGGTTGCCTGCAGGTAAAACAACATTGCAGAATAAATGGGTTTATAGGCTGAAGGAAGAAGATGGAGGAAAATAGAGGTACAAAGCTAGACTTGTGGTAAAGGGGTTTGAACAGAAGAAAGGTATTGATTTTGATGAAATATTTTCTCCTGTTGTTAAAATGACTTCAATCAGAACTATTTTAAGTCTTGTAGCAGCTGAAGATTTGCATCTTGAGCAGTTAGATGTAAAGACAGCCTTTCTCCATGGGGATTTGGAGGAAGAGATATATATGCAGCAGCCACAAGGATATGAGGTGAAAGGGAAGGAGAAACTAGTGTGCAGGTTGAAGAAGAGCTTGTATGGCTTAAAACAGGCTCCAAGGCAGTGGTATCTAAAATTTGACAAGTTTATGTCTGAACAAGGTTATATTAGATGTCACTCTGATCATTGTGTTTATTTGAAAAAGCAAAATGATGGCAGCTATATTATATTGTTATTGTATGTGGATGACATGCTTGTTGCAGGATCTAACATGCAGGAAATAAATGTACTCAAAAGAAAATTAGCAAATTCATTTGCAATGAAGGATTTGGGAGCTGCAAAACAAATCCTTGGTATGAGAATCACTAGAGATAGGAAAAATCACAAATTAACATTGTCTCAGAATGAGTACATACAAAAGGTGTTGAAAAGATTTAATATGCACAATGCAAAACCAGTTAGTACACCTTTTTCTAGCCATTTCAAACTTAGTAAGGAAATGTGCCCAAAGACCCAAGAAGACATGGATTATATGTCTAAAGTTCCATATGCATTAGCGGTTGGAAGCTTAATGTATGCAATGGTCTGCACAAGGCCTGATATTGCACATGTAGTGGGAGTTGTAAGCAGGTACATGAACAATCCAGGAGAGGAACATTGGATGGCAGTGAAATGGATTCTCAGATATTTGAAAGGCACCACAAATCAAGCATTATGCTTTGGTGGTTCAAACATCTCCCTACAAGGATATGTTGATGCAGATATGGCAGGTGACAGAGATAACAGGAGGAGCACTACAGGATATGTATTTACTGTTGGAGGAACAGTTGTCAGTTGGGTTTCAAAAATCCAAAGTGTTGTTGCACTTTCAACAACAGAAGCAGAGTATGTTGCTGCTACAGAGGCTAGTAAAGAAATGATTTGGTTACAAAGGTTTATGGGTGAGTTGGGTAAGGAGCATGATATGGGCACGTTATACAGTGATAGCAAAAGTGCCATTCATCTTGCAAAGAACTCAGCATTTCATTCCAGTACTAAACACATACAGCTCAAGTATCATTTCATACGATCAGTGTCGGAAGATGGAGAGTTGAAGCTGGAAAAGATACACACTAGCCAGAATCCTGCAGATATGCTAACAAAAGTTGTAACCAGGGAGAAACTGAGAACATGCTCAGTTTCAATTAGTCTTCAAGGATGACGATGAAGATGAGAAACAACCAGGTCCAAAGAGGAGTCATTGTCCAGCAAATGAAGCAGCGGTGGAGTTGCTACAATCATTCTCCAAGTGGGAGATTGTTGTGTGTGGAGCATGATTGTTCAGAGGTCTTTGTTTCAGCCGGATGTATACCCCAGGAAGTTTTGTACACCCCTCCACGCAGGGGGGACTTGTCCCCCCCGCGGGGGTCTAGGGGGTCCGGGGGCCAGTGGTCCCCCGGCGTGGGCTCGAGGGCAGCGCCCCCGAAGCCAGAAATAAATGTAAAATTGCCTTGTAAAAGTATAGTAATTTCTAGTCAATCTGGGCTGTTCATTAGGCGGATGATCTAACGGTAGAACTTATGTTTAGTTTAGGGTTTTTTGCCTTAGAAGGAAACCCCTCTATTTGTATGAGGGTATTGTATTTGAGGCTGTGAAATAGATGTGTATTCTGTGAGCGAGAAACAGAGAGGTGAGACTGTGAGAGAAAACAGAGGATATTACAACGGATTTGCTGTAGGTTGTGTCTCTTCATTTTGCAGGATAATAGAAAGGAAGGACTGGGTGTTCGGGGTGGACGTAGCCCAAACTAGGTGAACCACGTATATTTGTGTCTCTCTTGTTTTGTGCGTTTTCTGTGTTTATATTTCTGCAATATTTTATGTGTTACATTGCTCCGTAATATATAATTTTCTAACGCACTGCTCGCATGGTATTGCTTCCTGATGCTTTAAGATGTCACACCAGTTCAGGAGTCTATACTATAGGGCCTTCAAGCCTCCATGTCCCTTAACTGTCAGCTAATTTAGATAACCACTCGTATAGTTCTTCAGGAAGAAAAAGAAACACACGTCGGTCTCTTCTGTGTAAAAAAATCTCTGCAACCACTATTCCTTGGATAATTTAGGGCTCCTGTTCTCTTGAGCCATGAATGCGTGCAATTTTTTATAGATGCACTTATCAAGCTCTTTCTTTGTAGCAAACCATTTATCGCACATCTCTTAGATAGATCCCGGTCCTTGTAACATAACCATTTGTTGTCTTAAGGGGCCCTCACCAAGGTTGAAAGTTGTTCATGCCAACCAACAAAACCCTAATTGTTGGCTCTTTCAGCAACAACCTATGTAGTGTAGGCTGTAGTCTCAACCAAAGCAATATTGAGGGATGTTAGAACCAGGTTTCTACATCCAAGGACATGTGATAAATGGTTCTTAGGCTTTGACAACTCAGATATGCCTTCATGAAGATCGGTATCCTTCTAGGGCTCATCACCGTAACTAAGTTAAAATGGCTTCTAGACCTTCACGAAGGTCTATGATCAACCTTTTTGGACCTTAACCAAATTATTTATCTATTTTCGTGCATCAATAAACAACCCTAGATCTTAATTCACACAGATCTATTTAATTCATCAGAAACATAGCAAAATTAACTATTATCTTTTTGGAACAAGATAACTACTTAAATCATGTATTGATAAGACATATCCAGTGATTTCGCGCAACGTTCATTCATTATTTCATAAAAACATATCATTAAGTGTCAAAATATAACATAAATAGGTTCAACAAAAACGCACAGTAATTCACCAAAATCAGTCTTTATTGATCTTCAGTGTTTAGATTACACACTCGACTATCCTACACACTTAGCTGTAGGGTTCTGCGCACTGAACTGCAAACTCTACCGAGGCCTCCTGCGCACTCAATTGCAAGAGCCTTCCCTTCTTCACCTAAGTACAGGAAGTAAAAAATTACTTCCTTGACACTTCCCCAAGACAAGAAAACCCTTCAGGATACCCACTTCTCTATCAAAAGTTATCCCTAAGACTCGTTATGACTCAACTACTTATACCTTTCCTTTATACAATACCATGGTCCATGGACCATGGGTCAGTCTCAAAATTTGACTTAAATATTTATGAAAATAAGGGGCTAAGACCCCTTTGACACCTATCTATCTGTGCGCTCCGCATCCACATATCTTAGTGAGTTTACATATTTTACAAAAACATATACAAAATTTGGGTTAACTAACCCCAAAAATGACCCTAGGGACCCTATCCCAACATAATATTTATATAATAAACTTTCATGGGAATCAATTAATTAAGAAAAATAGTGAATCCTTAAGCACTTGATAAGAAAATGATAAGAATCTTGGGTTTTATTCTGAAAGGGAAATTAGCACAACATTACTAATTTGGTCCATTTGAGATCAGGGTTAGTGTGAAGTGGTGTTTGAGGCTAGAGACCATCATAATTATAATTTCAATAGAAGTTTATCGTGGGTCAAAAAAAGAGAGGTGGTTGTTGGATTGAGGGGGCGTGACCTAGGTTCAGAGTTAATTAGCCAAAAAAATCCCTACACTACTGGCCCCTTCAGCATCAACTCATGGATTGCGGACTGAAGTCTCACCTGAAGCAGTATGGGGGGATGTTGGAACCAAGTTTCTACACAATTGAGATGTCTAAGGTGCCAATTTAGTCCAACTATGCCTACCTTCATGCAGGTCACTCCATGCACTGTCTTGACCTCTAATACCTTTGCAATCTATTATAATCACCTTTTGCACAGCCCTAACTAGTGGCTGAGATGATTTTTCATTCCTATGGAAGAATCCTGCGCTATTTCCCCAAATTACACCACGTATCTTACTTATCTTCTTAAAGGTCTTAGTTAACTTCGTGTAAACAAATATTCTATCTTGCATTCACTTATTCAACACATTCATACATATTCTCGCATCATATAAGCATAAAAGTGCAAGGTATATTCAATGTAATAGATGCATTAAACAAGAAATAAATACGCAGAATGGATATGAAACTTTTCTTTATTAATGCTCCAACTGTTATAGACTCGACTCACCCTATGCACTCAGCTGTAGAATACTAGGCCTCTACGCACTTAGTTGCAAATCCTTCTCTTACTCTAGGACACAAAACTAGACTTTACACTTCAGATATGACTCAATCCTTCATCCTTATCCTTATTATTCCATGATCTATTGATTACTTAGAGCCTCACTCTATTTATACAATCCCATGGTCCGCAAACCATGGGTAAATATCTACAGCTGACATTACATTACAAAATTGAGGTTGGACAACCATATGACTCTTTTACAAACTACGTGCTCTGCACCCACAAAATGTGGATTCTGTATATCAAGGGCACAAATTTTGACCAAAAGCTGGGCTCTAAGCCCCAAAACTTTCCTTGGGGGATCTTGCGCCCAACAAGCCCCCAACAAAAACATTGTGACTCACCCTTGAGTCACTCTATCGGTGTGGAGATCTTTGCGTGAAGACATCCCAACTCTGTCTAGATCGCTACAAGATCAACAACGCACTGAACGACTGCTTGCTACACTTCCTGGACACATTGTTTAGAGACCGTTATAGATGAACTACCTCCCTGAACCTATTCTTGCATTCCTTGCATCTATGTGAGCTTTTCTTCAATAGAGGCTATAATGATATATGCCTCATCAATCCACAACTGTAAGAGCACCTTCAGAACTATTTCCTTATGTTGAGCAATATCCACCTTCTCCTTGAGCACTTCTGCCTGTTGCATCGGTGCGAGCCTCTGTGTAAGGGAAATTGTTTGCATGGTCCCTTTTACTTCATCATATTTCTACTATAGCTCATGCACCTCTGCTTCTAGATGTTGTATGTTTGGGTCCTCCTACAAAGAGGTGAGAACCTCGAACAGCTTTGTGCAGTCTTTCACTGCACTGTTGACCTCCACTATTGCTATTGTAATTGCACTGGCGCACTGTTCCTTAACCTCTGGTGGAGTTGAAGGCTGCGCCTTCAATTGTAGTTCGAATATTTGAAGGTTCAGCTCCAGTTGAACCTTAGCTAACTCTTCATTTGCCTCACGCACCCCTTTTTCTAGTTTCTAGATGCGCGCCTATGCTAGTTCCTTTGCTTGGATGGCCAACTCCAGGACCATCTGGCAGGCTTCCTCAATCACCTGCACTAGCTCTCGGTTCTGTTCCACTACCTCATCGCATTGCAGGCTCAATTTTTTAATGTTGATGTGATTCTCGCTCATGACGTGGAGCACACGACCCTCTCTGGTTTTCAGTTCTACAGTAACTTCATCCTACAGAATGTAGAACGTCTCCCGAGGGAGCGCAACCATATTTATCTTGATCCCCTTTAGCCCACTGACCATAGGCTTTTCTGCCTCATTTTCTATAACAAGTGCTCCCTCTGGCAGCACTATAATTTTGGTCATTCTGGCGAGCAACATTTCCTCAACCGCGGACATGCCTACCGCGAGGCTGGTTGACAGAGTGTCAGCTTGTGGAGTGCGCACCTACAACTCTTGTATCTGTGCTCGGAGGGCCCCCAACACCATATGGTTTTCCTCCGCAAACTGTTGGGGGGCCTCTGTGGTGACGTCCCTCACCATCTCCCCAATGCCATGTAGATCCCCCTCAGTGAGGGTGATCTGGTCGAAATAAGTTTTTGAATCCTTCGACTTCTTCCATGGCCCTACCTACTCTCTTGGGCACTTTCATTTCAGGTGTGTGGACACTATCTGCGGGTGATCCAAAATGGATCTAGAATAGACTTCTAAGTCTAAAATGTTCCTCACAGAGGAAAATGAAAGTCTAGGGCTACTCCTAGAAATAGTCCCATTGTGTAGATCTTTTCATTTTGAATCTACTGCAATTTGAATGGTCTAAAATGGACTTCAGATGAAGAAGTTATCGCAGAAAGAAATTTTCCGTTTTCCTTTGAAAAGAAGGCAAAATCTTATGAAAATGGGCTTAAGGCCTTATATGCAAAAATCGCATGTGAAAGGTTTAAAGTGTGGATTACAGATTGGATCCATGAGATGTATCGGGTTGGAGTGATGAAGGGATAAAGGCCTCGCAGGAGGAAAAGGTGACATGCGATTAGCGATTGCGATATCAACGATCGGAACGATCGGGATGATCGGCGATCGAAGGAGTAGAAGGACCCCACCGATGCGATACGTGAGGTGTGATATCGGAGATTGGTGGATCAATAGATCGGTGGATGGCATGGTCAAAGGGAAGACCCCTAAGACCATTGCGATTACGATGTGCGATATAGCCCCGGGGCCGATAGCGATACGTCGATATCAGTGATCGGTGATCCCTGATATAAAGGGCCATTAACAACACGACATATGATAACCGATAAGGGCCGGACTCAATGGGATTATAGACCCAATTCCATAATATTTCAAATCTGGGAATCTGGGATTTGTTTGTATTTCTCGTGTATTGGTCTTTTTGGCCAATACGCCATGCGATTGCGATTTGCGATGGGATGGAAGACCCGATAGGATTTTAAGTGGGATCCTATAATATTTGAAGTTCGGGAAAATGTTAAATCATGTGTTTTTGTCAGTTTTTCCTGTGTATTGCGTTTTTGGCTATTTCAATGAGAGGAAGGCTGAATGCTTGGGTTTTCCTGTGCCGATCGATTCACGGCAATGAGAAACTGATTCTTTTGGGGAAATGCATGGTTTTCCATGATGGAGGATAGTAACCAATGCATTACAAAAACACAGAGAGCACGATTGACCAGGCGTCATGGGGAGATTGTTGAAGGTCGCTGGAAGGTTGCTAAGGTGCACTTGGAGGTTGAGCGAAGCATTGATGCATGCAAAGGCCAAGAGAAGCTCAGAGAGCCGAGAGCCAAGAGCCAGAGCTCAAGATAGTTGCACAGAACCAGAGGTTCGATAGCAGCAAAGAGCTGAGAGCCAGAGCCAGAGCCAAGGATAATATGGTGTTCTAAGCCCATTGTTTTTGTGTAATCCAATGTAGTTGAGCATGGAGCTTGTAAGAAAACTCATGCCATAATCCCAGAGAGCCTAGTCGAGTTAAATAGAGCTTAAGGAGACGTAGCCCAAGAGTTTTGGGTGAACTCCATATTAATATTGTTGTTATGTGTGTATGTTTATTTGCTGCATTATTTACTATCACATGTGTTTAAATATCAGCATAAGCAACAGAACTTACAACAATTAACAGTTAAAGGAAAACATATGCATACACCTATTTTCAAGGAATTTTAATTCCACAATTAGTTAATCACTAGATATTGGGAATATATATATATATATATATATATATATATATATATATATATATATATATATATATATATATATATATATATATATATAGCTTTGGAGTTGGAGAGGTTCTTGTAAGTTAGACATGAAGCCTTTAGAGCCCCATTTTCAAATTAGGTGGTATCATGATGCAAGTGGTATCAGATTAGAATGCGTGATTGACAGAGCAAAGATTGCTTGTCTGAAAGGTGTTTGGGCAGTCAGGGATTGATTTTCTGATTGATTGTATGCTTGTTTGCAGACTGACTATTGTTTGAGTTTGCAGAGGTGAAGGGAAAGCTATTGATAGCTTAGTCCAGGAGAGGACAATAAGGAAGAAGGGCTGAAGGCATTCTTCTCATCCCAAAGGACCTCAAGGCAATCCTTGAAGCACAAGAGGTTTGTTGCAAAAGGTTGCTTGTATAAGCTTTTTGTTAATCTTGCTTCATAATGACAACTTCTACAAGTGAGTCCACAAATTCCTCCTTCATCACAAGATTCTTTAATGAAGACATGAAGCAAGACCTATTCATCATGATGGACAAGGTGAGAGAAATGTATGAGGATGGAAGGAAGAGCAGCATACTTAGAGAGCAATTGAATTCTGTGGAGGAAGAGAAGCAGTTGCTTTCTGACAAATTGCAAGAAATGGAGAGGCAACTTCATATTGCAAATATGAACCTGAAAAGGATGCATGAGTTGGAGACACAACTCTTTTTTGCCAAAGAAGCCTTAGACAAGTATCAGCTTGAAGAAGAGGTAAACAATTCTTGTTTGTCTTCAAATTCTTCTAAGAATGTTTATATTGGTTATTTTGAAAAACATAGCAGAGGCATATGTTCCAAGTTAATGTCCAAGATGGGCTATGAAGGAAAAGGCTTGGGCAAACATGCACAAGGTATTGTTGAGCCAATAATAGTCGAGGAAAGGCCTAAGTATTTGGGTCTTGGCTGTGGACAATCTTATGGAAAAAGTTCTAAAGCTACCATGAAGACCATTGAAATAGTTCCAAGGAGTTTTGTTGCAAGTCTTCTACCTCAAGATTATGAAGATTGTATTCTTGGGGAATTCAATAGTGTGAAGCATACTTTGCAGAAAGAAGGTGTATATCAACAAATACTTAAACTAGAGAGTTGTGGAAACTCTAACAGCCTTGAAGAGATTGATGGTGTTCCAAAGGGAGCTACTTCTTCATTCAATTCACCTCCTCAATAAGGTAATGAAGGTGAAAGAGAAAGGTATAAATCTAGGTATAATAATATTCCTTTTGATTATGTTAAGCATGATAAATTTCCACATAAGTATGGGAAAAGAATTGCATGTTCATTTTGTGGTTTGGATAACCATAATGTTTCTAGATGTTGAAAGAGAATGGCCACATACAGGAAACTTTTGAAGGAAAGGAAGAAAGAAGCCAAAGGTCCATTGAACAAGGAAAATCATGTTGTCAAGAGGATGCACATGTGTTGCACCTACTGCCTAAGAAAGGACACATTACTGAAAAATGTTGGACTCTGAATTCAACAATACTTCCACAAAAGTTGAAGAAGGTGGAAAGAGAGAATGGCAAGAATGGAAAGGAAGTTTCCATGAATGATGTGTTTCAGGATGATTCACATGTTGATGCTGATGTGTAGACAAAGGTAGCACCTTCGAAATGGATTGGTAAGAAATGGTTAGAATTCTTATCCAATTAACATTGCATGTCTTTTGATTTGATGCATCTATTTACATTTGTTTGTTAATGGAATGCAAGTTTCAGGATTTTACTAAGAAGGTGAATGGAAAATTTGGGTAGGAGACTCACTTTGTTGCTGCAACATTATGTTCATTTCAGCTTTGAAAGTACAATGTGCTTAAGAAAAAGTTGAAGGATGAAATGCATGCATAAGATTGATGTGGATGAACACAGGGATGTTAATGATTTCATTGTATTTAAACATGTGTGTGTGAGTAACTTGAAGGGTTGATTACTTTGTTGTAAGCATGCATGTAATGTTAATATTGACTTGGGAAAAGTTGATTTGGTCTCCAAGATGGAGATAATGATGAAGTGTTTCATCTTTGGAAAGCATGTAGAAAATATGTAAAGACATGCTTGACTTGAAGGGTCATTTGTTTTAAAGGCATGTTTTTAGGGCTTGTTATCTAGTCCATCATTTTTATGCAGATGTAAGACATGGAAGTGTTCACAAGATATGAAAATCTGTTTCTTTTGTTGAAGCAGGAGTTTAGGCCATCTAGTTGTTGTCTTTATTTCTGTTGTTGTTAACAGTGTTTGTTGACAGCATGTCAAGCAGGTACAAATGAAAATTTTGTGAAGTAGATGTATCTTCACATTTGTTTGAGCCACCTTGGATCAATGATCAAGGAAGAGAATTTCAAACTACCTTATGGAACCTTCTCAACAGGAGTTCTGTGTGAAGTCAAGGAGGAAAACGGTTCTTCCCAAGAGGACCATCACATCTAGGAAGGAAAGTGGTCAAAGGTTTTGGTTCAGAGGCACTATGCAAGGCAAGTGTATGGAGGTTGAAAGAAGAGGGTGTTGTTACTCTCATTTACTATTCAGATCAATATGTTAGTCTTTTGGAGACCAAAAGTTCTTTTAGTGGAAAGGTGTGTTTCAAAATGGATCTAGAATAGAATTCTAAGTCTAAAATGTTCCTCATAGAGGAAAATTAAAGTCTATGGCTGCTCCTAGAAATAGTCCCATTGCGTAGATCTTTTCATTCTAAATTTACTGCAATTTGAATGGGCTAAAATGGACTTCGGATGAAGAAGTTATCACAAAAAGAAATTTACCTTTGTCCTTTCAAAAGGAGGCAAAATATTATGAAAATGGGCTTAAGGCCTTATATGCAAAAATTGCATGTGAAAGGTTTAAAGGGTGGACCCGAAATATTATGTTCCACAGCCTAAGCCCTTATCAGATCCGTGAGATGTATCGGATCAGAGTGATAAAGGGATTAAGGCCTGGTGGGAGGACAAGGCGACATACAATTAGTGATTGTGATATTGGTGATCGGAACGATCAAGATGCTTAGCAATCAGAGGAGTAGAAGGCATAGACCCCGCCAATGTGATACGCGAGGTGCGATATCAGTGATTGGAGGATTGGTGGATCGGTGGTAGACATGGTCAAAGGGAAGACCCCAGGGGCTGTTGTGATTGCGATGTCTGATATAGCCCCGGGGCTGAGAGCGATAAGCCGATATCACTGATCGACGATCGGCATTCAGTGATCCCTGATATAAAGGGCCATTGACAACATGACATGTGATAAACGATAGGGACCAAACTTGATGGGATTATAGACCCAATTCCATAATATTTGAAATCTGGGAATTCAGGATTTCTGTGTATTTCTCGTGTATTGGTTTTTCTGGCCAATATGCCATGCGATTGCGATTTGCGATGGGATGGCGGACCCGATAGGATTTTAAGCGTGATCCTATAATATATGAAGTTTGGAAAAACACTCAATCATGTTTTTTTGTCAGTTTTTCTTGTGTATTGCATTTTTGGCTATTTTTGCAAGAGGAAGGCCGAACGGTTGGGTTTTCCTTGTGCCCACTGGTTCACGACATTGAGAAACTGATTCTTTTGGGGAAACACATGGTTTTCCATGATGGAGGATAGTAACCGATATGTTACAAAAACATAGAGAGCACGATTGACTAGGGGTCGCGGGGAGATTGCTGAAGGTCACTGGAAGGTTGCTAAGGCGTGCTTGGAGGTCGAGTGAACCATTGATGCACGCAGAGGCTGAGAGAAGCTCAAAGAGCCAAGAGCCGAGAGTAGAAAGCAAAGAGCCGAGAGCCAGAGCTCAAGATAGCTGCGCAAAACCAGAGGGTCGATAGCAGCAAAGAGTTGAGAGCTAGAGCCAGAGACAGGGATAAGATGGTGTTCTAAGCCCATTTTTTTTGTGTAAGCCAATGGATTTGAGCATGGAGCTTGTAAAAATACTCATTCCATAATCCCATAGAGCCTAGTTGAGTTGACTAGAGCTGAAGGAGACATAGCCTAAGAGTTTTGGGTGAAGTCCATGTTAATATTACTGTTATGTGTGTTTGTTTATTTGCAGCATTATTTACTGTCACATGTATTTATATATCAACATAAGCAACAGAACTTAAAGAAATTAATAGTTAAAGGCAAACATAAGCATACACCTATTTTCAAGCACTTTTAATTCCGCAATTGGTTAATCACTAGATCTTGGGAATATATATATATATATATATATATATATAGATAATATTTGGAGTGGGAGATGTTCTTGTAAGTTAGAAAAGAAGCCTTTAGTGCCCCATTTTTAGATCAGCGGGTCCACACCACCTTGCTCTATATCTGTTTCCTGTTCGGGCGAAGGTGACTTCTAGCCTTCTCGCTCCTCCTCTGCTGCCTTCTACTACTCTTCCGCCGCCTTCGGAGCGTTGCATGCCTCTTGGGCCTCGGCTGCTTTTGCTTTGTTCCTTCGCTTCTCTACCAATTGTGCCATCTGTAGTTTTGCCTCATCCTTTTTCCTTTGCACAGTGGACTTCTCTGCCTCTACTGTGGAGCTAGCTGGAGCACGCCACTCTGGCGTCTATGACTCAAGGACCGCGAAGATGACATCATCTATTGCTAGGTAGGGTAGCTTGTGCCACGTCTTCGCGGGGTCCTTCCTCGCCCTGATGTACATGTGGGGAACTTTTCCTTGAACTCCACAAAGATCTGCAGCCTGTTATAGACCATGGGTGATAACTACGGCTTGCGATTAATCCCCATTCTGATTTTCATCTCCATGAACACCCAAAATATCTTGTTGTTGCTGATTCTCTTTGCATCTCTAGCTGCCCACAGTGAAGTGTACTTCATTGCCTCCGGAAGGTCCTACGCAATCGTTGGGAACTGGTTGTCCTCAATAAATTCCCGTGCCACCAGCACGATGGACAAAAAAAACCATGCATAAAGAAAATTCTTCCCTTGCTCATGTGCCTCGTGGAAATTCTCAAGGAACTCTTTGCACAAGTAGTCCAACTAGTTAAACTGGACCCCTTCTATGCATTGCGTAGCAAGTGCAACCACCAGCCTGGGCACCTCATCCGTGTGGCACTTCTGCATAACCTTTCCAGCCAATATCTGCATCGCGACTTTGTCTGTGGTGTTTTTTATGCTGGAAATTACGTATCCTCTCTTCTTCTTCTCCAGCTTGAAATTCTTCTTCATGGCCTCCATGATGGCCAAACCATCTCTTTTACCCTCTGAGATGTTTTTTGGGTCCTCTCCTTTGCAAGGGAGCTAGGTAATTCTATGAATTAAGTGGTCCGTGATGGGGATTGGCTCCTCTAGCCACAAGCATCCATCATGCACTAGGCAGAGCAACTGCCTAATGATGAAAATAATCACTAGGGATGGTAATGCAACACCCAGAGTAGGTTTAACAGTCCTACATTTTCTACACCTCTCAGTCACTTAAGTGGCTCCAACTCTATAACTCTCATCAACGAGTCTTTCTTCTAGGACATGAGCTGCGTGGTTGCCAAATGTGGGAGCTTATCGTAGTCCGCGAGATTCCAGTATTCAAATTTTTGGATAGGCACTCACCCCAAGTGTGTTCCATCAAAAATGATGCCATTAGGGAGAAATGGAGTCTGTAGAGAGCTTTTTCTCTCATCTATGTCTTTGGGCACCCTTGCTTTTCCCTTTCGCGGAGGAACATATGCGGGCAACCTGGTTAGAGGGTCCGTGCCCTAGGTTTCCACCTCCATTTCTACATCCTCCTCCTCCTCTACTAGGATTTCTTCAAATTCTTCCTCCTCATCAACTTCCAAATTGATTTCCTTCCCCTTTTCTTCCATGGTAAGCCTAGTCCTTAACGGATTCTTAAGGGACACGCACACCTGTACCATAGACTGCTTGTCTTTCTTGGGTCTTGGCATGCCTGACGATTTAGGGATGTTTGCAACTATCTTGAAACTTTTTGGGGCTTCTCCTACTGTGATGGCCTACGTGGCCTCCTCAGTAATCATTTCTCCAGTATCCATGGCTTCCTCAAGTGTGGCCATAGTGCTATTCCACAATTCTCTCAATGGTTCGAGTAAGTTCTCAAACAACAAATTCGCCTTCAACAGATCGAACAAGTCTAGGTTCATGAATGTCTGGGTGCGGAAAAGCTTAGTTCTCAAATTGCCAAGTGTTATTTGTTGGATAAACCTTTGAAATTTATAGCACCTTTTGAATTTGAATTCGATCGTTCCCCCCACATTCGGTCCATTAATGCTCACTTCGTGGTAGATTTTCAAGAATCTAGCCCATAGAGTTGACCTTAAATTCCTACCGCCCACTCCATTTGGTCTCAAAAAAAGCATCACATCATGGATAGTGATTGTAATGGTCACTTTCCAGCTGACTCGCATGGTGGCATAGCTACCCTCGCGTTGTCGCAGACCCTGCAACACTTCACTACTGCGTGCAAACTTGACATCGTGCAGCTCTTGAGTAGAGTAGTTTATGGTCCTACACCCCCTTTCAACTACCTGGATCGCTAAGACTGTGCTTATGTTGGCTAGTCAGATGGACGGGACACCTATGTATGCCTTCAAACAATTGCCATTGACTTTTCCTTGGAAGATTTCTCCATTTAACTTTACCAACTGCACCACACCACCATCTGTTATCTCCTTAATAACATATCGTCCTAGCCAATGCATTCTAAGCTTCCCTCGGAATTTATCTTACTTACTATCAAACAACAACACCAAATCATTCTCCTTGAAGGTATGCAACTTAATATGTCGATTGTGCAAAGCCTTTTCACATTACTTTTGGACCTGTTGGTGAAGTCTAGCCAAAAATCGTTCTTCCTCGAGCTCCTCCAACTGTGCAAGCCTCTCCTCCAGTGCTCCGCGATCCATCATACCTATGAGTGTTTCTATGCAGAGACTAGGCATGATGTATTCCATATGCATTACATCTTCCACTACATGGACAAGCCTAAAAGGTGCCTGTCCCATCAAATTCTTGCATGTCGTCCTATGAGCCCATAATACTGTGGGTAACGCAGGTCCTAACCACTTCGCTATGCATTGCATACCTTGGTCAGGGTGTTGCATACCTTGTTGAATGCTTCCGCAGGGATAACCTTCTGCGCGATTGTTCTCCCTATGTAATGTCTCCCCAACATTAAGAGCCATTTGCACATTTGTCCCCCCAACACATGTTTATTGATCATACCTTTCAGTGTGGAGTTCATGTGCATCCCCATAGGTTGTTTTCCATATGCCTGCATCCACCTGGCCAGACTCATGTGCGGATCATACTGTCCATTGTATTTGTCTATCAGTCATGCCCTAGGCTTCCCAAATCATAAGTGCATCATTCCCCTACACTTGCGCTAGTCGTCAAAGCTCCCTTTGTGCATACCCCACCACCTCGCGGGTGTAGCACATAGTACCTAGTCCAAGGTTTGGAAGCGTTGCTTTTCTGGCACTTCCCTTTCAAATTTATTCAAGAAGGTGTCTACCTCACTTAGACCATCATAAGTAGGTAGGTTTCTTACTTTTGTCCATACGCAGTGCATCGACCTTGTCATCATATTACAATTCAGTGTAGTTACTTCATGTAACTGATTTTGCGATCTTTCTGTCTCCTTGTTTGAATATGAAGTACAGGCACTTTCGCACTCCCATGTAATCTGCCCATCTGTAATGGGATTCACCTAGTCTTGGTTTTGTGTTGTTATCTTATAGATGCAGTCCAAATCATCATCACTTTCATAGTCACACACTGGCTCCGTATAGCGTGATCCTTCAACAAGGTCCAGGGGTATAATTACGTTTACTGACTTCTTTTCAAAAAACAGTTTCCGCTTTTTTAGATTAATGACCCCGTTCATGTTAGTGGCCCAATTAATTCCCAAGAGTGCAGGGTAGGGATGGTTTTCATCAATAATGTCTATCACTTCAAAGTCTGCTAGCACACTTGCTCCCTCAATGTCCATGGTTATTCCCTGCAATTGCCCCATGGGTATTATTTCTTATTGGTTCACCATTCGCAGTTGAATTAGAGGCCACTGTAGCGGAGGTCACCCCATTCCCTACCATGTTTGCTTTGGCAGAACATTCGCATCTGATCCTAAATCCAAGATAACTTGATCCATCTCATATTCTCTGATCTGCGTTGTTCGTCTAATTTATCTTCCCGTTCTTGTCTTGTGTTTTTTGATCTTCCTGACTACGCACAATTCTCCTAGTGCGGTCCCATCACACTTGTTAATGAGTTCCTGTAACCCTTTTACAGCTTTACTATTACGCAGTAACTTCATACATGTTTCTAAGAACGTTGTGGGCATAGATGGGTCCATCTTTGGCTTTGGTCTATCTTTGCTTCCTGACGTGGAGGCATCAGTGAAGCTCTTCTTAGCTTCCATGAAGGTTTCCCTAGTGTGCTCCAAATCAAACTTCGCTTCCTTCGCCAGAGCTTTGTAAACCCAAGTACTATCTTCTAGTTGTTTTCCTTTGTCATCTCCCATAGCAATTCCACATCGGATCACAATGTTTACATTCAGATATTCCTCGCATGGCTCAGACGTCATGATCTACATGTTCTGAGTCGGGGGAGGTGGTAGCACTCCTTTGTCATGTATCTTAGCTATCAGTGTAGGACAATCTTCTATCCATGATCAAACAAGTTGCAATACAAACATGACGAGCATGTTGGATTTGTACAATCGCGGGCATAATGTCCTGGCCCTTCACAATTGTAACATATCAACTGTCCATGACCTCTTCCACGTCCTCCTCCACCTTGGCCTCGTTCGCGCCATTCCTACATTTTGGTCAAAGGGCCGTGTTTCGGCCTGAACTCTATAGGTCGGAGTTCTATCCATCATTAACTCATAGCTTCTACAAGTGTACTCATCATGTCTCACTGACCTACAAAATTTACAGAACAACTTTTGCAAATTTTACATATACTTCTGTAGCAAGGGACAATTGTCCGTGCCATGTTTTCCAGCTATTTTACAAATCACGCACCACAAAGCAGGTGTTGCGCTAGGTCCTGCTTGTGATTCTGGACTTAATGGCATCGGTCCTCCTCCTGTGAGGTAATTTGTGAAAATTGGGAAGTGGTGCTTATCATGACCCTGACCCTTGCATTTTACCCACCACACCTCTTCGCACACTTTTGGTCGAGCTATCCTATCCTGTTTCAGACTCTGCATCTCAAGGAATAAATTTTTTCGTTGCGCATGGATCTGTTGAACTCTCAATTTAGGATCCTGCATCAGGGTCTCATGCAGCCTCATCACGATCTCTAAGGCCTCTACCTGAGTCGTTAATTTCTGCTGTGATAACACACTCCTCATATGTGGCATTAGCAAAGCTACAAACCATTCGCGATGCTATCCATCGGTTAGATTCATATTAGCTTCGCGAATCATACATTTTAGCCTCTGATCTAGCTCCTAAGGAGTCTCACCTGGTAGTATCATGATTTCTTTGAATCCAACTATTAACTATGCTTCAGAATTCGGTTTGCTAAATTATTTATTTACCGCTGCTTGGATATCCACGATTCCTGCATTTGGATTATCAGTGGAGTGCTTAATATACCAAGTCAGTGCATGGTCCTGCAGGGCACTAACCAGTGTTAGTTTCTTTATATTTTCATTTGTAACTCCTTGTGATTCCCACAAAACCCTTACCACAAACTAGAATTGGTCTGGATCCTCATTTCCTAAACCATTGAACACAGGCAACTTCACTGTGCTTGCCATATTGAATCGTGGTGGTGGAGGAGGTAGTACAAGTGAAGATGGAGGTAATGGTGGTGAAGCTGGTGGTGGTGTGGGTGGGGGTGGTATTCGCGGAATTTTTTGCCTTATTAGATGGATCACACTTCATGATGAGACCTTCATGAGCTCTTCCTCATCCCTTCATGGAGGTGAAATAAAGGGGTTAGTTTCAAGTCCCTTACTTCCTTCATTCCTGTAATATTTTCTACTTCACGTAGCCCCAAACATCAAGGTAATTGCATTACCCTCTTTTCACACAATAGCATTTTAATCCAAGTATTCAAAGACTTTACGTACTTAGCTCGCGGTCCTTTGAGAAAGCGCCGCTCTACTTTACTGTAGCTAATTGAGGTGTCAACCGCGAACTCAGTAATGAATCCTCCTATAATACAATCGAGCTAATGATCAACGATGTGCATGATCTTATCCTCCAATGCTTCCAACCTTCGCACTAGCTTTGGGGTCCACACAATGGGATTGTCGAGTTTCCAGCTTCCTTAGCTATCTTCTAGCTTTGCAATCCATTTGTACAGCTTAGTAGGGAAAGACGCAAAGAATATTTCATGGATCTCTATGTACAGGTAGCAGTCTAACCACTCTTCTTTTAACAGTCGAGGGTTCCTATTCACCTGCTCCATGAACTCATGAATTCTTCTATCCAACCAACCTTTAATTTCCTTCTTAGTTGGATTCCAATGATATGGCATCAGACATCTCTATGCAGATTCCGATCCCAACAACGGAACCATTCGTTGGCTTGAGGGGATCTAACCTAGCTTCAGAGTTAATTAGCCAAACAAATCCCTACACTACTGGCCCTTTCGGCATCAACCTGCGGAGCGCGGACTAAAGTCTCACCCGAAGCAGTATGGGGGGATGCTGGAACCAAGTTTCCACACCCTTGAGATGTCTGAGGTGCTGATTTAGTCCAACTATGCCTACCTTCATGTAGGTCACTTCACGCACTGTCTTGACCTTCAATACCTTCGCGATCTGTTATAATCGCCTTTTGTAAAGCCCTAACCAGGGGTTGAGATGCTTTTGCGCTGCTATGTTAGCGTCCTGCACTATTTCCCAAAATTACATCACGTATCTTACTTATCTTCTTAAAGGTATTAGTTAACTTCACATAAACAAATATTCTATCCTATATTCACTTATTCAACACATTCATACATATTCGTGCATCATATAAGCACTAAAAGTGAAATTTATATTCAATGTAAGAGATGCATAAAACAGGAAATAAATATGCAGAATGGATATGAAACTTTTCTTTATTAATGCTCCAACTGTTACAAACTCGACCCGGCCTACACACTGAGCTGCAGAGGTCCGCGCACTCAGCTACGGACTGCTAGGCCTCTACGCACTCAGCTATAGAGCCTGCTCTTACTCTACGACCCAAAACTAGACTTTACACTTCAGATACGACTCAATCCTTCATCCTTATCCTTATTATTCCATGATCTATTAATTACTTAGAGCCTCTCTCTATTTACACAATCCCATGGTCTGTGGACCATGGGTAAATCTCTACAGCCAACATTACATTGCAAAATTGAGGGCGAACAACCCTATCACTATTTTACAAACTACGCACTCTGTGCCCACAAAATGCAGAGTATTTACATCAGGGTTTCAAATTTTGACCAAAATTTGGGTTCTAAGCCCCAAACCTTCCCTTGGGGGATCCCGTGCCCAGCAGTGTTGTGGGGTTGTAATTAAACTAAATGAGTTTGGAGGTCCCAAAAAATCAAGGCAAGTGTAAGAAAGCGAGGTTTAAGGGCCCAAATGTGGGCTAAGACTAGAGGTGCATGCCGATGGGAGTTGGACTAGTGGTCTAGGGGTTTGAGGTATTTTCCATGTAGGAAGTTATGGGGATGTGAAACTCCCCTGAAGTTAGATATAACACACAACATTCACATATCATGCCAAGGGCGAAACTTGTGGAGCCATAGGCTAGGTGACATGGAAGGTTCCATGTGGACCCATTCTATGGAAAAGTTGGCACTTGGGGGTTATGCTGCACCACCTAAGAGGGATAGGGTCATCACGCAGGTGCAACATGAATGCCGCATAACAGTTCCTTTCCTATGTGGTGGGGTTTAAATGGTGAAACTTTAAATGGCCATAAATTTTTATCCAGGTATCAGATTCTGATAAAATTTATAGGCTCTCAACAAGATTAATGTGATTGTATTGTCCTATTGTGGTAAAAACACAACACCCCCATTATTCACTTAATTCTCATTATGGGGACCCTTTGATTAAATGGTTAGTCATATTACTATCTGATTTTGAGAATTTAGATTGCTTCAATGTTTTCAATCTGTTACTGTCTTCCTATCACAAAATTTTAATTTCATTTGGTTGTTTGCTTTGTAAATGGTGCCTAATTGAAGTTTGGATATTTTTCACTGCATTGGCTTATTAAAATGTATAAATTGTAAATTAATTTTGTTTTATAAATTTACTTTTTTCGTAAATATTAATTTATATTTTATACATAGCCCCGAGACCAAGATTGATATAATTAAGTGGCTTTAGGTTAGGCCTTAACCATTAAAAAAGTGGTTCTTTTTAAAAATAATCAGAAATATTCAAATTCAGACATCAGAGTAATCCTTTTAGAATTCCCCGATGTAAAAACCTCGATCTATATTATAAGTGGCATGTAGAACATATTAAATTCGAAATATATATGTGGCAAACCCATTTTATGAACTTCAAAGTATTAAAACAAACATATCATTGTTGTGAAGGAAAATCCCCTCTACAGACATAGGCAATCCCTCTAGCCCAATGAGTGGGTCTAGTAACAAACTAAACAATCTAACATATAGTTTCCTAGCTTATGTTTGAAAAATACAGAGAGAAGGAGAAACCTATCTCACTCTGATGCTAATCACTTGATCCTTGGAGATGACTTTGAATCTTTCACTCAAGGCCTCGCTCCTTAGTTGTTCTTCACATCCAGGTAATTGCAAGGAAGTTCAAAGTAATATGAAAGATACAAGAGCATATATATCATACATCAAACATAAACTACTTAACATATCAAGGAACATTAAGCCAATAGCATAAACATTTACACAATTATGGAAAGTGAACATGAGATGTATATATTAAGAAGCTAAAAAGGGAATCATACACCCTATGCCTTGATATTGGAGACCTCCTTTTGGTGGATTTCCAAGTCCAAGCAAAGAATCTTCAAGAACTCCTTCTCCAAGCTAGAATGGGTGGCATGTAAGCATAATATGAGCATAGGGATGCATAAATGAATGACCAACCATTTGGGAATGGAAGGGAGTGAATTTATAGGAAGCGATAGGGAGTTAGGGATCCAAAAAAGAGGGAGGAAGGTCCAAATATCAAGGGGAAAGACCATGATGATAATATCAAGACATACAAATGAGAGAGCTCGACGATATCAAAAACAACCAATATCTAGCTCATTGTTCCTGAAGGTTCTAGTGAGCGAAGATTCTCCTCCAGTTTGGGAAACCTGCCAGAAGAGGTTCAATGCAGGTTTTCATAGGAACCATGCATGTATAACTAGGCAACCTGCCATCAAAATGGGCAGGAAGTGGAACAAAATGCATTGATGCCAAAAATTAGGTTTCTAGGCAACCTTCTCCAGAATGGATTTGGGGCAGTTTTTCTTTGATTCTTCAGGGAGGTTTTGGTCTCTATATCATGATGGATATGTTGCACATTGGTCAATGTTTTGGCACTTCGAGATATGGAATGGGAAGTGAATAGGAGATATGACAAAATATTGTGTAACAGATGCCCCCTAAAGCATGAAGGTAGAATAGGGAGTGATGGCTTAGATGCTTTACAAGTTATTACAAGGATGAGAACAACACTATCAAGATCAAGCATATCCATATACATATACATATCTAACATCTTTGATTATCTTGCCTAATGATACATGGATATGAATACAATAATACATGAATCTGTGGTATGGATGTAGCCATCTGAATAAAAGAGATCATGTGCAAAGATCCTTGGTATGGTCGTAACCATCCAAATAGAAAGGATCATGAATATGGACCCACAGTATGGTCATAGCCATCCATCTAGAGGAACCACGTGTACAATCATGAATGAATCATAACTGCAAGTAACCTAGATTTTATCAGATAAAATCCAATGTCTTTGCACTCCTATCTCAACCTGATCAATGTATGAATTATAATCATGCAAATAGATGTGTTGAAGTCGAACACGATAGAAAACCACCTAATTACTGGTCAATGATATAAACCATTAACAAGAATGAGAGAAACCACCAATAATGACAATGGATCTCAAGGTACAATCAACATAATCCACTAATGTGAATAATGAAGCTGAAGTCAAACACCCGTGGAACTATCCGATCAAAGGTTAATGATGTAAACCTATCATCAAATGCGAAGAACTTACCATTGAGGTTCATAAGATCTAAGGTACTGGAAGGGAGTTTCTAGATCATCTTCCCAGATAATGAGTTGAAGTTGAAAGGAAGTGATCTGTCGAAGGAGGGCCATAATGAATCCCACATCATCGACATGAAACAAAATGATGTAGTAGAGTAGATAAGTGTGATCCATGATTTTGGCAGAAAGTCAGACAATGTATAGGTGGTAAAGAACTGTAGATAGGACATCTCTTGAACATATCGGTGATAAGACTCTGGTGTTTGGAAGCATTTGACTCAACATAGGATCAAAGGTCATGATGTTGAAATAGTATGATCAGATGAGAGGAAAAATCGATTTCCCAAACCTAGGAAGGAAAGTGACCAAGTGAGGATGTCCCAAACCCAACACGAGTAACAGATGAGTGTCATGTTCAAGAGTGACATAGTTCCTTTACAGAATACAAGAGATGAGGGCTTTCACTTATCCCCCCACCATTTCTGCCGAGTACCCCATATATTATTTATTGCAACCTTGAATGGGATAGCATATGATTTCCATATAAGTTCACCCTTTAGATGAATCCATCCTAGTAAGTTTTACGATCCCTAGGAAGGAGGAAATCGGTCTTGTCATGGTGACAAGTCTAGTGTCATTCAAGTTTTACGAGTTCGACAGAGGTAAAACTATACATCTTTTTCATGTTTAGAGAGTTTGAAAAAGAATTGAAAAAGAAAACTCTAAAGGTCCTTTTTCGTAAATCGTCACTTGAACCTGAAAAGGTAGAAACCAATTTCAAGATAACCTCTTAGCCATGTTAGACTAAGGTATTCCTTTTTTTGTACAATAGTCTAGCTCAGTGTTGGGTAGCAGAGGGCCCGCGTAACAGTTTTTGGGCTCAAAGCCCAAAATTTTGGGAAAGGTATGGTAAGGACTCCGCTAAGTGCACAGAGTGCAAAGTGTAATGAATAAAGTCAAAGGGTTGTCTGCCTAGAAATAATGTAAAGTAATAGGAAGAGAGTCGACCCACCCATGGTCCAGAGACCATGGAAATGTATAAATAGACTAAGGCTCTAGAGTTAGGAGTCAATTTTTATGTATGTACTTTTGGATCTGGAATGTAATGGGTTTTTGAAGAAAGAAGTCTTGAAGTGTCTGTAACTTCAAGTCAAAGGTGTTGGTGGGTAGATAGAGGCTCTACAACTGGGTGCGTAGAGGCCTAGTAGAGTCCACAGCTGTGTGTGCGGACTCCTATAGCTGAGTGTGTAGGGTGGATCTGGATGTATTGGCAAAAGAATTGAATAAAGATGAGTTGGTTCTCAATTACTGTGTAAAATCTGAAATATTGTGGATTTGATTAATTTATGGTTGATATATCTGTTTGATCTGTGCGCTTATGATTATGTTATAAGTTTATGAAAATTTGTAACTTTTCTGGGTGCACGAACTGGTTATCCCTATTAAATGTTTGCTTAGAGGGCGTAAAAGTTAGATCTGATCTATAACAGCTCATTAATAAATAAGTAGTAAGGAATTGCCTCGGTCTCGATCTACATGGAAGCAGAGTAACACAAGGACATAGAACGGTGCGTGAACCTTCCATACCACATCAAGACATCCCAAGGGTGCAGAAACCTAGTTCCAGCACCCTCCCCTGCTACCTCGGGTGAGACCTTAGTTCGCGCTCCGCAGGCTATTGCCGAAAGGGTCGGTAGTTGTAGGATTTGTTTGGCTACATAACTCTTCTGAACCTAGGTCAGGCACCTATAAGCCAACAAATGGTTCTGTTGCCAGGACCAAGATCTACCTAAGGGACGTCTGATGTCAGAACACTAAAATCCTACAAAGAAAGAGCTTGAAGATTGGTTGGATCAGAAGCTTCACGAGTTCATGGTTTAGGAAAACAGAATCCTGTAGATATCGTAGGAAGGGTGGTTGGATTGTTACATATACACAGAGATCTTCTTCATGAAATTCCCAATATAGTTGTATGAGTTGATTGCAAGGTTAGTTGATAGTGTGGGAAAGTGCAGACTAGATCAATCTATTGTGTGGACTCCATAATTGGTGCGCAGGTTAAAAGCATCCGAAGATAAAATCACCTGCGCCGTATGTTATCACTGAAAATGCTGTGGAGCCAAAATTTTTTTAGCCTAGCTTAAAGACAGGGTGTTTTCGCAACGCTACATGTTTAGGCGGTTTCGTAGCGCGCTACGAAATTGGGGATTGGCTTGAGCTTTCAGCAGAAGGTTCATATACCTAAATTGTGATGATAAGGTTCCTGCCCGAATGGTGCTTACTACTATTGACACTGCAGTGTTTAGAGCCACACCAGAGCCTTTTTGGTCCATCACAAACAGTTGTTCAGTTGCAGCTCATTAAGATTAATCTTCAAGAGGAATCATGTTTAATAACTACTTCTTTTGTGGCTGAGGGCATTATGATGACTGATATAGGTGAAAATGTCGTGAATCTTATTAAGCACGTTGGTTCATTATTAATGCACATATTGAAGACATGAAAGTGAATTGTAAGGGAATATCTGCGCTAGTATGAAGGGAATTTTAATTGGTGTTAGTTAGTAACATGGATTTTGGAACCAGAGAGTAGATGTCAGAGTGGTATGTGATGATCTATCATTGCAAAACCTGTGTACTAGTTTTTTCTGGTTCGATATCTGTGGCCTGGCGCAGTTATCATTTTCAGTGATTGCGGGAAAATGAGCTAGTTACAGGATGAGATCATGTATGATCCTCGGGGGCGAATTGAAATTGCCTAGAGTCATGTTTTCTACAGGCTTTCACTCCTAAGACAATTTCTGCAACGACAAAGGCATTGGATCCTGAATCTAAGGAAGTGCATATGTCATCTTCAGGTGTACATGATTGTGGGATCGCGTACGTGTCAGTCATGAGTTTTGACAAACGAAACGTTGAAGATGTGGCAAACGATATTAGCTGTTCGTTCATTAGCTCTGCCACCGAAAAAAGACAGAGACACATGGTCGAAATTAGCTTATCGTTGCCAGAAAGGTGTTCATATTATTTAAGGTAATTCCGCCTTGATCGGATTGTCGCAGCATGATCTAGAATTACTACTCCAAATACAAACTGGTAACTGTTAGTGTGTTCGAGACCTATTGTGCATATCTGGAACGAGAAGTTGCTTTGGGAGGAGGTTATAAAATTGAGAAAATGCAGATATCAGCAATGGTAATGGCGATTCGTGGAGTGATCCCGTCAAAACTCAAGCATTCAGTGTTTGCATGTGTAGTGCTCTTGACATTATGCCATCTATGTCTGGCGGCACCGTCATCAGAATTGGTGCTCCTAAAGGTGGAACGCCGGATTGACTTGACATCACCCATTATACGGGTTGTTACATTCTTGAAGGTTGAAAATACTGGTTTGGGCACGACTTCAGAAGTTTTCTTGCCTTTCCTCCTGACCAGGTTGAAAATCTGGCGTATCTGAAAGCAGCTGCCCGTAAAGGAAAGGGTAAAAATAAGGTTTCTGTTTCACTTATAGTGAGCCCTTCTCAATCAGAGGACGCACCTGGTGGTATAGTTTTATTTTCAAGCTCTTTGGTGATGGCATTAAAAAGGGTGACACTGTAACTATAGAAGTGCTTTCAGTCTTTACACATTCAGTGAAGAAGATCCCTTAGGCACAAATTCAGCTTGTTCTTTATCGTGACAGTGCCTACTTTCTTTCTCCTTATCTAGTTAAAGTGCAAACTACAGCCATCAAGACCAAATGCTAGAGGCGCATCATCTTTTAAGAGTCTAGTGGCAAGACTGCCACCTCAAGCACATTCGGTTTATTACCGAGATGAAATTGGGAATATTTCTACTTCACATCTGAACGCCGACTTAGAAAAAACAGAACTGGAAATTGAACCTCTACATCTTATGGTTGGAGGCTGTTGCAAGCATGATTGAAAAGGCTATAATGGCAAATCCTACATATACAGAAGCTTATAATAATCTAGGGATTTTGCACCGGGAGTAGCAGAGATAGTTGTGAATATGTTGGGGTTTCTCATTCCCTGTTTACTGCATTTGGGTATCCCAGGTTCAGCGAGATAATAAGTGGGTATATGTACCTTGGCACAGCGTTCACAAGTAAGCCATTGTCTTAACGTTCTAGGATGGGCCCCTTGTGAATGAATTCAAAGAGGATATGGCACGGAGACTGGAATTGCTGTTGATTAGCAAACACTGGTTAATATGCTGAATGTCAGAAACAGAGGAGATACATTACAGATTGAATGCGCTGTTTTGCTAGCTAACACTAGTAATCATATGACAAACAGTACTGCAGAGACAGTCATCTCCCATTTGAATGGACATCAAATTTATCTTCGTGATGCCTTTGGAACTTATCATCTGTTGAGCTGGAAGATTTTGCCATCTTCGAATAGGTCATGGTTCCAGCAAGCAACATGGTTTAGTGCTCTTTGGTGTTGCTGCAGGTGCAACAGTAATTGCCTCAGTTTTGTTAATATGTTGGTATTGTTAGAGATAAAAGCAAGAAGTACTTGGAAAATACACAGGGTGCAATGTTAGAAGGTTCTGTTTCTACTAATGAACTTCCTGTTGGTCCACTAGATTCTGGTAAAATTGTCATTACCTGCAGTAATGGTAAACCAAACAGTACACAAGCAAAGGTTACAGCAAGGAATGCAGAGCTATTTGTTATTACAGTAGAAATTGAAGGATGGCAATGAACTTTGTTTTAACCTCTTATGTCAGGCAACTATTGAAACTAATCTCTCAAAGCAGTGAACACTTTAGTGGACCTTACGAGGAGGGTTTTGTTTTCATGGCCAATGATTGGCATACATTTCTTCTTTCAGATTTTGAAGTGGAACTGAAGAATAGCAAACAGTAGCTATTCAATTTTGTGAAGAGTTTAGAGGTAGACTGTGTTTTTTTTAAAATCACACAACAGTTTCGTAGCGCGCTACGAAACTGCTGTAGGTGGTGATTTTAAACGCAGAGCAGCTATTGTGATACTGTGAGCGGGATTTGTGGAAAAGAGACACCTGTCTATCAATATCACCTACAGCACATCAGAAACATGGCAGCATTCCATACCTGGGGTTATTAAAGAGCTGGGACAAGCTTGCTGAACTTTCGAAGGATGGTAGGAGACAGGGACCTTAAAAATAGGTGTTTTGATCTTGATGATAAATGATCCATCAGCGCTAACAGGTATCCTAAGTCAGCGTTCCTTGCATCTTTATCTCAGTCATCTCAGCCTAACGGAAGGAGGACAGCTGTCAAAGATCCAAGAAGAATCAAGCATACGAGGAGAATGGAATTAGTGTTTTAGTTTGATTAGGATTTTGTGTTATTACAGCTCAGCATGTTTGTAATTAATGAATTAGTTAAATAGCATGTAGGAGTAGTTAATAGGGCCTTCGAGCTCGCTCTAGAGAGGGAAGAAGGTATTCCTATAAAGGGATCAAATTAGGATGTAATAGGGGTTGGAGATTTTATAAAAAAACAGAGTTTTTATCAGCTTGTGTAAGAAGACTTTGACAGTAATACAAGAGTTACTTTTTCTTCCCAAGATTCATTATATGTTTATGGCTCAGAACATGTGTGGTTTTGTCATTATCTTTTATGTATTTTACAACTCACTAAATATGCAATCACTCTGAATTCACCTAGTGCTCAGACTTCCTGTGCTTATTTATGAGTTGAGTTTTTTGGAGAAATGTTTTGAGTGTTAAACGTTATATGCCTTGGCTTCTATGATTAAGTGATCAATAGTTTACTGCAGAAGTGAATGACTCCATGAGCCCAATGGAAGAAGTGTTGTTTTGTGTTTCGAACCAGCTTTATTTTCATAAAAGTGTGAAGAGTTAGCCATCTGTTGTTGTGATTGATTCTTATCAAAAGTCTGTGAGAGAGCCCTCTCTGACTAAGGAGGCTAATCCTTAGTCTAAAGTCTGGTTGAAAGAGTTACATAAAATCTTGCTTGGTTGCAGCCCTTAGTACTGATTTTGTGATAACATTTTGGTGCGTCTGCCGGGAGCCTGAAGCTTACTCTCTCCCGAAATTTGAAGATTGGATTTCTGAAGGTAGCAGGAGTTCAAAATGATTTTCGAGGCTGCAAAACTACCTTGGCGACTCCATTGTTGAAGAATTCAAGGTTTATACATTCATGGTGATTCCACTGGAGTTATGAAGGACCCAGAAGCTGCCATTCTTTGTTCAAGGTATGCATGCATAGATTTCTCAGGAATTCATGGTTTCCCAAATCATTTTCCCAAGGATGCATATTTTCTAAGGAATGGTCCCAAATACAACGGAGAAGATTTGAGTTTAACCTTGAATCATATATCAGATTTTTGTGAATTTTTAGAGCTTCTGAGAGTTAAACATGAGGATGTTTGTATAAGGTTATTCTATGATTCACTTCAAGGGAAGTGCAAACAGTGGGTTGAATGCTTTCCTGCCAAGTCCATTAAGTCATTTCAAGACCTTTGGCTCATGTTTTTGGAGGAATGGATAGATAGGTCAGAGTTGGTGGCAGACTCTCCCTCAGTTGAAGGTTTCAAACAATGGAATGATGATCATAGTAAAGAAGAAACAAATGAATCTTTTTCTTTGTCATTATCCTCATATATAAAATCTTTTGACTGCAAGGCAGAGGATAGGATGAGATTTTTGGATGAATTTGCTGAGGACCTTGAAAAAGAAATTGAAGGTTTAGAAGGACAAATTCAGGCATATAGTTTTCATGATCATGATCATTATTCTCAGAAGTTTTCTATGGCAGAACGCAAGGAGACTATGCTGGTTCCTTTCTCTTTCACGATGGAGGAACTAAACACTGTGGTTGAAGATCAGTTTGCACAGCTGGAAAGTTACAACGAAAATCAAGCTGATCATGTATTCTGGGATCCTGTAGCTGATTACATGGAAGAGTTTTACTTTTCAGTATTTCAGTTTTTCAAGGAAGATCAGAGGCAAATTTAGTGGCAGCGGTCATCAGATTATCATATTAGCTCTGAACTCCGATGCGGTCAAAGGACTCAAATGTCAGATAAGACAAATGATTGGCTGTATTGGAAATTTCATATTGATTGAGCTGAGGGAAGTTTGAATTGTTAGGGTAGGTAGGTAGGAAATTGCAAATAAGCTCAAGGTTGACTGAGCATTTATTTTTTAGTAGATGTAGTTTTATTTCTCCTTCAGTCATCATCAAGCTTAAGCCCGAGGTGAAGGCCCCAGAAGCTTGAAGGGGATGATTGTCGAGAAAATTTCAGTTTGTCAAAATGGATAAGGCACTGGAACTGCAGGTTCTTAGTGTACCACAAGGGCACACTATCCCAAGTGGAGCCACTGTTATCACTGAAAATGCTGTGGAGCCAAAATTTTTTTAGCCTAGCTTAAAGACAGGGTGTTTTCGCAACGCTACATGTTTAGGCGGTTTCGTAGCGCGCTACGAAATTGGGGATTGGCTTGAGCTTTCAGCAGAAGGTTCATATACCTAAATTGTGATGATAAGGTTCCTGCCCGAATGGTGCTTACTACTATTGACACTGCAGTGTTTAGAGCCACACCAGAGCCTTTTTGGTCCATCACAAACAGTTGTTCAGTTGCAGCTCATTAAGATTAATCTTCAAGAGGAAGCATGTTTAATAACTACTTCTTTTGTGGCTGAGGGCATTATGATGACTGATATAGGTGAAAATGTCGTGAATCTTATTAAGCACGTTGGTTCATTATTAATGCACATATTGAAGACATGAAAGTGAATTGTAAGGGAATATCTGCGCTAGTATGAAGGGAATTTTAATTGGTGTTAGTTAGTAACATGGATTTTGGAACCAGAGAGTAGATGTCAGAGTGGTATGTGATGATCTATCATTGCAAAACCTGTGTACTAGTTTTTTCTGGTTCGATATCTGTGGCCTGGCGCAGTTATCATTTTCAGTGATTGCGGGAAAATGAGCTAGTTACAGGATGAGATCATGTATGATCCTCAGGAGCGAATTGAAATTGCCTAGAGTCATGTTTTCTACAGGCTTTCACTCCTAAGACAATTTCTGCAACGACAAAGGCATTGGATCCTGAATCTAAGGAAGTGCATATGTCATTTTCAGGTGTACATGATTGTGGGATCGCGTACGTGTCAGTCATGAGTTTTGACAAACGAAACGTTGAAGATGTGGCAAACGATATTAGCTGTTCGTTCATTAGCTCTGCCACCGACAAAAGACAGAGACACATGGTCGAAATTAGCTTATCGTTGCCAGAAAGGTGTTCATATTATTTAAGGTAATTCCGCCTTGATCAGATTGTCGCAGCATGATCCAGAATTACTACTCCAAATACAAACTGGTAACTATTAGTGTGTTCGAGACCTATTGTGCATATCTGGAACGAGAAGTTGCTTTGGGAGGAGGCTATAAAATTGAGAAAATGCAGATATCAGCAATGGTAATGGCGATTCGTGGAGTGATCCCGTCAAAACTCAAGCATTCAGTGTTTGCATGTGTAGTGCTCTTGACATTATGCCATCTATGTCTGGCGGCACCGTCATCAGAATTGGTGCTCCTAAAGGTGGAGCGCCGGATTGACTTGACATCACCCATTATACGGGTTGTTACATTCTTGAAGGTTGAAAATACTGGTTTGGGCACGACTTCAGAAGTTTTCTTGCCTTTCCTCCTGACCAGGTTGAAAATCTGGCGTATCTGAAAGCAGCTGCCCGTAAAGGAAAGGGTAAAAATAAGGTTTCTGTTTCACTTATAGTGAGCCCTTCTCAATCAGAGGACGCACCTGGTGGTATAGTTTTATTTTCAAGCTCTTTGGTGACGGCATTAAAAAGGGTGACACTGTAACTATAGAAGTGCTTTCAGTCTTTACACATTCAGTGAAGAAGATCCCTTAGGCACAAATTCAGCTTGTTCTTTATCGTGACAGTGCCTACTTTCTTTCTCCTTATCTAGTTAAAGTGCAAACTACAGCCATCAAGACCAAATGCTAGAGGCACATCATCTTTTAAGAGTCTAGTGGCAAGACTGCCACCTCAAGCACATTCGGTTTATTACCGAGATGAAATTGGGAATATTTCTACTTCACATCTGAACGCCGACTTAGAAAAAACAGAACTGGAAATTGAACCTCTACATCTTATGGTTGGAGGCTGTTGCAAGCATGATTGAAAAGGCTATAATGGCAAATCCCGCATATACAGAAGCTTATAATAATCTAGGGATTTTGCACCGGGAGTAGCAGAGATAGTTGTGAATATGTTGGGGTTTCTCATTCCCGGTTTACTGCATTTGGGTATCCCAGGTTCAGCGAGATAATAAGTGGGTATATGTACCTTGGCACAGCGTTCACAAGTAAGCCATTGTCTTAACGTTCTAGGATGGGCCCCTTGTGAATGAATTCAAAGAGGATATGGCACGGAGACTGGAATTGCTGTTGATTAGCAAACACTGGTTAATATGCTGAATGTCAGAAACAGAGGAGATACATTACAGATTGAATGCGTTGTTTTGCTAGCTAACACTAGTAATCATATGACAAACAGTACTGCAGAGACAGTCATCTCCCATTTGAATGGACATCAAATTTATCTTCGTGATGCCTTTGGAACTTATCATCTGTTGAGCTGGAAGATTTTGCCATCTTCGAATAGGTCATGGTTCTAGCAAGCAACATGGTTTAGTGCTCTTTGGTGTTGCTGCAGGTGCAACAGTAATTGCCTCAGTTTTGTTAATATGTTGGTATTGTTAGAGATAAAAGCAAGAAGTACTTGGAAAATACACAGGGTGCAATGTTAGAAGGTTCTGTTTCTACTAATGAACTTCCTGTTGGTCCACTAGATTCTGGTAAAATTGTCACTACCTGCGGTAATGGTAAACCAACCAGTACACAAGCAAAGGTTACAACAAGGAATGCAGAGCTATTTGTTATTACAGCAGAAATTGAAGGATGGCAATGAACTTTGTTTTAACCTCTTATGTCAGGCAACTATTGAAACTAATCTCTCAAAGCAGTGAACACTTTAGTGGACCTTACGAGGAGGGTTTTGTTTTCATGGCCAATGATTGGCATACATTTCTTCTTTCAGATTTTGAAGTGGAACTGAAGAATAGCAAACAGTAGCTATTCAATTTTGTGAAGAGTTTAGAGGTAGACTGTGTTTTTTTTAAAATCACACAGCAGTTTCGTAGCGCGCTACGAAACTGCTGTAGGTGGTGATTTTAAACGCAGAGCAGCTATTGTGATACGGTGAGCGGGATTTGTGGAAAAGAGACACCTGTCTATCAATATCACCTACAGCACATCAGAAACATGGCAACATTCCATACCTGGGGTTATTAAAGAGCTGGGACAAGCTTGCTGAACTTTCGAAGGATGGTAGGATACAAGGACCTTAAAAATAGGTGTTTTGATCTTGATGATAAATGATCCATCAGCGCTAACAGGTATCCTAAGTCAGCGTTCCTTGCATCTTTAGCTCAGTCATCTCAGCCTAATGGAAGGAGGACAGCTGTCAAAGATCCAAGAAGAATCAAGCATACGAGGAGAATGAAATTAGTGTTTTAGTTTGATTAGGATTTTGTGTTATTACAGCTCAGCATGTTTGTAATTAATGAATTAGTTAAATAGCATGTAGGAGTAGTTAATAGGGCCTTCGAGCTCGCTCTAGAGAGGGAAGAAGGTATTCCTATAAAGGGATCAAATTAGGATGTAATAGGGGTTGGAGATTTTATAAAAAAAACAGAGTTTTTATCAGCTTGTGTAAGAAGACTTTGACAGTAATACAAGAGTTACTTTTTCTTCCCAAGATTCATTATATGTTTATGGCTCAGAACATGTGTGGTTTTGTCATTATCTTTTATGTATTTTACAGCTCACTAAATATGCAATCACTCTGAATTCACCTAGTGCCCAGACTTCCTGTGCCTATTTATGAGTTGAGTTTTTTGGAGAAATGTTTTGAGTGTTAAACGTTATATGCCTTGGCTTCTATGATTAAGTGATCAATAGTTTACTGCAGAAGTGAATGACTCCATGAGCCCAATGGAAGAAGTGTTGTTTTGTGTTTCGAACCAGCTTTATTTTCATAAAAGTGTGAAGAGTTAGCCATCTGTTGTTGTGATTGATTCTTATCAAAAGTCTGTGAGAGAGCCCTCTCTGACTAAGGAGGCTAATCCTTAGTCTAAAGTCTGGTTGAAAGAGTTACATAAAATCTTGCTTGGTTGTAGCCCTTAGTACTGATTTTGTGATAACACCGTAGATCACTGGTTGGATTGGGTAATAGGACATTTTATTACTGAGTTCGCGATAGACACAACTGTGAGTTATAGTGAATGAAGTGAAAAAAGTTCCTTCTACAAATTAATTACTCCACAAGTCTTGGAATATCAAGATATCCATGAGGATACAAATATTATATATTATTATGTCTGAATAAGAATGAATGATAATGATTTACAAATGAGAACGAGAGGCTTGCTTATATATCAGGCAAGTGTCTCTTCATGAAGAGTCATGTTTCATTTAGACATGCCTCTTCAACCTAACTACTAATTAACTAATCGTTATTTATGATTATTATTGTTTACATTATTTATATATATTGTTCATTACATTGCCTCCTTCCTCAAAAATCTTTGTCCTCAAAGCTTGTCGATGAAAAAGGCTTAATCTCTTTTTCATCTTTCAATGTCTTTCTCTCTCGGGATAGTCATCCTCGTCGATACAAGTTGATATGATCTTCTTAGTGACAAACAACATTGTCACACTGAGAAGGGATCAAACCATCCCAAATTAATCTTCTGTGGAGTATTCCGATCACTGGAATTGTGTAACAACTTGTTAGCATAAGACTGGAGTGAGATTACATCACTATTATCTGGAATATCATTTTGCTGTTTCTGGTCTGAATGGTACTGATACTTAGCATGGTTGATTGGTCTAATCTCATGATTCGGATGTCGATATGGAGTTTTTAGATTTTCTTCTGGCGAAGATGTTGTTGAATTGGTTATGGAACATTCACTTGGGATGTCCATTTTCTGAACTGCAACATCTAAGTGTGTCATTTCTTCAACTGACTTGTCTTCTTGAGTTGTCATATTCACTGGATCGGTATTTGTTCCCTTATTTTCAACTTGGACTGTTACGACTAGAGATTTCGATGCTTCTTTTTGAGTGAATTGTTCCAACTTATCTTTTAATGCTTTCTTATCATCCTTAAGCTTCTTAATTTTAGTGAGTAGACTCTGATTATGGTTTTTCAGTCGTAAAAGTTCTTTGATTTCTGATTTATCAACCTTATTTTCAGTGTTTTGAATTTTAAGATTTTCATCTTTTAGATCTTTGATTTGTTCTAATAAATTTTTATTAAGGTTCTTTAAACTCAAAGTTTCCTCTTGTTGTTCTGATAAGCGCTTCTTGAGCTCTTTCTTTGTGACCTTAGTCTTCTTCACCTGCGCAAGTAATCTTTCGACGTGGTCCTTGAGACGAGAATTTTCTTCATCCTTTTCCATTATTTCTTTGTGATGCATATCCACAAATTCAACATATTTTCGCTTAAGTATTGTGATTTCTTTTTTTACCTCTCTTTGGAATTGTTTTTGTTCATTACTTAGAAACTCCATTTTTTTCCACTTGTTTTTATCTTTCTCACTTTTCTTTTTTTTGTTATTGATTTAATAATCCTTTTAAGTATATATAAAATTTATATTAAATTAATATATATACTATATATCTCACCTCTTTTGACTTGAATGGAATTTGGACTTTGTATATTAATTATTATTATTTTTTTAAATATTATAAATTTTTATGATGTCACCACACTTAATAAATATAAAGGTCACGTCTTTTCATATGACAAGGTCATGATGTTCGCCAAACCTTTTAAGTAAAAACTAAAACTTACCTTTCACGTAAAGAGATTTTGTATCCTTTTTGTTTTTTTATTTTACTTTTAAAATACCATGGGCAATTACCATGGGTTGTTTCTAAAACCACGAGCTTCTCCACAAAAAAGGTTTTAATTATCACTTGGTATGAGATTTTGTATCCCTTTTGTTTTTTCTTTTAATTTTAAAATACCATGGGTTGTTTCTAAAACCATGGGCTTCTACCAGGTGATTTTAATTTTATTTATTTTTTTCATATAATTTGATTTTTTTATGTTCTTTTTTTTTTTTTTTACTTTTTCCTCTTCTTCATTTTTCTAATTTATTTACTTATATATATTTTTTGGTTAGTTCTTATTATTATTATTATTATTATTATTATTATTATTATTATTTTTTATGGCCAAAGGTCAACTAGTGAATTGGAGACCCTCCAACTAGTGAATTTTCTTTTAATTTTAATTTTAATGGCCAAAGGCCTAGAAAAATGGAGAAAAGGAGAAACTCCCAAATTCTAAGCAAAATTCTTCAATTGTACGGCAACACGGTTGACAAATTTTGATAGCCAAGGACCTAGATCGAAGAACGAGCTCTGTGCACCGTTTAAGCAACCTAGAGGACCGAACTACTCTGATACCAAATGAAGCGAACAAAGTTGCTTCTACAAATTAATTACTCCAAAAGTCTTGGAATATCAAGATATCCATGAGGATACAAATATTATATAGTATTATGTCTGAATAAGAATGAATGATAATTATTTACAAATGAGAATGAGAGGCTTGCGTATATATCAGGCAAGTGTCTCTTCATGAAGAGTCATGTCTCATTTAGACATTCCTTTTCAACCTAACTACTAATTAACTAATCATTATTTATGATTATTATTGTTTACAATATTTTACATTATTTATATATATTTTATTCGTTACAGTGGAGCAGAAAGGCACTTCCTCCAAGGACCACAGGGTAAGTATATTAAATCATTGAATACTTGGATTAAGATGTTGTTGTGTGAGAAATAGATTATGCGCATTTATTGATGTCTGTCATAATGTGGAGTGGAAGAGGCTATCGAGGAATCGAAGGATTAGGGAACAGTCCGCTGATTTCTATTTCATGGGAAAGCGAGGAGGAGCTCGTTAGGTTCTCTCCAAGAAGTTTGATTAAGCAGCGCTTTCCACTGATACCACCTCCATCTACGCCATCACCTACTTCACCGACATCAAATCCATCTTCACTGACTCCACCCCCGCCACCACCGAAGGTTGGGATGGCGAGCGTAGTTAAGTTGCTGGTATTTAAGGGTGTAGAAAAATGAGGAACCAGGTCAGTTCTAGTTTGTGGTAAGGGCTGTATGGGAAGCCCAAGGCATAATGGATGATAACATCAAAAAGGTTACCCTAGTTAGTGCACTACAGGACCGTGTGTTGACGTGGTATATAAAGTACATGAGCAATCATCTGAATGTGGGAATAGTGGCAATCCAGGACACATTAAACAAAGAATTTGGTCGGCCAAAATCAGAGACACAGTCGGTCATTGGGTTCAAGGAGATCGCGATGTTACCTGGAGAAACCCCATGGGATCTAGATCAGAGATTGAAAAGCACAATCTGCAAGGCTAACATGAAATTGACGGATGCACAGAACTGCGCATGGTTTGTGGCATCATTGACACCACATCTGAGGATGACGTTATCACAGCAAAAGATCTCAACCCAAGCTGAAGCATTAGAGATAGCAATGAGTTTGCACGAAACTCCAATACAGGATCCAGGGTTGGGAGTTCAGCAAATCCATGCGCAACTACAAAACCTGAGCTTAGAAATGCAAAGCTTGAAGCAAGAAAGGACGACCCGACCGAAGATGCGTACTGAGGTAGGACGAATTAAAGGCAAAAGTGAGGTACATGACAAGGACTATTGCCCCATCTTCGCGAACTATCTTGTGGGTGGGGGCCTGATGCCATTAAAACTAGAGGTACAAGTAGGGCCAAGTGCAGCACTCACGCTCTGGTGTGCGATTTGTCAAGTGGGTGGAAAGCACGCAACAAAAAACTACCATCTACTGCAAAAGTATACCCAGACCCCGCAACAGTTGTATTGCAACTTTCGTAGCTTAGTGGATCACGATGATCGAACGTGTCAGAGTTACGACTTGATGATGGAAAGGAACCCAGCCTACCGAGTGCAAACTAAAGTGTGAGGTTTTGACCCAGCAATAGGGCCATGCGATGGATTTCAAGGATGCGACCAAGGAAGAGGAATGGGGCCTGGGAGAGGGGCACGAACAACTGATTTGTTATAACTACAGAGGGCCAGGACACTACGCTTGTGACTTCACTAACTCGACGAGGATATCTTGTCCATACTGTGAGAAGTTTGACCATGAAATGGTAGATTGCCCGACGTTAATTGCCTGAATGCATGAAAGAGGAGTATTATAGCCCACTCCAACTCAAAATGTCCAAATGATGAGGTCAAAACCACGTGAATAATACCCCAGCATAAACATGGTACTGAGGAGTGGTGCACCCATGGGAGGAGATGCGCGGAAAGAGTTTGCAGAAGATGCAAAGGGTCGCGATACCCCTACAAGGGAACCTAACTTTGAGGTGGAACAGGGGAAGAAGATGCCTAAGGAAGCTCAGAAGAGCTTCACAGAAGTCTCTACTCCAGGTAGGAGGGACCCAATTGAGCTAGGGATGGATCCCTCTATGCTTACTACCTTTTTAGAGACATGTATGAAGCTATTGTGCGATAGTAAAGTCATGAAAGGACTACAAGAACTGATCACTAAGTGCGTAGGGTCAGGCGAGCCACACGTAGTCCAGAAACTAGGAGGATATGCTCTGTGCACTGGACGAGAGATGTGTATGATAGTGCAAATCAGCGAGTACGAGATGGACCAAGTCATTCTAGATTTAGGGTCGGATGTGAATGTGTTACCTAAGCAAATGTGGGAATGCATGGGTAGGCCCACACTGCAGTGGTCTCCTATTCAACTAAGGATGGACAACCGGCAAAAGATCTTACCAATGGGCTGACTGTAAGGGGTGGTAGTGGACATTGAAGGCATAAGTACGTAGACCGACTTCGAGGTAATAGAAATTGTTGATGACACTAATCCCTACCCTACATTGCTAGGAATTGATGGCCACGGACATGAAAGGGGTCATCAACTTGAAAAGGCATAAAATGATGTTCAAAAAGAAGTCACTACAGGTAATAGTCCCGCTAGACTCGACTGAAGGAGAATGCTACACTAAACCGGTGCGCGATGAGGGAAGTGATGATGAACTAGAGTGCATCTACCAGATAACAACACAAGATCAAGGTCGAGTGAATCCATCAGCAGACATAAGATTCTCATGGGAGCGCGATAGTTCGTTCACATCGAATGTAGATGAGGAGATTGAAAGATGGCAGAATAGATTGCAGGAAGTCATCACACTCAACTGTAATATGATGATTATATCATTGTGGTGCATAACCACTGAAGTAAGGCAATGATCAATAGATAGCGGCACAACCAGTGAGGGGCAGTTCATCAACCCTGACACCTTAATCATCGCTCAGAAACAACATGGTGCATCGGAAGAAGCGTTGTAGACACCAAGGTGGTGTGCACATAAGAAGTTGAGATGGAGAAGGCAGTTCCATGTACGGATTGGAGGATGTGCGTGGCAGCCATGCTGGACTAGGGTGTTCATCCATCTATAATGAAGGGTATGACCGTATGTTGTGCGACCATTACACCAACAGAATTTTCACATAGCAAGGGTTCATTGGGCAAATACGACCGTCCACAAAGCAGGGTATGCCAAAGGAAATCTATCCACGACTGGACGGGCCATTTTCCCTATGGCTCAAGTTGCACCTGAAGACCTGCGTGATGGGATTTGGCAGTTATGGGAAGCCGTTCAGCGTGGCAAAATGAGACTTCACAAGTTAGCGGAAACGGGGGCTAGACTACGAAAGAAAAGTGCGAGGATGGATGAAGAAATTGATAAAATCAAATTAGAAGTCACCCACATGGGTTGCACACGAGAGCTATTGAAGGGACCGGACATGGCCGACTCTCCTACACTATTAGGACAAGTCACGACCCTGCTATCATGGTTGCGCCTACACCCTAGTGCATAGGGGAACATAGACTGCGATACGCTATCAGACCCAAAGGAACACGAATGGTGCTTGCAGCCCGGGCTACTAGGGAAGCGAAAGGCTCACATGACAGGTGTGACCACTTGATTATCCATAGGAGGCCCAGTCCCAGCGCTCCACGTAGTTGGAAGAGGGTGCGGGACTATAAAACATGCTACAGGAAAGCTGCGTAAGTTGGTCGCAGCACGCAAGGACGGTTAAATGCATAGGATGCATCCACATACCAAGGCATGCACTGCCATGGGGATGGGATGGAAGGTGACTGTTGCAGGTACTATTCATGATAATATGTCCCATTTAAGACATGGAGGAGTGGGCGCCAGGCAATTAAGGCGTAAGGATAACAGCCAAAATCGCATTAATGAACCACGAGGAGGGCGAATAACTGACTTTGAATTTGAAATCATATATAACAAGCAAGCAAAGGGGCATACCACAAAGTTTGATCATTCGAAGAATAAGACACCTTGGGTTCAAGCTGAGAAGAGCAAGATGAATGACAAAGTACTGAAGGACAGCCCGTGGTTTTAGGCACTGTCAAAGGAATACCAAGAGTCATTCCTTAGGTCAATAAACCCTACCACGGAGAGTCCACAGAATCCCATATCACAGGCAGCCAAACTCCCTAAATCACCCAGGAAGCCGTGGACCAAAAAGGACCCCAAGATACCAAAACCAGTAAGGTGCTTGCTGTGAAATCTGCGCTTTAGCAAGCTCACAATGGAAGAAAAGAGAAAAACTGTTACAATTGAAAGTGATGAGGAGGAAGAAGGATCCGCGACATACGTCGAAGAAATAGACCCCTGTGAGGAAACTATCCAACTAGTGCAACATCCCAAGTATGTTCCTGCAAGCAAAGGGAGGGCTAAGGTCCCTACTAATCTAGATGATGTTGACAATATCCTCATTACCCCATCTCTTCCGAAAGGGGTTCCGGTTGAAAGCATGGTGACTGGCCATATTTCGACGATGAAATTTGAAGACTGGGACCTTGCAGATACAAAAAAAATTCCCCATTTGGCGACTAGCGAACTGATGGAGCAGAGCATAGAAGGGATGATTATGACACTTCGGCCAAAGGAATGGTTGTGAAAGGTGGAGAAAGCTAGGTTGCTCTGTCTCCTATCCATTCCCCACTTTCTATGGCCCCCTATTACAATATTGGTCATCAGACAGTTGCTCTGTCTGGTACATGATGGATACTTATGGCTTAGCAAACCCATCCACATCACGACAGAACTCATTCATAGGATCTCACTGCTTCCCTGTGAAGGAAGAGACCCCAAGGAAATTATCGATAAGAGTGGCGATGTGACGATGATAGAAACCCTAAAAAAGAAATATAAGCTGGAGAAAGGGAAACAAGGGTACGTTATTGATAGTATCTCGGACAAAGCAATCCGCATTGCTACCCAATTACTGGCAGGGAAATTTATGCGGAAATTCTGCGGCACCGAGGTTCTAGTGATCGTCATTACACTAGCTGAGGAATGCGCAGCTGGAGAACAGTTCAATTGGGTGCAGTTCCTTTGTGAAGAATTCCTTACCAACTATAGGGATGTCCAAGAGGAGGGAAAGACCTTCCACTATGCATGGTTGCTATTGTCCATTGAGCTGGTTATCACTTAACTACCTGAAGATAGTCAGTTTCCCTCCTTAGACCAAGATTGGCCAGAAGCCACCAAATTTGCGTCGCTCTAGGTGACCAAGGATGCTGCAAGAATCCAGGGCATCAAGAGTTTTTGGATACTGACGAACACATATGTTCGACACTGGGTCACCCAAAAACCCTAGTTGTTTAATGAAATCTATGACAGTGTGAAGCACATAGCCGAGTTTAAAGCAAACATGCACTTTGTCTACATCTGGGCGCGCAAGTACCCAGACCAGATGTGGAACACACTCCCTGTCCTTGCCATTGATGAAGCTATTGATGCGGTACTTGATACCTAGCCACCAGAATGGCGTTGACCAGATGTGGTGGAGCACAATGAGGAACTATCCAAAAATGGAAGATTGAAGTTAAGCATGCAACATAGAAAAAGTGGAACGAATAGCATGCTCGAAGGTTCGGGCGGCTTGGGAGGCGGTGCAGAATTCGACCGACAAAGCACCAGGTGGAGTGGCTGCAAAGGATGAGAGCCATTAAAAGGTGCCCATAGAGATGGCCACAGAGATGGGGTTGGAAGAAACACCATCGACCACCACGGGTGCACCCTTAAAACGGCCACTTCCAATAGAATGAATGAAGCTGTGAAAGAAGGCCAAGGCATCTAAATGGGACGGAGAGCTGAACACCTTGACCGAGGGCGACCTAGGTGACATAGGGGACATAGTTCGTGAAGTCACCTGGGACGCAATCGACAAGGCCATGTCAGAGCAACAAATTGTGTTGTGAGAGCTCTACATGCAACTACAAGAACTTGGGACATGGGCAGTGCAGACGGGAACCACTGATACTCATGGGGTTACGAGTATGTCATCCACTGAGCAGCTGCTGAAGGCCCAAATGGCTCATACTATCGCGATTCTAGTAGGATCATTGATAACAGAAAATGTAGAGGACAAATCTATGGTAGGAAGGCTTACGAGGCTAGGACTCAATTTGGCTGCCCTCTCGTGTGAAAGCTTGTACCAGCTCCAAGAGAGTGCCACGATGGAGCTCCGTGCCAAGGAAGGGCACGCGGAACAGGTACTCAGTGAATAGAGAATTAATATAGAACAATTGAGCCTCCAATGGGTTGAAGCCATCACATAGAGTCAACAAGTGAATCAACTTGTAGGGGAATCATGTTCGCATGCCCCTGAGCTGGAGATTGTAACCGATTTACCTGTTGGCATACGAATCCACAAGTTGGCTAGTGGGTTATAGGAAGCAAAGGAGGAGGTCGGGAGGATTCAGTTAGATCTTAGTTTGCAGATTGTATAACTGAAACTATAGGTACAGCCTTCGACGCCACCAGAGGTCATTGAGCAGTGCAAAAGCATCATTAACTCCGGCTGGGAAAAGATCATACGTTCCATGAAGGAATGCATTGACTTGTTGGCTCAATTGCTTATTATTCTCACTTCACTCCAGGAAGATCCTACCCTACAGTGACTGGAAATAGAGGCAAGAGAGCTCCAGCAAGCCTATGATAATGTCAGAGGGACCACGCAGACAATTGTTGTTACACAACGCTTGTCCAAGATGAAGGAGACCCAGGCCCTGAAAATACAAGTTGATACTGCTCGACAGAAAGAAGTAGTGACTAAAGAATGTCTCCATCCATGGCTTGATGAGGCATTCACGATTCCCACTACCATCGATCGAAAGGTAGCACACATGCAGGAAGAATATGCACCCGGGGAAGTAGCTATGACAGAGAGATGTGTCAGCGGAACGTGTTGAATGAGTACAGTAGATGGCAGAAGAGTTTGCCACAAGTACCAGCAAAGCACAAAAATTGTTGACCGACCTCCACGCGAAGATTGTCACACCAGCCGAGTGACTCGGGATGATTCACGATGATTGTGTTGGGGGACTATTGGGTAGTAGAGGGCTTGTAATAGTTTTAGGGCTCAAAGCCCACAATTTTGGGAAAGGTATGGTAAGGACTCCGCGAAGTGCATGGAGCGCAAAGTGTAATGAGTCAAGACAAAAGGTTGTCCACCCAGAAATAATGTAAAATAATAGGAAGAGATTCAGCTCACCCATGGTCCGCGAACCATGGAAATGTATAAATAGACCAAGGCTCTAGTGTTAGGAGTCAGTTTTTATGTATGTACTTTTGGATTTGGAATGTAATGGATTTTTGAAGAAAGAGGTCTTGAAGTGTCTATAAGTCTGAGTCAAGGGTGTTGGTAGGTAGATAGAGGCTCTGCAGTTGGGTGCGCAAAGACCTAGTAGAGTCCACAGTCTTGTGCAAAGACCCCTGCAACTGAGTGTGCAGGGTGGATCTGGATGTATTGGCGGAAGAATTGAATAAATATAAGTTGGTTATGAATTACTGTGTTAAATCTGAAATATTGTGGATCTGGTTAATTTATGGTTGATATATCTATTTGATCTGTGTGCTTATGCTTGTGTTATAAGTTTATGAAAATCTGTAACTTTTCTGGGTGCGCGAACTGGTTATCTCTATTAAATGTTTGCTTGAAGACCATAAAAGGTAGATCTGATCTATAACAACTCATTAATAATAAGTAAGGAATTGCCTCGATCTGGATCTAAGCTGAAGCAGAGTAGCACGAGGCCATAGAATGGCGCGCGAACCTTCTAGACCACATCAAGACATCCCAAGGGTGTGGAAACCTGGTTCCAACAATGTCCCCTGCTACCTCGGGTGAGACCTCAGTCCACGCCCCGCGGGCTGTTGCCGAAAGGGCCGGTAGCTGCGAGATTTGTTTGGCTACATAACTCTTCCAAACCTGGGTTAGGCCCCTATAAACCAACACTTAGTCTGGAAAATAGTTAAACGTATACTGAGTACATATTATTTCATTTACTTTAATGAATTTAAAATGACACGTACTTGACAATGTTTTCATTTTTCGAGAGTCAGAAAAGAGCTTAAAGATGACTCTAGGGTCTCTTTTTCGTTTATTTTTTACGAGTCTGAGAAAGTTATAAAATAAAACTCGTTGAATCAGTCAAGATAAATCACCATCACCAAGAACATATAACCTGTCACCGCACAAGGAAACACACTTTACCGATTTTGAGGATTTTTTTTTTCAAATGAGAGAAATGTGCCCTAATTTGGTAAAAATATTATTTAAAAACTATAAATAGGGAAAAAATTAAGTTACTTTTACCATTTTACAACTTTTCAGTTATGAGAACAATTTTTACCTCATTTTACCTCGATATTTAGGTAAGGAGCATGAACAATCCAGGACACCATTTGCTGAGCCGCTTATTATAGGTAAGAGATATGTCCCTTCCCTTCATTTTCGTAGTCATTTTATGAATTTTCATCCATAGGATAGAATGCAAGGAAGAATTGCAAAACAATTATATTGTGGGTGACCAGCACAAGTTTCACACATCGAATTCTCACTTCTCACCCTGCGGTCAGTTAGGCCCTCACGCTGGTAGTGCGAGAAAATTCCTAAACAGACACACTGGAACCGAGGTAAAAAATTTAAAGTGAAATCTTCCATAGAAAATAGTTAATATTGGATTTGCTCTCCATGGATGCTCATGAAATGTTGGTTTTTTGATTTTTTGTAGGATAACCAATCCAAAATGGTGATTGAATGGAAAGAGAGGTGTCATGAAACAGAAGATCATCAGGCTATGCAGGATCAAGACTATATTGATTCCCTACGAGCATGTGGATTTCTCAAGTTCTTCATGATTCCCGGGATTAGATCAAAACCCAAGTTATTGTAGCACTTAATCAGTTGGTGGGATGTAGATCACCAATTGTTAATGTTCAGGGATCAGGAGCTCGAAATAGAGGTCGTCAACATTTATTTCATCACTGGGTTGCCCAAAAGGGGACAATGGGTACAATTGTCAGGATCACACACTAGAGGAGAGAGCAATGAGAGCACACACTCATTGCGAGGCATTGTTCAGGGGTCAAGAAGACTTACAACGAAAAAATTGACATATAGACCATTACTAATTTCCCACTGTGAACAATCCTACACACTATGGCCCAAATCGCTGTGGTGAAATAATTTCATGAGGAAAGAAAGTCTCATTTCCAGTATGCGATCGAGTGCCTAAATCCCACAATTTTCAATTGGTGCGAAGGTTTCTTGGTGTGCATGAAGCACAAAATTACCAAGTGAAATTCAAGGAATCTGAAAGAATTTGGTTTCATATCTATTTTGGTGACGTTCATCTTGGAACATGTGCCATTGTTTCGCTATCAGTGGTTGGAAGTGGATCCACCAGTGCCCAAAGATCCACAATTACTCAGATGGGGAGAGTTGATTCCGCAACATGGGGGTGGTCAACAAATGTAATTCCCTCTAACATCTTTTGGATGGTTGTGTGAGTAGCTAATCATTGTCGATGATTGGGCGTATGTGGGCATGGATTTCTGAGGAGATATAGATCTTCCACTTCCTCTAGGGCCATAGTGGACAGATTCAGGTAAAAAACTGCGTATCTTAAGTTTTTTAAGTTTTAATTATTTTTTATATATGTGTAATGATATTTGACTTATATTGCCATGTAGATGTTGGACCAGAGAGACCTCCATGGGTTTCTCCAATAGCTAGGTGAATGGCACACCAGATTAAGGAGACTCCTCCATATGTGGAGGGAGTTGATCCTATCATCGAGGTATAGCTTAACCTAGAATTTTTAACGAGGGAGATTCCAGAGTATGCCTCAATCAATGAGGTTCCATTGTGCTACTAGAGGCACACTATAGGGGTTTCCGCCAGACTGTGTCGGCTGTTGGGCCAAGTCATTAGGGTTGTCTTGCACTATCATGAGCACCATGTGGGTGAATATGAAACTTCTAGTTTAATTTCTGCATTGTTGTAGGTTTACAAATCCATGTGTCTCATAACACAATTTTTTTTATTTTGATGTAGAAAAATATTTTGAAAACACTCAATATATATATATATATATATATATATATATATATATATATATATATATAGATATATACACACACACACATACATTTTTTCCTATTTACCATATCTAATATGTGATTCTTTACGATTTATAAGTTTCGCAACTGTCTATACAACACATAGTTAACCAATGCATATGGTAATATGTTCATGTGTCTTGGAATGTGATGATAAGTAATAAAATCAAATTCTTATTCCAATAAATGAACTCACAAATACATTCTAAAAATTTGAGGGTTTCTAACTGAATATTGTCCATTAAGTTGTAGCACAATGAGCTGTGAATCAATTTTTATGATTAACTCTCTAATGCCAATAGCAATAACTTCTGACACAAGCTTGATGACCAAACAATATTCAGCAATGTTATTAGTCATCTGACCTAAACATATAGCTTATAAATTTACTAACTCACTATTAGGGTCATAGATTTCCCATGCAACGGAAGAATCCCAAGAACCAAGCCAAGGGGACTTTGAATACATGTCTAGATGCATCCTAAGAGTAGTATGACTTTCATAAGTAGCCGCCGAATCCAAAACAATAGCTTGATAAGCTTGTTTAGCTGGGATAAGCAAAATGACATCACCAAAATAATCAACCTGATCAGGAGAAGGAACGATCCATGGATCATAAGAACTAGATATCATGTTGACAGAAGCAACATGAGGAGGTGGGAGGGAAAAGGTTCCCATAAGGTCAGAGTATTTAAAAAGACCCACCCCAACGCTCTCATAAGGAATGTCGGTATTTCCCACATATGGGACATTGTCATTCGAATAATCAAAAGAGAAAAATGCTAACTGATCAACGGTGACTATTTTCCCTTCATGAGCAAAATGGAGCACGAGGAACAAAGAAGAAACCACACAAAACATAGCATGAGTCCAACTTCATCCAAATAGAAGGTTATAATTCAAATTTGCATCTACAAGTTCTACCTCTAATTCAATAGTTTTCCCTTCCAGCTTGATGGGAAAACTCATAAGAATACCGTAAGGACAAGATCCTCTACCATCAAAGGCTTCTAAGGTGTTCAGAGACTGGTTGAGAGGCGGAGAGCCTATAGCTTTCCAGCATGAAACAAACATCATGCAGGGGGAAGCACCCTCATCAATGATAGTTCGATGAATCATTTTCCCTTTTATAATGACTTGGATTAAAAATTCAAGTTGATGGGGAAGATGAGGTACATGATTTTCCATGTCAAAAGTAATCAAATTTGGATCCGTAGGGTCAATTCCTCCTATAGTTCATAGTAATGGTTTCCACTGCATTGGACAAGTCTGGAGAACTTCCAAGGCGGACATCACCGAAGGTGCTTGAGCTAAATCTTTGGCAATATTGTAATGATGGGAAGTTCATGCATTCAGATTGTAGGATGATTTCTAAAGGACACCATTGGGAGGTGGTCGAATAACAAACTTATTGCTAGGTTTCTCAATATGAAGAGGACCAGAATTGGGTGGAGTAGAAGTAGATGGTGTGTTGGTAACTTATTTCTCCATAGTCTATTTGGGCGGAGTTTTATAGTCTTTTGACCAGGTGGCAACAAAAATAGGTATTGTTCCACTCATGTAAACTTGAGAACCGAAGATGTAGAAGATTGCGGTTGTTCTACCAATTGGGTTTGCTATGATGGGAAATATTATTTCAGTACAATCGAATTCCCTTGAGTGCATTTTAACAAGTGAATAACTTCCACATGATGGGGACAATTCTTGATATAGTGATCTTCCTCAAAAATGAATCAAGGATATTTGGGCTTACATTTAGACCCATCATTAGCAGATGACTTTGGAGGATCCTATTTTGGGGTATCATATTTTTCTTTTCCTTTACCCTTCTTTTTACCTTTAAAGGCTTTGTTTTCCATGGTCGAATAAACGACAATAACCTTAGAGGCTTTACTAGGATTTGGAGAGGGATTTGAAAGAGGATTGGATGCAGAATTTGAAATGGATTTTTGCTTCAATGAAGCTTTACTAGAAGTTTGAGTCACTAATCTAATAATACCATCAACATGTGGTATACCCAGAGGTTTAGAAGATGATGGATCCATAGATGGTCTCATAGCATTAGGCAAGAGATCATATAATGTGCCAGATTGGGAATACACCAAATATAAATATTGGGCATGGGAAATGGCTTGATCTTCGGTTACACAACCTCCCATAGCTATGTCTGTAGTAATATTGTTGATGAATGATTTGGTAAACCATTCAGTTAACAAATCATCAAGTATATCAAACTTGATAAGGCAATGTCGTCTCCATTCATGGATATGATCAGATATTTGGGTAGAGGTATTCTATTTCAAAGATGTAAGAAAATGGGTACCAGTTTCATAGTGAACCAACAACTGGAAGTGAGTAAGGAAGGCCATTTCCAAAGAATTGAAGTCTTGATAAGCACCTCGAGGCAACTCAATGTACCATTTCACAGTATGACCCATAAGGGTGAGCTGAAAATGAAGTAGATGAATAGAGTCATCAACCAAGTAATTAGATGAACACCAAAAATGGTAAGCCATAACGTGGGCCTTAGGGCCTTCTCCAGATTTTCCTTCGAATTTCGGACAATTGCCAAGAATCTTAGTGGGAACCGGAGGCAAATAAGGCAAATGAAGTATTGGATCATTAGTGAACCTTGACAAATCTAGTAGTTCCAATGTTGCTAGAAATGTCCATTGTGGGTTGAAAGGCATGGGAGGCCTTTGATAAGGCCCAACTTATGGATTCCATCCTTGTTGGTATGGTTTCTACCCCCAAAGTGGCAGATTTTGACAGTAAGGAGCTTGTTATTACCCCCACTGAGGGGTATTCTAACCACACAAAGGTGGATTCTTCGCGTACAAGGGTGGGTTTTGACCAGGGTAAGGTTGATACTCACTCACCATGAGCTGTTGAGAACCATAAGGTGGATAAACAGGTTGCAAGACATATGGATTATAAGGTTGTTGTTGCAACTATTGACCCTGGTGGTAAAATTACTAGACCTGCTACTTGTGCTACAAGGGTTGACCTTATTGATAGAAGGGTTGGTTTTGTTGCTTGCAAAGGTTGTTGGTAAATCCCTTGTTGCACATAAGGTCCTTGTTGTAGAAAAGGTTGTTGTTGTACATAAGGCTACTATTGTTGGAAAGTTCCTTGTGGAATTTGTTGAGTTCTCGGTTGGTACTGATAAGTTCCAACTTGTATTTTACTAGATGCCTTGAATGAGGGATTTGGACCAGGCTGCATTTGGTGGCATGCCTGTTAAGTAAAGGATGGATTTTGAGGCTATTGAGAGGCATATGGAGGGTACGGTTGCTGGTAGGGTATCTGAGCCAAAATAGGTTGTTGATACGGGATCTGGCCTGATCTAGATGGAATTGATGATCCACCAGGACAAGGTACACTTCCAACATTTTTACTAGCTCTGATAGCATGAGTTTGAGGTGCACTCACATAAGCTCCACCCAAAATAGGAGGTACTAAAGGTGGAGGTGGATGTTGCCCCACATGCAGTGGGATAGGTGGTGGCACATATTTTCCACTTAATGGAGGTCTTGAGGAACTTATAGGGACATTAATTTCCCCAACCATAACTGTTGGTTGTACAGGAACTGACGAAACTACAGCTGATATAGGAATTTGAGAGGCCCCGACGAAACAAATAAACTAGAAGTAGGCATGGCACCTGATGACCAAATGGGATTGTGATAAAGTGAAGATGCACTTGGAGTACTTGAAACCAATTGAGACAAAGATGTATAACCAGCTGGAAACAAGGGCTCACTACTTTCAGGGGGTGGTGGAGGTGCAACACTTACCACATATGGATAACCTTAAGGTCAAAAGTCATATTCATAATCATTGTCAACACCAGGAGAATTAGTGGTTGAGACTTCTGGAAGACCTTTAGAAGAGGTTAGAAACTCATCTTCTGAAGCCATGGGTGGAAATAATTGGCAAGGAGGAATCCGAGATGGCCGTGGAGCTAAATCCAAAGGCACACTAGGATTATCATATGAATTATAATGATGTTGAGGAGATATAACCACTAGATCAAAAAGCAGATTCAGAGGGAATAAAACAAACCTCTGTGGAATCTCAGAGATTTCTAGATCAGATTCTTGAGATGATGAGTCTTGAGGTGGAGGACGAGAAGAAAGGGGTTGAATACTTGGGATAATTCCAAGTTCAAGACCTTGGGCTTCCACTGACTGTGAAAACTCAGGATGAACTCCTTTTGATGATCGTTCAATGCCTGATGATGAAGGGGAAATGTAAGGTGAACTTGATGGTTTAGCCACGATGACCTTTTCTCAAAAATAAATAAGGGGTGGTTGATTTGAGCCTACAATTAAAATTTAGTATTAATCAGGTAATATGAGGCCAAGGATAACTACATAGGTAAGGCATGTTATCATGGGCAGTTAAATTCTATAACTTAAAAACAATAAATAAATAGAAAAGAGTGTACTAGGCAAGAGGGTTTACCAAGTATCCGTGAATCATTATATACACCTTAGCTGAAACCAAGGACTTAACGCACGATGATTGATTTCCCCGAATGATGTGTTCAATGTATCATGTTTACAAGGAAGATGACTCGGTTACCTATGGCTAAAGGATAGAAACCTTGTGGGGTCTCCCAATATATACTTAACAGTACGGGGAGCACAAGTTTGTGTTAGCATTGTCTAATGCATAACCATTCAATGAGAGCATTACCATATACTTGCCATACTAGAGTGCCTCCGATATACCCAAGAGTATTGGAGAACCTCCAATATAATTCTGTACTGGAACAATATTTCACCTCTGGGATACAATGTAGGTAGTTAATAAAAGTTGCTAGGTTTATAGACAATGAAACACATCTCTAGCCTAGACCTCTAAATTTTTTCGTTAAGTTCCAAATGCTCCTTAGGTTAATTCAGTAAATTTTAATGTTTTTCTTGAATTAAGTTTCAATTTTTGGGTCAAACAATGTCACCTAAATCCTAGAATGCACCTACATGAGAAAAATGGAAACCTTTCATTTCAATGAATTCTATACTAATGAGGGAAGAGAGCTCAAGAAATTAATGCATAAAACAAAAGAATGAATCAAGAAATATGCCTCCACTAATGTTTCCAAATGAAAAATGCAAGAGAAAAACTAAATTTCACTTTCACTAAGGAATATGTGATCTATCGAAAGAAAAAATGGCCTTAAGTTCAATAAGATGCACTTTACCTATATGATGTTCTCTTTGATTTTCAGATGCTCACATGTAACTAAGCTTCAACTACATAAAAAATAATATTTTTTATTTAAAGTAATCCTAATGCAAACAAGGCATCAATCAAAGTAACACCAAATTCAAAAGAACCCAATGAAAATGTCTTTCAGTTTCTCTTTCAAATAGATAGGAAAATATACTCATTTTAGTTTACAAACCAAACACTGTAATCTATGTTTGATAAATGACAAAGATTAATTTAAAATGAAATATTACCTAGTACATGTGAAAATCAACTTGGCAGAAGACAAACTGAAACCAACATAAGTCAATGTTTCAAGTGATTTTAACAGCTGAACAAACCTAATCATTTAACAAACCAGAGACCCAAAGACACTCACATGTGGGAAGTGACAATAAAATGACCTATAAACCTTAAAATCAATCCAATTGCACTAAAACACTTGAAAGTTCAAAGAAGTAGTAATTTTGTAAGAAATGAGGCAATCAATCAAAACATCAATAAAATCTAGTCATGCAGGACAAAAAAAGACCTCAGGGGCTCAAACACACTAGGGTTTGATAGAGAAACCCTAGGTTTTTGCCAATCTCAGGGATCAACGTGACTGTTATGGCAAAAATGCACTTAAGAGGGGATTGTTGCGATTGTTTTAATGAAAAATGTGCTAGCAGCATGACTATCAGATCAAAAAACGTGCAAGGCGAGGAATGAGGCAAAAAATAAAAATAATTTCACAAACACTTCCAGACTGAGCACTCTAAGTTAGCAACCAGTGATTATGAATACCTATACAAACCCAAACTAATTGAGAACATTATGGTTGGTCAAACTGATCAAGACATCAATTTAGAAAGGAATATGAAAAGGATATAGCTTCCCTAGCAGAGTTGCCATTTTGTTGTGAAGGCAAATCCCCTCTGCGGATAAAGGTGATCCATCTAGCCCAATGAGTGGGTCTAACAACAAAATAAACCTACCTTACTCTGATGCTAATCACTCGATCCTTGGCTTTGAATCTTTCACTCTAGGCCTCGCCCCTTAATTGTTCTTCATGTCTGGGTAACTGCAAGGAAGATCAAATTACTATGCAAGATACAAGAGCATATATATCATACATCAAACATAAACTAATTAATAGATCAAGAAACATTAAGCTAATTGTTACACTAAAAAATGTCACCATGACTATTTACAGTTAGTATGGCTCAATCAACAGTCATGCTATCCTCTTAGGCAAGTCTTATGCCTCTGCTCTCCATGTCAAACTCCAAAAGAGAGAAAGTCTTTTATAAATGTATTTATCTCTGGGGACGCAGGTTCTCTCAACCTTACCTGCGGGGACGCACCCAATGTTCACAAAAGCTGCGTCTTTGGACGCTCTGTATGTAAAGGGGCAGGTGCGTCCCCCTGTAAAGGTTAAAATGCGCAAGTTTCATCTTTAAAAAGTCACTTGTGGTCATTTCTAGAGCATTCTAGAAGGTTGTTCGACGTGTATTGAGCGCCTCCAGATGGTTCATGCACTCCTACCAAAGAGGAACTTATCCCATCAATAAGGGAGCTATCCCATCCAAAGAGGGGATTATCCCATTGATGGTGGACCTGATTAACTTCCTCTTGAGCACTATAAATACAGGCATTGGGCTAGAAGGAGAGGAGGTTAAAAGCTATACATTTCTAAGGGTAAATGCTGCAGGAATTAGGACTCCCATTTAGAAGCTTGTGAGGAGAGATTGCCATCTTTGCTTGTTCTATTTGGAAGTGGGTGAGCTTTGTCAAAGTAAAGGAGAACTCTTGATGGACCCTGGGAGGGACTTGCACAACACCAAGGCTCAGGTTGTATTTGTTCCTTTTGTTACCTATTAATGCAAATGAGTCCATTCTTCTCAATAACTTGTTATTTATGAGTTGTTTCATGTACTCCTTGGTCTATGTGTTAAATGTGTTTTATTCTATGAGATTATCAAGTGCTATTTAATCGTTTGATTGTTAGTGTATGCAGGTTTCAAAGTGAAGGAGGAGCTCATCCGGATCAGAGGAGCTGGACTGCTACAACAGCGTTGGATTACAGGTAGGATCTAAACACTTGATTTCTTATATAGTAAATGCATATTTAGAGAAGGATTGCTCTTGTTTGTCTTGTTTGTCACTAGAGAGTCTTAGGCTCCTAGGGAGGTTGGTTGTGTCCGTACAATCGACTCTTTCCGCCTGACAAATTGGCGACTCCGCTGGGGACTCCATTGATGTGAAAGTCTTTTCCCTCGTATGAACTTTGCTCTGAGAAAATTGGTTTATTTTTCTGGTTTTTGGCTCTGTGACTTTGTCTTTGGGTGGGTTAGCTTAGGGTTAGATTCATTTTGGTTTTTCTTGAATTTTCCAGTAGGACGCACCCTCTAAGTATTGCACAGTGCGTCCCTGGACGCACTGTCGCTGTGTGCACAGAGTAGGCCCGCACCTGTCTTAACGGGTCGCCTGCGTCCCCTGCTAAAATTTAAGAAAATTCCATTTTTTACATTTTTCCTCTTAGATTTTGCTTTTTCTTAGTTTTTACTGCCCAGATCCATTAGTCTCTTGTCAAAGATCTTCACCTAAGCTTGTTTCATTGGCATTCCTGCTTTAAGCTTTCATCAATTGGGTGTTTTGAGTCTCTTTTTTGAGAAATTCTTGATTTGATTTCCTTTGGTCATTACTTGGAGGTTTGTCTCAGTCTTTTCACAATTTTGCATCTTTTTGCTTTTGTTTTTGCAAAAAAATTTCCCCCTCATTCGCCGGGGGGGGGGCTAAATTGTGTATGAGTGTTAATCGCCTTTGAGTGTTTTTATGTTTTGATCTTTGGAACTCTCACCCAATTTTCTCGACTTGCACTTGATTGGTTCTTAGATTACATTAGAATCATCTTGTGTTTGAGAATTCTCTTGCATAGATCACATTTGCATAATTAGAATTCTCATTTTTAGAATATGAATGAAAAATGTGCATAGATTACATCTGCATACTTTTCAAATGAATTGTGCATAGATTACAATTGCATAGTTTACATTCTGAAAAATCAATCGTAGATTTAGGTCAGTTTTCTTTGATTTGAATTTACACAAAAAATAAAAATAAAAAATGGTTTGGGATTGATTTGCATTAGTTTTTCTTGATAAAATTAGTGCATTAGAGAATTTGTTATATTTTCTCTTAGTGATCAATTTTTGCATTGTCGGAAGTGAATGGAAACTCTCTCCTTACTCTAATTAGGATTCATCGAATTGAAAGGATTGCAGTATCATATTCGATTGCATTCAGTTGAGTTGGGTCATAACACCATTGTTTCATATCCATTTACCCATTTGAGTAATAACAGCCTTAATAACACAGCGCTTAATTAAAATTCATCTAGTAATTTTTACATTTCTAGGGCTCTGATACACCAACATAGCTTAGGCTAGTGTCTTGGAGTAGGAGAGTAATTAACTCTCCAAGACAGCAAAACCAAACAAGTAGCTCATCTTGTGGTAGGATAAATCCAATTGTTTCATTTGTACTCTGGGAAAGCTCCTCTTAAAGGAGTAGCACGAGCTCGTGTCCGAACCAGTGAGGGGATCAATCCTCCCTCGTTGGGAATGACGCGAGACACGCACGTATTACAAACGGTAAACCTCGGATTAACCATTGTCGAGGAGCCAGGGGTCACTTGTCGGTAAACCTTGGATTATTGTCAAGGAGCCGGCAAGGGGATTGAGCTTGATACTCTGCCCTTGCGTGCTGTCGGAGTGTAGACTGTTCCCCCAGGTGAATTTGTTGCTGTTGGTAACCTTAGTGACCATTATCTTTAGGATTCTACCCAAGGTGACGGTGGAGGGAAGATCCCACTGTACCTGGAGCAGACGTCGGCTAGACTCACTTGGATTTTCTGGGGGGTTCACTTCACTCGAGACGGTTAAAGTGGAGGAACTTGGTCCAGTCTATTCATTAAGCAGGTTGCCGGGGTAACTGTTCCACCCACCACTTCTGTACTGAATTCGGCGACGTTGGGCTTCATCACCAACTAGTGTTTTTGGTCCGGAAGGCTACTGTTTGTGTATGGTTTGACTCCTAAATTTGATAGCGCGTGTTAATTTGTTTGTTTTTAGTTTTAGAGACCATAGGTATGAATTGTGAATTTTAATTGTTAGGTGTGAATTGTGAATTGTTAATTTTAGTTTTAAATTGTTAATAAAATTCACTGAAGTTGAATATAATGGCAAATGTTCCGGAATTTATCAACCTAGGAACCCCTCCTAATGAGAATCCTAGTACTTTTCCTTACTTTGGAAATGTTGGTCCTCCTTATATGGCTACTTTGTCATTACCTGGATTTACGATAGGATTACCGATATGGTTATTTTCAACTTCGTTGGCCTAAAGTACTCCAATTGTTCCACCTCAACCGGATGCTTCACCTCAATAGAGTTCACCATCTCAACATCACCAACCTTCTGTTGACCCTTTACCTTCTTCGCCTAATTTTTCTTCCTCCATTTCTTCCTCTTCGCCTGGTAAAAGCCTTGATGCTAGTAACCAGGAGGCTAAGAAGAAGAAGAAAGGGAAGAAGAAGAAGAAGAAGCAAGATAAGAAAGAAGTCAACCAGCCAACCATGGCTGTAAGTGTTAGTTGTGTTGAGGAAAATTCCGACATGCATCGTAAACCCAAATACCCTTGCAGGCTTTGTAAGGGTGACCACTTCCTTGTCAATTGTCCTGGTATTCCAAAGGTCTTGGAAGTATGGTCAGAAAAATCTCATCAACTTTCCGTTGATCCATCAACCAGTGATAGTCAGGTTCCTGGGAAAAAGGGTAAAGTTAGGTTTCCTTGTAAGTTATGCAAAGGGAGTCATCAAACTCACATTTGCCCTCACATGGATGAAGCCTCAAAATTGTTGGAAAACCTTACTGTTCCACAGCAAGAATTTCCAACTGGTTACCGTAAACTTTCTCCCAACCTACCGTCAACTGACGGAGTGATTGATCTAAATTCAAGTACAGTCAATCACACTCTTCCATTGGAGAGTGAAACTCATATCACTCAGGTTGATGATCCATTAGTTGATCAAGTGGTCGATTCAATTTCACATTCAATCGATCACACTTTCCCTTTGGAGAGTGAACTTCATACTACTCAGGTTCTTCTTGTTACATTAGATTCTTCTACGCCGGGGGGCATTTCACCTGTTTCTACAGAACCCCCTCCAAGTACTGAGGTCTTTTCCTTTGATTGGAATAGATTGACAGAACCTCGTCTTCCTTCCTCCATCCCTTTCCAAATCATTGTCAAGGCTGGTGGTAGGGACATACATCGTACTCAGGTAGATGAAGGTGCTTCTGTTAGTATTTTATCCTCAACTGTTTGGAAAGCTTTGGGTTCCCCTTAGCTTGAGCCTATTATGAAGAATCTGAAAGCTTTTAACAGAACCATTAGTGAACCTTTAGGGATCCTTCCTAAGTTTTCTATTACCTTGGAAGGTAAAACTGTCTGTATTGATCTTATGGTAGTTCGAGGTCCCTTGGATTTCAATTTACTCCTTGGGCGAGACTATGTTTATGCAATGAAAGCTGTCGTATCGACACTCTTTCACGTGATGTCTTTCCCTCACAATGGCAGTATTGTGACTGTAGACCAGCTTTCATTCCCTAGTCTTGTTTCAACTACCAATAATATGACACCCCTAAATGTTCATGATTCTAAAGTGGTATCTACCTTGCCACGGGTTAATTATGTGGCAACTGGTCCCATGTTTTTAGTTACCGATGTAAGTGAGCCTCTCACTGTTGATTTAAATCCGGTAATTGACATGGAAAACTCTATGGGATTACTTGAACACGATGTTCTTATCCCTTTTGAGTCCCTTGACATGTGTTCCTTCCAGAGAACTATTCTTCCTTCTGATGAAGATCTCTTGGAAGCCATGATCAAGGTGTGTCAATTGACATGTCTTTCTTCCAGTTGGAAGCCATGATCAGTGTGTGCAAGGATAGTTCTTTTCCTGTGCCAACCTCGTTAAAAAATGAAACAGGTGTCCTCGAGGAAAGTTCCTTTTACTGTGTCAACCTCGTTAAAAAATGAAACAGGGTGTTTGAGGATAGTTCCCGTTACTGAGTCAACCTCGTTAAAAAAATGAATCAGGTATGAGGATAGTTCTTTTCTTGTGTCAACCTCCTTAAAAAATGAAACAACTCCCTTTTCAAGTTAAATATTGAAAGTAAACCTTCATTCCATCCATCTGGTTGAATGCAATGAAGCTTGGGGGGCATGTACCTCGTTTTGCATCATTATACTAGGGGCATGCGAACGTCTTGAGCATAGTTCCTTGTCTTGTGTCAAGCTCATTAAAAAATGAAACAAGGGTAGGTTAAGTAGGTAGATTGTAGAGAGTAGTCATGAGCATAGTTCCTTGTCTTGTGTCAAGCTCATTAAAAAATGAATCAAGGATTTTAGAGCACATTTCCTTGTCTTGTGTCAAGCTCGTTAAAAAATGAATCAAGGTTTTTTAGGTATAGTTCCTTGTTAGGTAGATTGTAGAGTAGTTTTGAGCATAGTTCTTTGTCTTGTGTCAAGCTCGTTAAAAAATGAAACAAGGGTAGGTTAAGTAGGTAGATTGTAGAGTAGTTATGAGCATAGTTCCTTGTCTTGTGTCAAGCTCATTAAAAAATGAATCAAGGATTTTAGAGCACAGTTCCTTGTCTTGTGTCAAGCTCGTTAAAAAATGAATCAAGGTTTTTTAGGTATAGTTCCTTGTTAGGTAGATTGTAGAGTAGTTGTGAGCATAGTTCCTTATCTTGTGTCAAGCTCGTTTAAAAAATAAAGCAAGGTTTTGATGATAGTTCTTTTCCTGTGTCAACCTCACTTAAAAATGAAACAACTCCCACAAGTCTTTCCAAGATCTTGAAAGTAAAGCTTCATTCCATCCACCTCATTGAATGCAATGAAGCTTGGGGGGCATGTACCTCGTTTTGCGTCATTATGCTGGGGGCATGTGAACTTATAACAAGCATAGTTTTTCGTTTCAAGCTTGTGTAAACATGAAACTGAATCCGAGCATAGTTCTTTTCCTGTGTCAAGCTCGTTAAAAAATGAAACAAATCCTCCTCTACTTGAGTCGAGAGATTGACTAGACCTCATAGATGTTAAGTATTTAGGTTAGTTATTTCAGTTTTTGCATAATTTTCTTATAGTTTTAGGTCGAGTCTTTCCGATGATCTCGTAACTCAACCTTCATTTCATCCAACTGGTTGAATGAAATGAAGCTGGGGGGGCATACGCTCTAGCAGTTATGCTTAGTGGGCATCAAGCACAGTTTTTTCTCTGTTTCAAGCTTGTGCAAAAATGAAACTACTTTGAAGCATAGTTTTTATCTGTTTCAAGCTTTTGTAAAAATGAAACCTATTTCGAGTCAATTTCAGTTATTTTCAAGACTCGTTAAACTCATGAAAATACCGAGATTATTTTGCTATCTTTCATTCTCATAAAACAAATGAAAATGCCGAGTTCTTTCCGTCTTTTCCTGCTCGTAAATTAAATTGAAAGTCGGCCATACGAGTACATTTTTATCCCTTTTTCGAACTCATTAAAACTTATGAAAAAGTGAAAATCATGAGTACATTTTTATCATTTTTTCGAACTCGTTAAAACTTACGAAAAAGTGACACCTCAGAGTCATCTTTTAAGCCCTTTTCTGACTCCTAAAATATGAAAATATTGTCGAGCGTTTCTTTTACACTCGTTAAAACGGAATTAAAAGACAGTCCCCTTATAGCTCTTTTCTGACCGTAAAATCAGGAAAAGATTGCCGGGTTTTTGTCGTTTCAAACTCGATACTGGAAATAAAACGACGTGTCCTTGATCGCTTTTTACTTTTCAGGTCAGTGACACTAATTATGAAAGTACTCCTTGGTCGCAAGATCAAACGGTTCTCCCAGGTATTATTTTATACTTTTTCGGGCTTGGGGGACACAAATTTACGAAAAAGTTCAACCTGGAGTCTTCTTAAGTTTTTCAGACTCTCTAAAATTGAAAAACGCTGAGTTTCTCCTATACTGGGCTCGTTAAAATTTCACAGTAAAGGACCTGTTCAATTACAAACAGGAACGAACCACTCCTTCCTAGGGTTCGAATCAAAACTAGGTTGGACTCATCCGAAGGATGAGCTTATAATCAAGCATATGTTATCCTCCTCAAGCTTGTTAAAAAATAAAGAGGTACTTGCCAGAAATAGTGGGGGAAGAGAGAGAAGAATGAGCCTATTTGTTATCTTTTGTCTCAGAAGAAACTTTATTACCACTCTTGGACACGACACTTTTCATTCACCTGGGTTGGGAAATCCTTTACCTCACAGTTGATCAAACCACTTTGAAAGTCTTCAGCCGGGTTCCAGGGATAAACTTTGAGTTATTCATCACCAAGCCATCTGTCGTGTCGTTATGTGTTCAAGAGGTCTGCAAGCAAAACTTTCATCTGCAAAATACTTGTCATCCATTTGACCATCCCTGAGTCAGTCCTTACAGCAACATTTCTTCAACTTGAACAATGATTTCGTGTTGCGGGCTTGCCTGCAACGGGTCGCTTTCTATCGACATCAGCACATTATCTAGAGAGATGACTTAGAAATCGTCAGTACCTTGAAGTCTGCATGCATCAATGGCAGGTTTCTTGCCTTTGACGTCAGTTTACATCATTGACTTTCGATCGAAGGATTCCGTGAAATGTTCGACATCAACTCATTCATTCACATCTCATGGATTGTACTGGGTACTTTGAGAACCATTGAGATTACTGGTGGTCTCTCTCATGCTTGTTAACAGTTTACATCATCGACTGGTAATCAAGTGGTTTCTACCATGTTCGACATCAACTCATTTATTCGCATGGCTAGAATCGTACCAATTCGAGAAGTAGAAATGAAGACCCTGGATCTAGTTTCCACCATCCAGGCTGCGAGGAGTTTTGTATTCATTATCTAAGTAGACTAATCATAAACAGATGGCTGTGCCCATACTGTGTCTACAAAAGTCTATGATTATGATGTAATGCAAGATTATTCCTGTATCAGAGTAGTTAGTCTGTTAGTTAAAGTTTTAATTTGAGTATGGGAATGCCTACCTCAGTGATGATATAATCTTATACATGTATTTTGTGTTGAAAATTGCAGGTTCTGACCAGGCTCTCCACGAGATAATCTTTGAAATGATAAAGCGCTTCACCCTTCCTAGATAATACAAAACCCTAATCTATTACAGACTTCGCACTTTAGGGGGCAATCTGTTACACTAAAAAATGTCACCATGACTATTTACAGTTAGTATGGCTCAATCAACAGTCATGCTATCCTCTTAGGCAAGTCTTATGCCTCTGCTCTCCATGTCAAACTCCAAAAGAGAGAAATTCTTTTATAAATGTATTTATCTCTGGGGACGCAGGTTCTCTCAACCTTACCTGCGGGGACGCACCCAATGTTCACAAAAGCTGCGTCTTTGGACGCTCTGTATGTAAAGGGGCAGGTGCGCCCCCCTGTAAAGGTTAAAATGCGCAAGTTTCATCTTTAAAAAGTCACTTGTGGTCATTTCTAGAGCATTCTAGAAGGTTGTTCGACGTGTATTGAGCACCTCCAGATGGTTCATGCACTCCTACCAAAGAGGAACTTATCCCATCAATAAGGGAGCTATCCCATCCAAAGAGGGGATTATCCCATTGATGGTGGACCTGATTAACTTCCTCTTGAGCACTATAAATACAGGCATTGGGCCAGAAGGAGAGGAGGTTAAAAGCTATACATTTCTAAGGGTAAATGCTGCAGGAATTAGGACTCCCATTTAGAAGCTTGTGAGGAGAGATTGCCATCTTTGCTTGTTCTATTTGGAAGTGGGTGAGCTTTGTCAAAGTAAAGGAGAACTCTTGATGGACCCTGGGAGGGACTTGCACAACACCAAGGCTCAGGTTGTATTTGTTCCTTTTGTTACCTATTAATGCAAATGAGTCCATTCTTCTCAATAACTTGTTATTTATGAGTTGTTTCATGTACTCCTTGGTCTATGTGTTAAATATGTTTTATTCTATGAGATTATCAAGTGCTATTTAATCGTTTGATTGTTAGTGTATGTAGGTTTCAAAGTGAAGGAGGAGCTCATCCAGATCAGAGGAGCTGGACTGCTACAACAGCGTTGGATTACAGGTAGGATCTAAACACTTGATTTCTTATATAGTAAATGCATATTTAGAGAAGGATTGCTCTTGTTTGTCTTGTTTGTCACTAGAGAGTCTTAGGCTCCTAGGGAGGTTGGTTGTGTCTGCACAATCGACTCTTTCCACCTGACACTAATAGCATAAACATCTACACAATTATGGAAAGTGAACATCAGATGTATATATTAAGAAGCTAAAAAGGGAAGCATACAACCTATGCCTTGATGTTTGAGACCTCCTTTTGGTGGATGCCCAAGTCCAAGAAAAGACTCTTCAAGCACTCTTTCTCCAAGCTAGAATGGGTAGCATGTAAGCATAATCTTAGCATAGGGATGCAACAATCATTGACCAACCATTTGGGGATGGAAGGGAGTCAATTTATAGGAAGGGAGAGGGAGCTAGGGATCCACAGAAGAGGGAGGAAGGTCCAAATATCAAGGGAAAATCTTATGATGATAAGATCAAGAGGTCCAAAAGAGAGAGCCCAACCATATAAACAAAAACCAATATCCATATCATTGTTCCAGAAGGTTCTAGTGAGTGAATCTTCTCTTGCAATTTGGGAAAACCTGCCAGAAGAGGTTCAATGCAAGTGTATAACTGAGAAATCTGCCATCAGCATGGGTAGACAGTAGATAAAAACATGTTGATGCCAAAAATTAGGTTTTAGGCAACCTTCTCTAGAATGGCTTTAGGGTAGTTTTCCTTGGATCCTTTAGGGAGGTTTTGATCTGTACATCATGATGGATATGCTACATAGTAGACAATGTTTTGGCACTTTGGGATATGGAACAAGAAGTGAACATGAGATATGACAAAATATAGTGTAAAAATAATATAACCAAAGTTTGACCATTATATAAAGGCATTATAATTTATAAGCAGCTGTTAGAGGGCCCACCTGCCACATCATTACTCCCGCTCCCATTAGGGTCAACACTTATTGGAGATTTTCAATTGAGCAAGCTTTTAAAAACTCTGATACAACACTCCCTCCAATCTCCAACTTTTGATAATCACTCCCTCCGATCTCCAACTTCCAATATTCATATCCCTCTGATCTCTGACTTCCGATATCTCCTAGGCTCCAATAAATTAGATTCAGTATGTGTATTAATGATGGTCTAATTAGAATATCACTTTTCCATGTCTATCATAACTTTTAAATGGTAACAATTGTAAAACTATTGATATCAAATCTTCGATACAAGGCTCTGATATAATGGACCCGATAAAGTTATTAAAGGGAGTTGAATAAAATATCACATTCGCTCCATATCAAAGCTGCCCAATATCGCAAGTATTTAATTTTGTCTCATTTTAAAATTTCTGATGAGCTTACCTCCGATACCACTCAGCTCTTGCCACTTGTCATTATTTGGTACAACCTCTTTTTCATTAGGTAAAAAGCCACTTAGTTGTGAAGTTGGGCATAAGAAAATCTAATTTAAATTTTATTTTTAAAATTCATTTTTAGTTGTAAAAACATTATATGCAACTAATTTTGGTTTTGTTTGACAGAGAAGCTTCCAAGGCCAAAGAAGAAATAGGTCTAGTCAATGTTCTCGAAGGAACCTCACCAAGCATCATAATGTTGGATAAGAATAGATAGAGGTGGTTGAAACAACGAGGTTAAGGTTGGACTTCAACGTGAAAAGTGCAATTATATCCTATCATAAGCAAACAAAACTCATCAGAACTTACCAAAGAGGGTGATTTTTCTCAACTATGGCCATCTACATTTCGCTAGATCCCCAACCGAAGGAATCATTTTGTTTCATTTTCTTGTAATTAACTCAGTTGTTTAGAAATAGAGGGGCACTGTTAATATTTCCACTATGTATAAATACCCATATTTGATTCTGAGAAAGGGGATTCAAATCTGAGATAAAAGAGGCAGAGTAATACTAGAGCTTATAACCTATTTGTATAGAAGGAGTTAAGACTCATTTGCAATATTGTAGTGAGATTAGATCCATCTGTGTAGACATGGAATCCATGTAGAGACAACAGAGGACCTGCACTATTGTAATTCTTTGATGTTTTATGTAATTGATTCATTTTTATAATAATATTTATTTCTGAAATCAGAGGTACAACACTATTTCTTTCTCTATTATTGAAAATAAATTCTTCATATTTAAAATTCATTTCTGGATTGAGTATGTATGTGAATTTTCAACACTACTATTGACTATTTACTCAAATGATCATTTAGAATCTAGTTAAGCTATTGTGCAGGGTTAATAAAAAATGAGCTTCAAAACTAGAACTTGGATAAGGACAGACCTTTATCTCCTTGAGTTGTTAGATATATAACATTTTAATCTTATAGAAGTCTTTCTTTCCACATGTCATGTATTTGAACTATTTCAGTATTGTGACATGAATCTTTTTATTCTTTTGCATATTTTTCGTTAGGAATTGGAGATGTTTGTAGTTGGATGTCTGTTAAAAATTTAATGGGCATTTATTTGTATACATTTTCTCGAACAAGGATTAGGTATTGGAACTATTTCCCTAGCCTATTTCCTTTATCTCATTCCAATTTCAATATGCTTCTGTTTCTTTTCCCTTTCTTTTAGCTTTCTCTTGATTGAAATAAGGACTAATCCTTCCTTCAATCAAGATAGGTCTAGTATTAGATGCATCTTAGATTAATCTTTGCATGCATTTGTACTTTCTGCATCCTAGAAGTCCCCTCATACAGGGGAAATCTTTAGAGAGGTTTGGTTGGGCCATAAAGTCAGCTTAAGGATCACTTTCTTTCATAATCAGCAAGAAGAGTCAATCTGATGTCTCTTCTCTATTGGTAGGTGAAAGTCATACTTTAAGCTACTAGAGATACTAGATAGAGGGTAACTAGACCCAATTGAACCAATCAGAACCACCATTTCAAAAGAAAAGGAACTATTTTGAGTTCCCAACCAAGTGGTCTCCCTTAAAATTCGGAAAGGTCATTTTTGTCGCTCAACATTTTTGGCGCTAGGAGGACCTGTTTTAAATTGTTTGCTAAAGCTTGTTGCAGAATTTTAAACTTTGAATTATGGGTTCCTCCAAACAAACTCCTTGGAGATTCTTTAGTTTATCACAATCAAACACTACTCCAATCAAGGGATTTAAAACATCGTCAAAGGTAAAGTTCAATGGTAAGTCTTCTGCCTTCAATCACCTTTTTCAATTCATTTTAAACTCTCAAAAATTTAATATTGATGAGGTTGATCTTGGCAGGATTTTCACTTATACATTGACAGGACAAACAAAATACTAGTGTCTTTCACTTCTAGTTGCCTCAGTACATATCTGGGATGCATTTGCAGTGATGTTCCTTTAGTCTTTTCACTGATACAACTACAAAAGGGTGTGCAAACAACTACTTGAATTGCGTAATCCAGATGGTGAGCCCTTGGATCAATTTTCGGTTAAATTTAAACTGACATTAATGCTCTTTAAGTACAAAGAATTACCTCCTGAACATGAATTAACGGCTTGGTTTAAGTATTTGATTTCTCTTCCTTGTAATTCTATTGAAGAATTGGATACCAAGGAAGACACTTAAAGTTATTTATGAGAATGAAAATATTGAACTTGGTTCTTCTTCATCTTCAAAAACTATTTTAATTGATTCCCAATTCTCAAATGAATTTGTTTTTTAAAGTGAAAAAAGATAACAGTTAAAACACTTCCTCTCATAGTCACAATGATTTCAATGATTATAAATCAACTTCGATTTCTCAATTCTACAATGATAATGTACCTTATTGTAGTTTTAATATTGAGGATAATTATGATTTTAAATTCATAATCACTTGTAAAAAGGAAATATCTGTAAACAAATTTCCACTATGTTGTAACATAATTTGTAACATAGATGTATATTACAAATTACCTTTCTCTCATTCTTTCTAATTTCTTTCCTTTTTCAATTTTATTTTTCATTTTGTGCACATATTACGCTGGCATTATGAAGTTCATAGCATGAGACTCTCATCAAATACATTAGTCATCGTATTTGAAAATCCATTTAAGAAATTCAATCATAAACATTGGCTACTTCTAATTTTGTGGTTCTATTTTATGATTATGAGTGGCCAATTTGTTTCTGATTTTCAAATTATTTTTTCACATATGTTGATATACATAGGCTCACTAACAATGCATTTTGGCGAGCCCTATAATCAATCTAGAAATCTTTTACATTATTGTCCATGATTTATATATTCATTTGAAAGGAATATTTTTAGTCATTGTTTACAACAACCTTTGATATTTAAAGACATACCATTTAACATTGGCTTGTTGTTTCCTCTTTCTTTGAAAATCTTTCAAACATTGATTGAAATACAATCCGAATTCTATGATCATGTAGGAAAATGTTTGTAAGAATTCAGGGAAAGTATTTTGTAAATACGTTTTTGCCAAGTTTAGATGTAAATAGTAGGATGAGTTTTCTTTTCAATGATTTAGTTATAATTTTATTGTTTCTGATATTTGATGTCTTCATATTTGTAGAAATAAAGTTGAGAAGATGGTTTCACTAGAAGTATGATTATACTTAGTCATGCGCCTTCTCAGCCATTAGGATTAGGAATATATTAGATTTATTTTTTTTAACCTTTTCTGATTAAATAAAATTATGATTTTAAACATTCTTAATAAAAACATGGAAGAAGATGAACACCCAATGAGGTAAACTGATTATTAAATTCTTCCAGGTATGCATTTGCAATTTTATTATCATCTGTTTGTGTGTGTGTTTTTTTTTATTCTTAATTTTTCTTTCTTATATTGTGTTATTATTTTTGTAGATTTTAGTTTGATCCCACTTTTGCAAATAAGACATTCGTGATAAAACAAGCATTTTTCAAGACTCACATAGGGAGATTTCCTTAACATTAAATTGTTCTTATCATTTTTGTGATATGTTTTAAAGAAAGATTTGAGTAAGGAAATAAATCTCTGACAAGCTCTCAAATGCAATTGTTAATCACAACTCTTCATTGGATAATTTTTAATAAACTAATGAATAAGAAAATCATTTAACAAGACAACATTTTACTTGACAAATACATAACAAGATCTTAAATTCCTTATGTGAGGATATTTGTTTTATCTTGTTTGAGTAGTTTATATTTCATGATTTTTCTTGTAGTAGTATGATTTTATTTTTTATTTAATTGTATTTTTCTTTTCTCCTATTTTCGGATTTGATTTCATGGCATTTCATTTTGTTTCCCTTTGAAAATCCCCTTGTGTGCTTTTGGTGATATTACCAACCTTTTAGTTGGAGGTTTTTTTCACATCCATCTTTGGTCTGATACATGGGAAATTTTTACTCTTAGTTAATAAAATTCATTTCTAAAAGGAATAATATCACAATAATCATCAAATTGCTATCTTTTGGATTCAGATTTGAAACTCTTATTATTTTGTTAAATTTCTTTATCATTTTGATAATCTCACTTTATAACATAAGAGATAATTATGTTTTTGCAATCAACTTATATTATAAAATAGCTCTTTCTAAAGCAACAAACAAGTTTAGCATTTTTACAATTATTCTAAGTCTTCGCAATCTCTTAAGGAGAAGATTTGTCTCCCAATTTATGATAAAGTATCATAGTGTAAATTAAAAGTTGTGTAGAATAGCTGAAAAATAGGGGGTCTTAGTAATGAGCCAACCATGGAATATTTTAGGGGATAATATTCGCAGGTGGACTATTTCCATGATTTTTCCAAAAAAAAAGATTCGCCAATTTCCATTTTTTATAAAAATGATTTGCCCAAATTTGACAATATAAAATTATTTGACCTTAAAAATCACCAACATTGTAGAGAGAGTATATATTAAATCATTATAAATTTGAATAATTTTATAAATACATCAATAACATTTTTATAGTTTGTATATTAGGGACTAGTGAGATTCGCTAATGTTTTTAAACTTCAAGACAATTTTTCATCCTTAAAATTTTTCCTAGAGCCATCCTACCATTATCATGGGTCTTGATGGTTATGACATTATCGTATCTGGTCACCAAACTAGGATAACAACTTATTTAAATTTGTTGTGATATGAGAGGTCTCATCATGGGCCGACTTGTTCATGACAATTAACACTTGTGAATGACATTGTCAATATCTAGTTATCAAGCTAGGACAAAGGTTTTTAGAGTTATTAATGAATTATGTCTCCTATGAAATATTTAAACATAGATGGGATACTGGCATTTATTTTGGGCTAAGAGGTAACCCTGTCAGGGATATGAATGCCTACTGGCAGTAGTGGCTCTACCTATGACAATGAGAGTTCAACTTTGTTACTAAACAGAATGATAAGCTTTTTTCTTTAAGTTTAAGTTGTTATCAATTAAATAATTGTTGTCAAACATGACTCTTATAATCAATTTTGGAGATATACAAAATGATAAAACTCTATTATTTTTTATTGGGGTTTCATTGAAAATATGAATCCTAGCACTTTGATTGATTTAACCTTATTCCTTTTTCTTAGAATTTCATCATTTTTCTAGAGATAACTGTTTCATTTTAGTGTGTTGTCATTGTTGTGGTAAAAACATGACCCCCCCATTATTCATTTAATTCTCATTATGGGGACCCTTTGATTGCATGGTTAGTCATATTACTATCTGGTTTTGAAAATTTAGATTGCTTCAATGAGTTCAATCTGTTCATATCTTCCTAGCATAACTTTTTGATCTCATTTGGTTGTTCAGTTTGTAAATGGTGCCTAATTGAAGATTGGATATTTTTCACTTCCTTGGCCTATTAAATGTATAAATTGTACATTGCTTTTGTTTTATAAATTTATTTATTTGTAACTAATTAATTTTCAATTGTAAATATTAATTTATATTTTATACATAGGCCCCGCGAGACCATGATTGATATAATTAAGTGGCTTTAGGTTAGGCCTTAACCGTTAAACAAATGGTTCTTTCTTTAAATAATCAAAGATATTGAAATTCTGACATCAGAGGAATCCTTTTAGAATTCCCCGAGTTCAAAACCCGCTCTATATTATAAGTGGCATGGAGAGAATATTAAATTCAAAAGGTATATGTGGAAAACCCTTTTTATAAAATTCTGAGTATTAAAACAAACATATCATACAACCAAAGCCTTACCATTATATAAAGGCACTATAATTTATAAGCAGTTGCCGGAGGGCCCATCTGCCACATCATTTCTCCCGCTCCCATTAGGGTCCACATTTATCTGAGATTTTCAACTGAGCAAGCTTTTAAAAACTCTGATACAACACTCCCTCCGATCTCTAACTCCCAATAATCACTCCCTTTGATCTCCAACTTTTGATATTCATATCCCCCCGATCTCTGATTTCCAATATCTACTAGGTTCCAATAAGTCAGTCCCGATATGCATATTAACAATGGTCTAATTAGAATATCACATCTGCTTGTATATCAGAACTTTTAAATGGTAACAGTTTTGAAACCACCAATATCAAATCTCTGATACAAGGCTCTGATACAATGGAACCGATAAAGTTATTAAAGGGAGTTGAATATGGCATCACATCCACTCCATATTGGAGCCCCCAAATATTGCAACTATTTTGTTTTGTCTCATTTTAAAAGTTCCGATGAGCTTACCTCCGATACCACTCAGCTCTGGTCACTTGTAACTATTCTATACAAGCTCTTTTTAATTAAGTAAAAATCCACTTAGTATGAAGTTAGTCATAAGAAAAGTTAATTTGAATTTTATTTTTATAATTTGATTTTCATTGTTAAAACATTATATGCAACTAATTATGATTTTGTTTGATATAGAAGCTTCTAGGGACAAGGAAGAAATAGATCCAGTCAATATTATCGAAGGAACCCCACCAAGTGGCATAACGTTGCATAATAATAGATAGAGGTGGTTGAAACAATGAGGCTAAGGTTGGAATTCACCATGAAAAGTGCAATTCTATGCTATTACAATGTAAACCAAAATCATCATCATGTACCAAACCAAGTGAATTTTCCCTACTGTGGCCGTCTACATTTATCCATTACCCCAACAGAAGGAATCATTTTCTTTCGTTTTCTTGTGATTAACTCAGTTGTTGAGAAATAGAGGGGGGATGTTGATAATTCCACTATGTATAAATACCCATCTCTGATTGTGAGAAAGGCAATTCGAATTCGAGAGAAAAGAGGCAAAGTAATACTAGAACTTACAACCTATTTGTATAGAAGAAGTTAAGACTCATTTGCACTATTGTAGTGAGATCAGATCCATATGTGCAGATAGGAATCAATTTAGAGACAACAAAGGACCTACACTATTGTAATTCTCTGATGTTTTATGTAATTGATTCATTTTTATAATAAGATTTATTTTTGTAATCAAATGTACAACATTATTCCTTGCTCTATTATTGAAAACACATTATTCATATTTCAAATTCATTTCTCGAGTATGAGTATGTATGTGGCTTTTCATCACTACTATTGACTATTTAATGAAATGCTCATTTAGAATTTGGTCAAGCTATCATGCAGGGTTAATTAGAAATGAGTTTCGAAACTGGAACTTGCATAAGGACAAAACTTTATCTCCTTCAGCTGTTAGATATCTAACAATTTAATCTTTTAGATATCTTTCTTTCCACATGTCATGTATTTGAACTATTTCAATATTGTGACATGAATATTTTTTTTCTTATGCATATGTTTTATTAGGAATTGGAGATGTTTGTAGTTGGATGTCTGTTAACTATTTAATGGGAATTTATTTGTATACATTTTCTCGAACAAGGATTAGGTATTGGAATTATTTCTCTGGCCTATTTCATTTATCTCATTCCAATTTCAATATTCTTCTGTTTATTTTCCATTTCTTTTAGCTTGCTCTTGTTTGATAGAAAGTCTAATCCTTCCTTTAATCAAGATAGGTCTAGTATTAGATGCATTTTAGATTATAATTTGCATGTAGTTCTACTTTCTGCATCCTAGAAGTCCCATCATACAGGGGAAGTATTTAGAGTGGTTTGGCTAGGCCATAAAGTCAACTTAAGGATCACTTTCTTGTCTGATCAACAAGAAGAGTTGATCTAATGTCTCTTCTCTATTGGTAGGTGAAAGTCATATATTAAGCTAGTAGAGATAGAGAGAGGGTAACTGGACCCAATTGAACTAGTCAAAGCCACCATTTCAATGGAAAAGAAATTGTTTTAAGTTCTCGACCGGGTGGTCTCCCTTAAAATGTTGAAAGGTCATTTTTGATGATCAACATGTCCAATTTTTTTTTTTATAACTTTGGGAAAGGAGTAATTTTGTAACCACATTTCCATAATAAGACCATGGAGGTTAGGTCAGAGTAAAATAACACCTCCCATTCCAACTATAAGGAGCTAGGGTGATATGAAATGGAGCAGATTAGTAATGCTATGCTAATTCCCCATTCAGAATATAAAAATGTGTTTGAGGTTGTACTCCAAAATGGCAAGTAAAAACATGAATTTTATGTGTGTTCTACTTAAGTTAGTTTCATGAATAAAACTTAAAACATTAAATGGAAGCATGCATCAATCAATAATAAACCAGCCATTGATAAAGGAGTTCACCCCTCCTAGGCTACATCTCCTTGGATTAGCTCTAAAGGCATGACCCCTTCTCATTATGCTCAAAATTATTTAGTAGTAAAGAGTATATAAATGTGTTGACAAAAATAGTGGCTAGTTTCCCCTTCAAGGAAGCATTCTTTTGGAAATAACTCTCACTCTAAACACATGTCAACCAACAGTTAGTCATGAAAGAATCAACAAGCTAAGGGCTCTCAAATAAATACCCCATACTCCAAATTCCAAGAGCATAAACAATACTATAAAACACTTGAAGTACTTAAACAAGTCTCTTTCTCCATAGACATATAGAGAAAAGAAGAAATAAAGCTACAACACTGTTGTAATGGTTGCTCCAGAAAGCACATGGAGGCTGGAATACCCCTGTAAGGTCATATCCATCTTCATAATCCTCCTTAAACTAAATCAACACTTTGGTTGACCAGAGCACCCATAGGCTTCACTTTGCAAAAGGCCTATCCAGAAATGTTCCTTTGATCCTGAAACATGTTCTAATGAGTTCAAAATATCCAAAAATGGCTATCTAGCCTCTTTTCCATCCCATTTGGTTGAAAATTTCCTTAGTTATGACTTTTTTCAGTCTTTCCACAATTTTCTCCTCCAAATCTGGCTTACTTCCAGTTAAATTCATTATCCGCAACTAAAACTAGTGGTTTTGCCAAAATCGGTGTCCTGCCATCTTTCTCGCCTATCTCACGGTTAAGGCCAGAGTGGTCACATGCAGAGTGGATTTGCTGGTAGTAATGGCGATAGTTTCGCACCCTGTCAGATATCACAATTGCAATTGGCTATCTATATTGCATTGCCTATCTTTATCACATCTGTGCCCTATCATAGTCGCAATCAGCTATCTATATTGCAATCAGATATCTTTATCGCATTCGTGCCCTATCGCAGATCGTAATCGGCAGATGTCCTAGGTTTTTGTTTATGCGGGACTTTGTTTTCCTACGAGTTGTGATTGCGATTGCATTTATTGCATCACAACCTGGGTACATGGGGGAATATTATTATCCACTTGCAATATGTGATTGTGACCGCATCACAACCTATTTGTGTTGGGGCCGATTCTTCATGTTGTTTCCTTCGCTGATGTGGGAATGTGATATATCACTTCACAACTCTGATTGCTCTGGAGGATGATTACCTTAACTCCTCCGCTATGCGATATGTGGGACCTAATGGCAACCTACCACTTGGAGCTTCCCCATTTGCTGATACCTTTTCCATGTCATCCAATCCTGCCACATGTCCAGGTCAAACTTGAATTTTGACTTATTCTAACTTCTGTATACAAGCTCAGATTTGAGTGTCATTCACATCGTTTGATTTAGAATGGTAAGCTCTTTGATATGAATCTAAGCTTATCAAGATTCTGACACTTTGATTTTTTTGGAAAAATTTGAGCTCCTCATCATAGCGGGTGGGAGGGAGTTTTACAAAGTGGTATCAGAGCATGGTTTAATATCTGGACCTAGATGGGCTCAGGAATAATTTGATTTTGAGCCATGTTATGGATTGTAGTACGTTAAATATGCTTGTCTTCTATGTCTGATGATTGTGGATTATGCATTGTATGCCTGTATATGTTAACATTAAAATGATAGGATGATACGAGATTGGCATTACAAATTGTCAATTTTTTATTCAGTTTCTAACTAGCATGATAACTTGAATTTTTTTTCTTTAGATTGTAGAATTTCCTGTAGATTCACAAGCTCGTGCAATTTACTAAAGCACGGGATAAGAATCTACTTCTACTTTCAACTAGCAGAAGCCAATAGATCTATGAAAACAATATGAACAAGAAAAATATAAATCAATGGCACATAACACAATAAGTGTCCGAGGAAAGCCTCAATAGAAAAACCCCACTATCTCTATTGCATTAATCAGAAATACAATATGATAATATAATGCTTGTTCTCATAAGAACAATCCCAACACTTAGTAAAATCAATCTCCAAATCACAAGCAAGCTCAAGCCAAATCTAGGCCTCTTCTCTGCTCTCCAAGCCTCCTATTTCCTTATGTCCTTGGTCAAATAATTCAAATGAATACAATATGATTTTCTCAACCTTGATCCTAACCTGCACAAGTATTTCGTATCCTCCACTTGATGAATTCCTTTGGCAATACTTAGACAAATTTCCAAGCCTCCAATCTTCTAATTCTTTGCACAATTCCTGAGAGAATTAGCCCATATTTAAAGGGAAATTTCTCATCCATAACTGCGAAATCCAAAATTAGGTCCTTCTCTGATTGCATGCATGATATTTACAACTCAGTAAATCATACAACTAATAGTACACTATCCTGGCACTCTAGTCTCAACTGGGTCTTTCTATAATAAACTGACATGCATGTGTTTCTGATGAGTGAATCTACAGTTAACTAGAGTAACACTTGTGGATGCACCAGTGCACCAACTCACTACTAATCCTCTATTATTTCCATAAATAGTTAGAATTAATTTAACTAAACATAAATCAGTAAATTGAGTTATGTACTTACAACTCATAAAAATAATCTTGGACCCCTAAGACTTAGGGAGAACATCTACATGACTTCTAAAAGACGTCCAACTCGAAATTCCTAAGTTAACTAAGTCAACTTAACTTAGTTAACTATTACAAGTTACTATGAGAAAAGAATTACAATTTTAATTCACAATTTAATTCATGGACAAATTAAATTGGAATTTTTGGATTCTATTGTTAACATTTCTTATTGCTATTTTCAACACTCCCTCTCAACAAGAAAGGAATTCAACTCGATCCAGATCCTGAATCTTTGGAATGTTCTGCATGCAACACTTCTCTCTAGTGTTTTTTCTATAGAAACTCTAGAAACAAAAAAACATCCAACCTGAATTAGAATGATGCCTCTATCATCAAAGTTTGTGACTGCTATTGCCTCTGCCAACTGAAAACTCTGTGCTTCTGTTGACTCTGCCTTTCTACATTGTTGTCAACCCTATCTATGCTTCTTCAGTATCTGACTGCTCTAGCCTCTATCAATTTTATCTCTGACTGCATCAATCCCACTGATCCCTCTCACAACTGTGTACTTTGGGCTCTCGAAGGTACAATCCATGAGATAAAACCACTCAATGGACCCTGCCCAATTTCACTTCAAATCGCCCCACCTCACACCTGGAGGTATGGATGCATGTGATTCGTCTACCTAATTGGCTCGAAATTCCCCCCTACTAGAGGTCTCTACATGAATGAATGCCTCCACTCGGTCTCCTCTCAACTCCTCCAAGTGTGGCTACTCCACAACTGTCTGAGACTGCTTCTTCTCTGCTTGAGTGGATTTCTCCACGTGGTCTCCTCTCAACTTCTCTAGTTGTGGCTACTCCACAACTTCTTGAAGCTGCTTCAGATGCTTCTTTTGGGGTTGCATGCTAAGAGGTATTTTACTCTCCCTCTCAACCACCAAGTCTCTAACCTTTTCCTTGCTCCTCAAGGCTTTGCATGCATATTGTACCTCAAGTGCATATATATTCTCCCCTAGCACACCAATTTGTTTCATCTGTCCTTCCACCACGAAATTTTCTGGAAAAACAACTCATTTTAAGTCAGTGATATCTCCAACATCTGAACTCCGATTCGACTGATTTTTTTTTTTTTTTTTTAATTTGGGTATTTTTTCATAAAGAATCCAAATCTGCTATTTCTTTCTGAAAATTTTGCACAAAAAAATTCAGATATGCTCTGCAAACTTGCGGACCAAAACCAAAAACTTAAAAATCTCCTCTAGTATATTATTCTTATCTCTGATACCATGTAGAATTTCCTATAGATTCATAAGCTCATGCAATTTACTAAAGCGCGTGACAAGAATCTACTTCTACCTTCAACTAGCAGAAGCCAATAGATTAATGAAAACAATATGAACAAGAAGAAGATATATCAGTGGCACATAACACAATAAGTATCCAGGGAAAGCCTCAACAGAAAAAGCCCAGTATCTTTATTGCAATAATTAGAAATCCAAGATGATAATACAATGCTTGTTCTCACAAGAACAATCCCAATGCTTAGAAAAATCAATCTCCATCTCACAATCAAGCTCAAGCCAAATATAGGCCTCTTCTCTACTCTCCAAGCCTCCTATTTCCTTGCTCCCTTGGTCAAAGAATTTGGATGAATACAATATGCTTTGCTCAACCTTGATCTTAACCTGTACAATTATTTCCTATCCTCCACTTGATGACTTCCTTTGGCCAATACTTAGCCAAATTTCCAAGCCTCTAAGAATCTAATTCTTTGCGCAATTCCTAAGAGAATTAACCCATATTTAAATGGAAATTCCTCATCCATAACTACGCAATCCAAAATTAGGTCCTTCTCTAATTGCATTCATGATATTTACAACTCAATAAATCATACAACTAATAGTACATTGTCCTTGCACTCTAGTCTCAACTGGGTTTTTCTCTGAACTAACATGCATTTGTTTCTAATGAAGGAATCTATAGTTAACTATAGTAACACTTGTGGATGCACCAGTGCACCCAATGACTACTAATCCTCTATTAGTTCCACAAACAGTTAGAATAATTTAAATAAATGTAACTCAGTAAACTAAGTTATCTAATTAAAAATCATAAATAAACTCATATTGGACCCATAAAACTTAGGGAGAACATATACATGAATTCTAAAATAATTCCAACTCAAAATTCCAAATTTAACTAAGTCAAATTAATTTATTTAACTATTACAAGTTTCTATGAGAAAATAATTACAATTTCAATTCACAATTTAATTCAAGGACAAATTAAATTGTAACTTCTGGATTTTATTGTTAACATTTCTTGTTGTTTTTTTCAACGCAGATAACCTTATATCCATAGGCTTATTGCAATTAATCCAAGGTGATGGGTAAATTTGCTTAATTATATTTTTATTGGCTAACAATTATTTTTACAAACAACACATAAGAAGACATCAATGAATAAAAAGAGGATAATGATTGAGCATTAAAATGGTGCAACACAACACTAATAAATTCCGACATCATTTGGAAGAAGAGTCAGTTGGGAAGAGGGTAGAGGAAGACTCCTATAATTGGATGAAAACTCTTAGAATTATAAGAGCTAATATAAGAAGTTACAATGCCGACAATGAAAGAATTATCATGGCCTAGGAGCAACAAGAAGAGGTAAACACAATTATAATGTGAAGTCTGGCAAATTTGTAGATGTAGAGGCAACACGATCGGGTGCCCACCACTTTAGCTAGATTAAGGGTAGGAAAAGTCGATTAGGACTTGGAAGGCATGAATTGAAGTCAGATGGTGTAGAGGTAAAAATTTCTACCAAGAGGCATAGCCAAGCAAGCGAGGACATAGTCAGAGGTGGAACTCCTCTTAGTACTCTAAATAGAGGAATAAACAATCACAAACAATTTTCTAGTGCTTCCACCAAAAGGAATTTTTAGTATAAAAAGAGAGGAAACTATTTGATGCCAAAAGAGTTTAAGAAGGAAAAACTTCCTATACATTATGGAGAGGTGAAGAAGGTAGAGGAAGAAAAAGCATGATTTCTAGGAATGAAGAAATATTTCAGAGTGCACGATTACTCTGAGAATATGGAAGCAAGATTATCCATATTCATATTAAAGGGAAGAGTTGATATCTTGTGGGAATACAAGAAGAAATTCAAGAATATTAATGACAAGTAGTTGTATGATAGAAGGGCCAAATAATTTTATGAGCACAAGTTATGGAAGTTGATAGCTGATGAATACAAAACCAGATTATTGGAGCTGTTGAGATATGTGCCCTGCCTTAAGGATGAAAAGGTAAAGATTCAAAGATATCTTAGTGGGTTTACACAAGAATTTAGGGAAAAATTAGAGTTTGATGATCCATAAACTCTAGAGGGAACCATCTGAAATATGAAGCATTGTTATGAATATTCCAATCATAGGACTGAATCTTACACTTATTGGAAATAAAAATGAAAGCCCAACTTTAAAGGAAAATGGTAGAAAGTTGCAAGACAACATCTTGGAGGAAAGAATGTGAAATTTCCTAATCCTAATAAGGGTTATTTTAGTAGAACTCCACTACTATTGGTAGAGAATGGATCTCTCATCCTATAGGAGAGGAAGTTAAGGGTTTCTAAGGAGAGCCTCTAAAGTGTTGTACTTGGGGAGAAAACCATAGGAAGTGATATTATCCTCGGTGACATAATAATGGCCTGAGAGTGTACAATGTGTAGGAAGTGAAGACAGTGCATGATGTGGCTTGGATTATCCCACACATCTATGCAGCGTTAGACAATAGGCAAGCCAATCACCAAGCCTCAGTGATCGAAATGGAAGGTAGATCAATAACTAGTTTGTTTTGATTTTGATTGAAATTGGTTCTAATTTTAGTTATGTGAGTCCACAAGTTGCAGAGTAGTGTGCACAACATCACACAACCCATGATAGGTTGTGGTTGATCCAATTGGCCATGGGGACTAAGAAGCGAGTTGATAATGTGGTGAAGTCATTCCTAATCATAATAAACAGCATGACCACATCTGTAAACTTGAATGTGTTGAAATTGGGATCATATGATGTGATCATAAGCATGGATTAGTGATCATCCCATAGAACCAAGGGCGAATACTACAAAAAGTTGATAAAGTATCTCAATCAGGAAGGATAAAAACACAATGTTACAATGAAAGAGAAAAATTATGATGGTGAAGGAAATATCTGCATTGCAACTAAATAGGTATAATAGGAGGGGTTGTGAATTGTGTGTTGTTCAAGTGAATATTGAAATGGAGGTCGGTAAAAATAGAATGGAAGAACACCCATTAATAAAATAATTCAATGATGTGTTTCCCGCAGAGATTAGTACATGCCATTTTTTCACACTAAAACAAAAGACCCTAAATATGGATCTCTCACTATCTAATGAACCCTTTTTAGCGTTCCCCTATAAATATGGAAGAAGAGCCATTCTAAGAAATATAAGAATCCTATATTACATTTCTAAAAGCCATAATTTTAGCCATCATGGCATTTTTCCTATTGTCAAAGTGCGTTGTTGCACTTATAAGTGCAATGACAACTATACATGGGAAAAAGTAAAAAGTTAATTCTAGAATCCTTGTTCAAGAATATTATTTTATTGGATGAGCTTGAGTTCGCACCTATGTAGGTATTATCCCCACTTTAATAGATCCTATCCCACTCATTATGGATCCTATCTCCCCTCCTTCTAGATCTCACCCATTCAGAAGTGGGTTTACAACCTCTTCTCTTCTCCTAGAAATAGAGAGTAGACCAAGAGGAGGGGGTTGGATTTTTAAGTTCTTGGATTATGCCCTTAAGTTTTCCAATTGAGGTTGGAGGATTTTTTGCAAAGGAAGTATTAGAGATATTTAAGGTTTCTAGCTTCTTCATGCTAGTAGCCAAGAGGTTAAGAAGAAGAAGAAGAAAGATTAGAAAGGGGTAAACTAACCAACTATGGATGTGAGTATTGATAATGTTGAGGAACCTGTTAGTGTTGGTATCTTCATCCCTCCGTCATTGATCAAACACTCTTGTTGCATTGCATGTTAGGTGTCTCACCCAATCAGCTACATTCCATTAGGGTCATGGATCATCTGACGGTAGTGGCTTATTATACATTTTCCCTCATGTGCTGGCTTACATTCAGAACCGCTATAGTCAATTTTTGTCTTTAAATCTATAAAAGTCATTTTTAGGGTTTTAGGTGTCTTTAGGTATAGGGTTTTCATCAATAAGGTCTCAAAATGCTTAGTGATGGTTAGAAAGCACATGGGAGGTCGAATAAAGTTCCAACAACAATAATTTTCATGATCACTCACTCAGTGATTGATTTTTCCTCAAAACCCTGTTTTGAGGAAAAACAGAGTATTTTATATTTTTATGCATAAATTTGATGTAATTTCAATTTTTTTCATATGTAAGAAACTTCAATGGCAACCTTGGTCACCTTACCAAGCTTCTGCAAATCCATTCCCTACAAGGCAACCAAAAAAAATCAAATCATTCAGTTCGTCAAAAGAAAAAATAAAGCAAACTACTTAAAAACAGAGTTTGAAAGGCAATGTCAAATGCAAACATTATAAAAGTGGGTTTTATGAGTGAAAAATCAAAATCTCTTTTATATAACACATTGGTCATGTTCAAATAGCTCATTTGTATTCAAAGGAGAAAATTTGAGCAAGAGAAGGTTGTGTTGGAGAAAGGGAGCAAGTTTGAAGCAAAATGGTGCAAGTTCAGGGGGCACGACACATTGGGTCATGGGCGCGGTGCATAGAGCAGGCGCGGAGCATTGGGCCACCCTCCATAGTGCAGAAAATACACTAGCGCGGCACATGGAGTAGGCGCGGCTTGTTGGGTTGGTGGCACGATGCATAGAAATGCAAGCCTAATTTCACCCACGAAATTCATTCAAACGCTAAATTTTCTTGATTGCCACCTCTCCAAGTAAGTCAAACATTCTTCCAATGCCAATGTGTGTCTCTAGATGTTTATAGAGATTAGTAAGAATTTTTTCAAACCCTACCTCCTTGCAATGTTTGCTCAAAAATAATTGCTTAGGGTTTACAGTTTGAGTTTTTGTTGTCAAGTCCATTTCATCACTCCTTCACCTTTTGATTCCTTGAGTTATTTTTCACTTTCATCGACTCATTCCCTAATCCCCATATCCCTAATTCTCATTATCCCAAACCCTAGCTAAAAATTCCTAAACCCTAATTTCTATCCCTAAGCCTACATACTATTCCCTAAATTCCCTATTCCCAAAAAACTTGGCAATATCATTCCCAAAAACCCTCATACCCTCTCCCTCCACAGTCCCTCATACATTTTCATACATTTGGCAGCAAAATTTAAAGACACCTAAAATCTCTTCATACTCATCTAAAAGAAGCTCAAATATTTGGCAAACATGGAATCTGATCCTTCCTATGACCGAGATGAGGAGACACACAGTGACTCTCCTAGAGAAATGCATGCACCAAGAAGACCTCACAAGGGTGGAAAACATATAAGAGAGGAACCTACTTCACTTGCCGAGATGCAGGCCTATCCCCTTGCTGTCACATGTTTTCAGCACCAATCCTATTATTAGTTCTGTGAGATGGTTGAGAGAGTCCAGTACCATCATCAATTGGCCAGGTTGTTTGTCCTCCATCTTCAAAATGGCCAAGTCACTCTAGCAGGTGTGACATTCACCTTGACACCAGAGTCTATTTCTCTAGCAAGTGGCATTCCCAACATCGGTGAGCAGTGGAATAAGAGGCAGCAGATTGATAGGGAACATTATGAGCCTTACACTAAGGCTGGCTATTTGAGACATCTGAGCAGAGTTTTTCCTTTTCGGTAGCTAAAAGACTCATATGCTCCCTTGATGAAACTCATAATCAAGTATTTCAGTTGTGAGGGCCAGTTTTCTCACTTGTATGCCTACCATATCAGACTGTTGATGCACTTCACTAGGGAAAGAATGATGAACCTCCCCTATTTTATTTGCTAGAACATTGAGAAGATGACCACCATAGTGCACAAGAAGACTCCTCAGCAGGAGTATAACATCATATATCATTTTACACTAATCAAGATTGTGGTCATGCATCAACTTGGTTTATAGAACATATCATGGGAGGATTTCATTTTGCATGAGGTCTTCACCGCTCCTCAAGTACCTCCAGTAACGTTTCATGAGACAAGTGAACCTTCACATTAGCAGGAGCTTCATGAGACACAAACCGCTAGTGTGCCAGTATATGTCACCTACCAAAAGGGCACTAGAAGGTTGTTTGTAGAAACAAATCGAGTATTATCTCCACCCGGGGTGGAAGGGGTCTCACTTCCTCCATTAGCAGAGTAGGTATAGGACAAGTGCAAGTAGCCATTACAGGATGAGGGGCCTTCAGGAGAGCAGGAGACAGATTTTATTCTTATTCAGGATGATGACATTGATTTGGGCTCACAAAGCTCAAAGCTTAGAGAGATCATCCAGGAGCAACAAGCTGACATTCAACATTTGTCTCTCAACCTAAAAAGAGCTAAGTGGATCATCAAATATCTGGAGCAAAGAAACAAACAACTAGAGGATCAACAAGCCATAATGGAGCTAAGAAACATACGAGAAAATCGGCAAGCTGCTAAAAGGAGGAAAGTCAAGTTCACAACACTTGAGCAAGAAATCAATGTTGATCGTGAGTCTTGGTTGGAGAGGACTAATATGTACTTGGAGAGGATGCTATTGAAGGCCATCAATGAAAAAAATATGTTGAGAAACATTGCATATCACTATTTGTCAAGAAATATGGTGTGCCAAGAAAGAATTAGGAACTTGAAGGCCAAGTTGAAGAAGAGATCGAGGAGGAAAAAAGTGCAAGATAAACTTCAGATCTTGGCTGAGGATTCTTTGGCCTAGCATAGCACCTAATGGTGGAAACTTAGCTCAAATTTCAAAAAATTTGGGGCACTTTTTGTAATTTTGGAAATTTTGCCTTAAAAAACAAAGTTTTCTACCCAATGCGCTACGCCACCTGGCACTCGCTTTTGATGGATGCATCATTTTAAGGAAAAATCAACATATTTGGATTTTTCATGAAAAAATATGCATGCTCACAAATGGCACAGAAATTTTGATAGGTTTTGAGCTTCCAAAAAGGTCAAAAACACCCCAAAAATGACCTTTCTGCCCCTTTTTTGACACACAGGAAGCAGTCTTAGGAAAACTCAGTTTTGGAGGGGCAAATGGAGGCCAAATTCAAAAATTCCACTTGTGATAGAAATTAGATAGGCAGACCTTTCCAAAAAGCCCACTTGGAGAAAATTTTTACATCGGGAAGGCCTCCAAAATCAGCTGCAAAAAGGTTCTATGCATAGGGAAATCGGCACGGTGCATTGGAGGAATTTTGCTTAGTTTGACCAAGAATGCTCTGTTTTTCCCCTAGTTTCTTGACAGTTTGACTTTTCTTCTTCTAGATGTCAAAATCATGATGTAATTTAATATGAACTAATGGATTTTGATGTAATTATGCTATATTTTCACTCTTAGAACTAGATTCATCCATCAAAAGGTAGTTTGCAACTGAATGAATCAGTTTCCTAGTTTTTAGAGGCAAGCTATTCCACTGCCTACTTTTTAGTTCTCAGTTTAGATTTTGTTGGAACAGCTCCTAATCTTATGAGCTCGACCCCTAGAAACTATGTTAGGCCCCTATACTACTAGTGTATCCCCTTATTGTTATTAATACAACCCACTTATTATATTGATGTACCCTGTAGTGCCCATATTGTTACTATTGTGCCCCATAGAAGCCCACTATTGTTATTATTATGCCCTTATATTATTATTGTTATGTTGACTCTGATTATGTTATGACCCCTTAGACTCCTATATATAGAAAGGAGGTATTTTCATTTGTATCATCCAATAATTGTTCATTTGTGTAATGTAAAGAAGGTTGCCCCCTCGAAGAGGCTGAATTCTAAGGCGTTGATTTCTCTTTTCTATCTTTTTGTGAGCTGGTTTCATAACATTTGGTATCAGAGCTTTGGATTCTAGGGTTTCGCTGCTCCAAATAGGTCATCATGGCATTTTAGCTATAACGTTTTTCTTGCAACGTTTCAGAAGCTAAAATAAAGCCCATTTGAGAAGAAATCGCACTAAACCTCAGGTCCAAATTTTAGAGCTTTTTGCACTATATTTGTAGAGATATGATCTGAGGAAGTTGGTCTTTTTGTAGACTCCTAAATTACATTCCAAACAGGTGACCTAGGGAAAATCGTCATAACTTTCTCTCTGAGCATTGGATTGAAATTTCGTAAGAAGTCACAGAAAGGGGACGAACTGTAGTTTCTTGTAGATATTTTTCAGAGCCAAAGCTCGAAACAGTGACACATGGCACTTCATACAAGTTCGCTCTTCTGGAAAGGTCTATAATCAGGTCATCTTGGGAGATTGTGTATAGCTCTTTCTTGGAGAATCCAATTTGGATCAGACTGGTGGCATTGGAAAGAGGACACAGAGTGCTACTACAGATCACAATTTTAGAACTCAAAGATCCGAAAGTACAGAGTTACAGTCGTTTCAAGATCAGGCTCCTAAAATCAAGAAAAAGCAAGATGAGGAAGTTTGATGGCAAGGATCTGGTAAATTGGATAATTTATATGGAGCAATATTTTGATCTACATGATGTACCACTGTTACAAAACGTATGTATTGCATCTTCATATTTAGAACCAGATCAATTTTTATGGTATGAAGGGCTTTTTTCTGGTAAAAAACTTGTTACGTGGTCAATTTTCACGGAGGAAATGATAGCACATTATGAGGATACAAAGTGCAACACCTTCTTTAGAGCAACACCACAACAATTGGAAAGAGTAAAAGGGCTTTGTGACATAGTGGAAAGCAAAATTATGGAAACCATGAAGCATACCCCTCACAACTATAAAGATGTAAGTGTTGTTTCTCCTAGCCTTCCACAACCTACAACGGTTACACCACAACAATTGGAAAAAAAAAGGGAAAAAGGGCTTTGTTACAATTGTGATAGCAAATGCACTAAAGGTCATAAGTGTGCTGAGAAGAATTTATTTTACATAGAATATGAAGAGGAGGAAGAAAAGGATCAAGAAACATCAAAAGAAGAAGATATACACCAGGACCCCACCCCAAAGAAAGAAGAAATGAATCAGACCATATCTTGTAAAGCATTGGTAGGAATTACCACTCCTCAAACTCTCAAGATAGAAGGACATATCAAGAAGAAAAAGGTGCAAGAAGTGAAAGATCACATCGAGAAAGAAGAAATGAATCCAACCATATCTTGTAATTCATTGGTCGAAATTAGCACTCCTCAAACTATCAAGATATAAGGACATATCAAGAAGAAAAATGTTCAAGAAGTGAAAGATCACATCGAGCATCAAGAAATGAATCCGACCATATCTTGTAAAGGATTGGAAGAAATTACCACTCCTCAAACTCTAGAGATAGAAGGACATATCAAGAAGAAAAAGGTTCAAGCAGTGAAAGATCACATCGAGCATCAACAACGAGTTATCCAAATTTTAAAGGATAACGCCACTTCGGTGAAAAATCAAACGAAACAACAGGTAGATCAACATTGTAGTGAAAAATGTTTTGATTTAGGTGATTGGGTATTTTTACTGCTACATCTCAAGCAAGCTATTTATGAGAAGGAAATGTTGGCAATACTACATGCACTTAAAAAATGGCGACCTTACTGAATGGGAAGACTCTTCAAGGATGAGGATGTGGAAGCATTGTTTTGTGCTATTTCTATTATCCAACCAAATTGGATAAACGAAGCAAGGGGTGAATGGAAGAAGGGCAAAGAAGTATGGCCAGTTATTAAAAAGCTGCAAAAAATCCCAATTCAAACAATATTGCTAGAAATTGAAGAGGAAGGAAAAATCATATTGGAACCTGGAGCAGTCACAGAAATAAGAACCCGACAGCTACGAAATCGATCAATTTTAGAGTATCTCGTCAAGTGGAAGAGCTTACCCACTGAAGATTCCACATGGGAGGACAATAATTTTATACAGAAGCATCAAGAACTACTCAAGTGTTGAGGACAATGCTTTTTGAAGGAGAGGGGCATGTTAGGCCCCTATACTACTAGTGTAACCCCTTATTGTTATTAGTACAACCCAGTTATTATATTGATCTACCTATGTAGTGCCCATATTGTTACTATTGTGCCCCATAGAAGCCCACTATTGTTGTTATTGTGCCCTTACATTATTAATATTATGTTGACTCTGATTATGTTATGACCTCTTAGACTCCTATATATAGAAAGGAGGTCTTTTCATTTGTATCATCCAAGAATTGTTCATTTGTGTAATGTAAAGGAGGTTGCCCCCTCGAAGAGGCTGAATTCTAAGGTGTTGATTTCTCTTTTCTATCTTTTTGTGAGATGGTTTCATAACAGGCTAGGATGAGTTGTTGGTTGCCTATATCTTGTAATTTTCCAGTCATTAGCATGATTGGACTTTTGGGAAATCTTGGAGCTTCATTGTATACTCATTTCAGTAGTTTGGCTAAGGAACAAACCAACGGTTTGTAGCACTTTATGGGATTCATGTGGCATCTTGCTCTGGTATTGTATTTTCTTCTATAATTGTAAGTTTACATGTGTTTTATGTATGCCATTATCTCTCTTTGCTTCATCTTAACTAAATCAAACAAGGATAAAGGTAGAATACATTGAAAGTGTAGTGCTCTACCTAGGGTTTGTTTAGTTATCTATGTTTTTAGCTGTTGGAAGAGGATCCCTAAGTTTTTCATGCCCTATCCAACTCCTCACCTATCTAAAAGCTCTCCATCTCACTCAATTTGAAGTTCCAAACCATTTTCCTACCTTGCCCCATAGAGATCTCTGCAAAACTGAGCCTCATTCCCCGGACCCAAATCTGCCTTTCACATTTGAGCCAACAAAACATCATCAAATTTAATCAAACACCTTTGTATACATAGCTAGCCTAAAATCAGTCATTACATCAGTCATCTCAAGCTTTCATTGGCCATCTTTTTTTAGATTGACAAGGAGAGAGCCCTCTCCTGACCTGGTAGGGCAAGCTACTAGGTTAAGTGTGGTTTGATGTTACCCTAGATCCTACCTTTCTTAGCTTGAGGTAGATTTAGGCCCTAACATAGTGGCGACTCCAATGGGGATCGAAATTATTATCATTGTTTTGCTTTGTAGACTATAGATGGAGCTTGAATTTAGACAGGTAGCCTTTGAAATGCTCTTGCTTTGCATTAGCGAAAGTAGATGAATGTTGCTTCAGTCAATCTCCAGTCTAGTTTATGAACTGAACATCTGGTTTCCTCAGCAAAATGTAATCAATTTCAGATCTGATTGTTGATGGTGGACAAGGATCAAACACCGCAAGGCTGAAATCATTCACCTGGTGACTCTAAATCAGTTTTGAATCATATCCAAGGACTCCACTGGAGGATGAACCTGACCAGCAGAAACATGAATGGAAAATATGGAAAAATCAGGTATTCAAGTTGGAATTTCATCCAAGACATTTTATTCCTTGTTCTAAATTATTTCTTCTCGTTTCTCAAGAGTGTCAAGAAGGCTTTGCAAAGTATATTGTATTTGAGAAAAGATCCTCGGCCTACAGTTGACTCTTTCCCTTTGAAGATTGTAAATACCAAAGATTTGCATGCCTTTGAGCTTGATCAAGACCCTTTTTCTAAATCTTGTGATGACCATCTTCAAACTGATGAGCCTCAAGAGACCAAAACGGATTCTATACTTTCTGTACATACCCATATACCTTGTAAAATTATAGATCGATACAAGCCTCTGATTTTACCTCCTATATCCCATGCTTTCCCTAAAAATCATGATCTATATCTACCAAGATTTGATGGTGAATGTGACAACATCACTGCTGAGAGACATGTATTGAATTTTGAGTCCTTCCTTGACCTCTTTGAAGTTGATGAAGAAGATGTCAGTATTAGGCTTTTTTCTCTTTCTTTGCAAGGCAAAGTCAAGAGTTGGTTCAAAACCCTACTTGATGCGAGCATCTCAAATTTACAGCAGTTCGTCAAAGTTTTCCTCGATAGGTGGGTGATCAAACAGAACCCTTTCTTGATTATAGAAGAGTATAACCAGCTAAAAAGATAGCCAGGGGAGATAGTACAATAGTTTTCTGCTAGGTTTAACCAAGTTTATTTTTTGATGCCGGTTAATATAAGACCTCCTCTTAGATCTACTCTCTTGCACTACCCGAGTGCCTTTGATCTCGAAATGGAGTTTCAGCTGAGAGAAAGGAATCTTGCAACACTTGAAGAGACGCAGAAAAGTGCAGTAGATGTAGAGGCTCATTTGTTGATCTGAAGGGCAAAGTCGAAGGAAGAAGAGATGAAAAACATAGATCCAGAGGAATCGACATCTCTAGAGGTAAAGCTTGACATTTTGGTAAGTGCAGTAGAAGAGATGATGCAAAGGATCACCAAAAGGAATGAGTATAATTTTCAAGCCCATGGCTCATTGATTGAAGAAGAACAAGTTACTAATCCAAAACATTTTCTTTCTTATCCCAGTTGTCATAGATCTGATAATGATTGTTTTATAGATCATCTTGGAGAAGAGAGATCTATTGATATGACATGTATGCTTGATGATGTATTTTATACTAATGATTTACCTCAGTTTGATCAGTATTATGACGATTATGTTCTCCAAAAAGAAGCTAATCTTGCAGATGAATTAGCAGCTAATTTGTGGAAGGAGGAAGTTCACTTTCAGCGACTCGAATATAGTGATCAACTGATGCATATCAGCTATGGAAATGAAAAGGAAAGTGTAGAAAAATTTGAAGTAAGTGAAGGATATTTGCCTTTTTGTTTTTCTTCGTTCCAGTTCATCAGAGACAATTTTCATGCAATCAGAAATCAACTGTCGACAAGTCTTGATTTGGACCTGTTAGACTCCGTCTTGTATGTCAAATGTGAGATTGCTTCTTCTTCAAAACCCTGTTTTGAAGAAGAAATCATTAAATGTGTTTTTTAGAATATGTATCAAATTCTCCAGCTCTTCAAAAGGCAGCAGCTTCCTTAGCTCCTATCTCTACAAAAACACAAACAGAAGAAAACAAAACATCATCAGCGATCAGAGGCAAAGCAAGTTACAAGCGATTTGGAGAGGTCTCACTGGAAATCCCAAACAACTTCTGTATTATGAAGACAAGAAAGATTATGGTAAAGCACACCAGTTTTCAGGGAATATAATTTTTGATCAATCAATTGTCATAGTTAGGTCAGCTGTCCGGCTGTATAACGCTCATCAGGATTGCTTCATTGATATCTGTTCTCCAGAAGTGCTCCTTCTCTTTACCGATAATTTTGACTATCAACAGCTCAGGCGTGACTTTGTTAAAGGATCGCAAAGTGATGATGGTGAGATTTCGAAAGGTTAATGAAGCTATTGTTCATGGGTGCCGTTTTGCAGGAAGTTCGATATAGAGACAAGGGCACCATTTGTGTATTTTTCCAAAGAAAGTCCCCAGCATAGCAAGAGCTTTGATCCAAACTATCTCCGAGAAAGGAAGGAGATGGAGGATGAATATGAGGATATGAAGAGTAGGATTACAAAAGTATTGGAGACGCAGGAAGTCCCATTAGAGTCGATATGTCTCGATGGTGTTGATGGTTTCGCTCATGGAAGTTCAGATGTTCGCAATTACTCCAATGTAGTTAAGCTGGGAATGGCAAGCGCCGTGCAGACTATGTGTGGGCAAGCTTACGGTGTTAAACAGTACAGTATGCTTGGTGTCATCTGCCAACGATCGATGATAATAATGACAGCAACTGCAATACTTTTGGCAATCCTCTACTTATTTGCAGATCCTGTGTTGGTTGCCATAGGGCAGAGCAAAGAAATTGCTGCTGCTGGAGCTGTTTTTTTTTTAAGAGGCCTTATTCCTCAGCTATTTTCATTTGCCATCAATTGTCCGATGCAGAGGTTTTTGCAGGCTCAGAAAATTGTGGCTCCCTTGGCCTATATTTCTGTTGGTACATTTCTCCTCCACATTTTGTTGACTTGGGCTGCAGTAGACAAGCTGGGATATGGCCTGTTAGCAGCAGCCTTAGTACTGAGTCTGTCTTGGTGGATTCTTGTAATTGCTACTGCATTATATATATTCTACAGCCCATCTTGCAAGGAGACATGGACTGGCTTCAGCACAAAGGCCTTTACAGGACTCTGGTCCTACTTCAAGCTAACTGTAGCTTCTGCTTTTATGCTAACTTTGGAAATATGGTACACTCAAGGACTGGTGCCTATATCCGGTTTGCTGCCAGACTCAGAGGTTGCTCTGGATTCAAATTCTGCTTGCAGGAATTATTACAACTGGGACTTTATGGTAATGTTGGGTCTCAGCACAGCTGCAAGTATAAGAGTTGGTAATGAGCTAGGAGCCCGACGCCCGAAAATTGCCAGATTTTCAGTTGTAGTTGTGGTGATCACATGCTTCATCATAAGTGTCATTCTTGCTGCAGCAGTCATGTTACTGAAAAAGGAACTTGCTATGTTATTCACAAGCAACACTGTGGTTATGAGCGTTGTTTATGCATTGATCCCTCTCCTTGCAATATCTGTAATCTTGAATGGCACCCAACCTATTCTCTCAGGGGTGGTGATAGGATGCGGATGGCAAGTTGTGGTAGTGTATGTGAATTTGGCAACATATTATGTCATTGGCCTACCTATTGGAATTGTTTTAAGGTTTAAGGTCAACATGGGAGTCGATGGAATATGGTGGGGAATGATAATCGGAGTGACACTCCAGATGTTGGCTCTAATTATTCTTACAGCACGGACTAATTGGAACAAAGAGGTCCAAATAGTATCAGATAGAGTCGAGCATTCCCAATATGAGGAAAATGATTCCTCAGATATACTGCCCGCTTGACTAGGCTCTTTATGAAGTGCAACTTGTCAGGGGTTTAGCTACAAAGTGTTGTGTCGAATTACAGAAGCAATATAGTTAAATGGCATTTGAATAACCAGATGGCCCCAAACTTAAAAGCCAAATCACCATCGTAAACAGTAAGAACAGGACAATTAAGCAATAATAGGGTGGCAGGATTGCCATTTTCTTTCTCTTTATTTGGCAACTTGGAAATACAGAATGGTATGGCCATGTCAAAGATGTGGAGTTACATTTCAAGCAAACCGTCCATGAAGCATCGAATCATACATTTATCATGTCACTAGTTAAGTACAAGAACCATTAAAATGAGTTGTGTTGTTGTTATCGCCTGGGCGTTAAGATATCCATCATAGCAGTAGAAATAGGATTCGATCTTCTATTAAGGGCTTCAGTTAATGATCCAACGGGATCTGCACTCCAGTTTTATCTCTTAATTAGCCAATCATCAGAAGATTTAGAGGGACGATGTTCTATGTTTAGAATAGATGAAACGCCCTTTTCTAATTTTTATAATTGCAGTTGAAACAACACCTTTGTTGTTGGAACGATTTGTTTTTCCCTAGCAGATTTTTATTTAATGTATTAAAAAAAAATCATTGGTAAGAGAAGAAGAGAGGGAGAAAGAATGTTGAGAGCTGGTGGAGAACAAAGAGCTTCATTGCATAGATTTTGACAGAGATTTTAATTAAAAAATGCAGCTCTGACCCCTGAGATTCCTGTGGTATGAAATTTAACATTTGTGTCATCTTTTGTTTCATATGTAGCCTGTTATGTGTTCATGTCATTTCATGATCGTTTCCATTTGAACAAATGAAGTGTTAAGGTAGAATTCATAATTATATGCTCTGCCTTTAAGTTTGTTCAGTATTTAATGTTTTCTTCTGTTTGACAAGGATTCATCCTCTATGCCCTTGTCAGCTCCTCAGCAGTCTTGCCATTCCATTTAATATCAATTTGATGTTAAACTTTCTTGCCTACCTTGCCTTAGGAGATAACCTGTGTTTTTGATTACATTTCTCTGTTCAAGCTGTTACTTTGCCCATGGAGCCCAGAAAAACCCCATCATTTTATTAAAAACCCTTTTTATCAGTTTACTATCCTAAAATCAGTTTCTTTTAAAAGTCATCTTAGCCCCTTTTGGAAAATTTTTTGCTGAGATAGACTAGAGAGAGCCCTCTCCTGTCCTCGTAGGGCTAGCTATGAGGCTAAGTGGTTTGATGTTGCCTTGGATTTTTCCTTCTTCAGCCTGAGGCCAAATTCGAGCGCTAACATATTGGCGACCATACTAGGGAGAACATTCGACTTGTTGATTGTCTTGTCCCAGTACATGAAATCAAATTGTAGATCTGATGCTGATGGTGGACGGCAGTCAGACACATATGCAGGCTGAACCATTCACCTGGCGACTCCAATTCGATCCAGACATTCCAGTGCTTGTTGATTCACTCATGCAATGGTAGGGTATGTGGCAAACCCTGCCCTGTGTGAAGCTGTAGAAGAAATAAGAAATGAGTTAGCAGATTCTGAAATTGATGAAGATTTTGTCAGTGCCTTGCTTCATTGGTTGAAATCTCCAAAGTTCCCTTGTTTCATAACTAGATTTTGTGAGTTAATTGTTGAAAGAATCGAAAAGGAGATTCAACGTTTAGATGAGCAGATCCAGTCCTAGGATTTCCAAGACCCTAAAAAGTTCTTGGAAATCCTTCCTCCTTCGCAACAAGAAATCACAAACTTGCCTACAGATGTTTATACTGACAGTGTGCAGCTGGAGGTATGTATTACAGAGTTGGGGCAGCCAACAGAGTCCGGCTTCCGCGATCCAATGGCAACATACATGGACACATTTTTCAGTTTGATTGATAGATCAGGCTGTCTTGTACGTGACCAGGCTCACTACGTGCATGAAGAGCTGCCAGCAATAACATCTCTGTCCTAGTGGAAGCATTCTCAAGCGGCATCATTTTTAGGTTTACTTGAATGGTTGATCTGGCATTTTAGTATTACCTGATCTATTTTTGCAGCAAAGTAGGGTAGATGTTGTAAATAAATAAGCAGCCAAAGGGCAGCATTTTGTTCCAGTTTCATTACAGCTTTAGTTTGAAGTTAGTTAAGTCAGTTTTTCAATCATTTCAGTCACGTTTCAGTCCATAAATGAGTCGGAAGTCTCATGTTGTCTGTTGAAATCATGACTCCATTGCCCAATGGATGGAGGCACTGTCTACTCTCCCAAAGTTCTGCGGTTCTTGGCACCTCCAAAAAGTGGCAGCTACCATCCCAAGTGGAGCCGATGTTAGACTCCGTCTTGTATGTCAAATGTGAGATTGATTCTTCTTCAAAACCCTGTTTTGAAGAAGAAATCATTAAATGTGTTTTTTAGAATATGTATCAAATTCTCCAGCTCTTCAAAAGGCAGCAGCTTCCTCAGCTCCTATCTCTACAAAAACACAAACAGAAGAAAACAAAACATCATCAGCGATCAGAGGCAAAGCAAGTTACAAGCGATTTGGAGAGGTCTCACTGGAAATCCCAAACAACTTCTGTATTATGAAGACAAGAAAGATTATGGTAAAGCACACCAGTTTTTAGGGAATATAATTTTTGATCAATCAATTGTCATAGATAGGTTAGCTGTCCGGCTGTATAACGCTCATTAGGATTGCTTCATTGATATATGCTCTCCAGAAGTGCTCCTTCTCTTTACCGATAATTTTGACTATCAACAGCTCAGGCGTGACTTTGTTAAAGGATCGCAAAGTGATGATGGTGAGATTTCGAAAGGCTAATGAAGCTATTGTTAATGGGTGCCGTTTTGCAGGAAGTTCGATATAGATACAAGGGCACCATTTGTGTATTTTTCCAAAGAAAGTCCCCAGCATAGCAAGAGCTTTGATCCGAACTATCTCCGAGAAAGGAAGGAGATGGAGGATGAATATGAGGATATGAAGAGTAGGATTACAAAAGTATTGGAGACGCAGGAAGTCCCATTAGAGTCGATATGTCTCGATGGTGTTGATGGTTTCGCTCATGGAAGTTCAGATGTTCACAATTACTCCAGTGTAGTTAAGCTGGGAATGGCAAGCGTCGAGCAGACTGTGTGTGGGCAAGCTTACGGTGTTAAACAGTACAGTATGCTTGGTGTCATCTGCCAACGATCGATGATAATAATGACAACAACTGTAATAATTTTGGCAATCCTCTACTAATTTGCAGATCATGTGCTAGTTGCCATAGGGCAGAGCAAAGAAATTGCTGCTGCTGGAGCTGTTTTTTTTTTAAGAGGCCTTATTCCTCAGCTATTTGCATTTGCCATCAATTGTCCGATGTAGAGGTTTTTGCAGGCTCAGAACATTGTGGCTCCCTTGGCCTATATTTCTGTTGGTACATTTCTCCTCCACATTTTGTTGACTTGGGCTACAGTAGACAAGCTGGGATATGGCCTGTTAGCAGCAGCCTTAGTACTGAGTCTGTCTTGGTGGATTCTTGTAATTGCTACTGCATTATATATATTCTACAGCCCATCTTGCAAGGAGACATGGACTGGCTTCAGCACAAAGGCCTTTACAGGACTCTGGTCCTACTTCAAGCTAACTGTAGCTTCTGCTTTTATGCTAACTTTGGAAATATGGTACACTCAAGGATTGGTGCCTATATCCGGTTTGCTGCCAAACTCAGAGGTTGCTCTGGATTCAAATTCTACTTGCAGGAATTATTACAACTAGGACTTTATGGTAATGTTGGGTCTCAGCACAGCTGCAAGTATAAGAGTTAGTAATGAGCTAGGAGCCCGGCGCCTGAAAATTGCCAGATTTTCAGTTGTAGTTGTGGTGATCACATGCTTCATCATAAGTGTCATTCTTGCCACAGCAGTCATGTTACTGAAAAAGGAACTGGTTATGTTATTCACAAGCAGCACTGTGGTTATGAGCGCTGTTTATGCATTGATCCCTCTCCTTGCAATATCTGTAATCTTGAATGGCACCCAACCTATTCTCTCAGGGGTGGCGATAGGATGCGGATGGCAAGCTGTGGTAGCGTATGTGAATTTTGCAACATATTATGTCATTGGCCTACCTATTGGAATTGTTTTAAGGTTTAAGGTCAACATGGGAGTCGATGGAATATGGTGGGGAATGATAATCGAAGTGACACTCCAGACGTTGGCTCTAATTATTCTTACAGCACAGACTAATTGGAACAAAGAGGTCCAAACAGTATCAGATAGAGTCGAGCATTCCCAATATGAGGAAAATGATTCCTCAGATATACTGCCCGCTTGACTAGGCTCTTTATGAAGCGCAACTTGTCAGGGGTTTAGCTACAAAGTGTTGTGTCGAATTACAGAAGCAATATAGTTAAAGGGAATTTGAATAACCAGATGGCCCCAAACTTAAAAGCCAAATCACCATCGTAAACAGTAAGAACAGGACAATTAAGCAATAATAGGGTGGCAGGATTGCCATTTTCTTTCTCTTTATTTGGCAACTTGGCAATACAGAACGGTATGGCCACGTCAAAGATGTGGAGTTACATTTCAAGCAAACCATCCGTGAAGCATCGAATCATACATTTATCATGTCACTAGTTAAGTACAAGAACCATTAAAATGAGTTGTGTTGTTGTTATCGCCTGGGCGTTAAGATATCCATCACAGCAGTAGAAATAGGATCCGATCTTCTATTAAGGGCTTCAGTTAATGATCCAACAGGATCTGCGCTCTAGTTTTATCTCTTAATTAGCCAATCATCAAAAGATTTAGAGGGACACTGTTCTATGTTTAGAATAGATGAAACCCCCTTTTCTAATTTTTGTAATTGCAGTTGAAACAACACCTTTGTTGTTGGAACGATTTGTTTTTCCTAGCAGATTTTTATTTAATGTATTAAAGAAAAAATCATTGGTAAGAGAAGAAGAGAGGGAGAAAGAATTCTGAGAGCTGGTGGAGAACAGAGAGCTTCATTGTATAGATTTTGACAGAGATTATAATTAAAAAATGCAGCTCTGACCTCTGAGATTCCTGTGGTATGAAATTTAACATTTGTGTCATCTTTTGTTTCATATGTAGCCTGTTATGTGTTCATGTCATTTCATGATCGTTTCCATTTGAACAAATGAAGTGTTAAGGTAGAATTCATAATTATATGCTTTGCCTTTAAGTTTGTTCAATATTTAATGTTTTCTTCTGTTTAACAAGGAATCATCCTCTATGCCCTTGTCAGCTCCTCAGCAGTCTTGCCATTCCATTTAATCTCAATTTGATGTTAAACTTTCTTGCCTACCTTGCCTTAGGAGATAACTTGTGTTTTTTATTACATTTCTCTGTTCAAGCTGTTACTTTGCCCATGCAGCCCAGAAAAACCCCATCATTTTATTAAAAACCCTTTTTATCAATTTACTAGCCTAAAATCAGTTTCTTTTAAAAGTCATCTTAGCCCCTTTTGGAAAAAATTTTGCTGAGATAGACTGGAGAGAGCCCTCTCCTGTCCTCGTAGGGCTAGCTACGAGGCTAAGTGGTTTGATGTTGCCTTAGATTTTTCCTTCTTCAGCCTGAGGCCAAATTCGGGCGCTAACAGGACCATCTTGAGAGCAATGAAAACCTTGTTCAAGACTTTTCATATCTAGAGTTGCAGCCCCCGAATCCCATTGATTTTCAAATTGCAGATGAATAATTGGAAGCTAGATCATATGATCAAATGATGCAAGATGATTCCATACCTTTCTGTTTTGAATCATTTCAGTTTTTGAAGGGTAAATTGCATTGTATATCTTCAAATGAGTAGCCTGTAGGAAATCATGTAATATCATCAGAAACAATAGAAAATGGGTTGCACAATCTTTTCAAGTTTTTCATGATCCAATAGCTCATGTGTTGGATGATGTCTGTAGTCAAATTCCTTCTCCATTAGCTACCTGTGAGCTTGAAGCAAGTATTGATACAAACATGATTCGACAGTCGGTTTCTTTGTCATTCTCAGCATGAGACTCATCACAAAGCTCAGATCAAAGTTCGCATTCATGGTATGAAGAGAAGAGAAGTAATCCATTGGATGAGCTAAGTCCCAGTGTGCATGAATTTTGAGATCCTTATGCAGTGTCTTTGGAGGCGGATAGAGAATCCATATCATTCAACAGATCTGTTCACAAGTTTTCATGGGAGTTGCCTTTCAGTAGTTCTCTCTTGTTGTTCATAAGCAAGCACTTGTGGAGAATTCAAACATCAACTAGAATGCTTACTTGGTTACATTGGCTATTTCACTTCACTTGATCAGATGATGAATGAAACTGTTAAGAGTAGGTTTTGATGAATAAGCTCTACTTTGAGCATCATTTCCAGTTTGTCAATTGTGTTTAAATGTCAAGTCAGTTTTTAGTTGAGTGAGAGTCATTTTGTGTCGTCAAGTCGTCAATTTTCAGTCATGCATTTCAGCTTGAGTTTTTGACTCCATTGCCCAATGGATAAGGCACTATTCTGCTCTCCCAAAGATCTGCCATTCTTGGCACCTCCAAGGAGCTACAATCCCCATTGGAGCCAATGTTAGTGTCGATATCTTCATCCCTCCATCAGTGATCAAACGCTCTTGTTGCATTGCATGTTAGGTGCCTCACCCAATCAGCTGCATTCCATTAGGGTCATGGATCATCTCACTGTAGTGCCTTATTATACATTTTCCCTCATGTGCTGGCTTACATTCAGAACTGCTGCAATCAATTTTTGTCTTTAAATCTGTAAAGGTCATTTTTAGAGTTTTAGGTCTCTTTAGGTCTAGGGTTTTCATCAATAAGGTCTCAAAATGCTCAGTGATGGTTAGCAAGCACATGGGAGGTCGAATAAAGTTCCAACGACAATAATTTTCATGATCACTCACTCAGTGATTGATTTTTTCGCAAAACCCTGTTTTGAGGAAAAACAGAGTATATATTTTTTTATGCATAAATCTGATGTAATTTCATTTTTTGTCATATGTAAGCAACTTCAATGGCAACCTAGTCACCTTACCAAGCTTCTGCCAGTCCATTCCCTGCAAGGCAACCAAAAAAATCAAATCATTCAGTTCATCAAAAGAAAAAATAAAGCAAACTACTTAAAAACATAGTTTGAAAGGCAATGTCAAATGTAAACATTATAAAAGTGGGTTTATGAGTGAAAAATCAAAAGCTCTTGTATATAACCCATTGGTCATGTTCAAAGAGCTCATTTGTATTCAAAGGAGAAAACTTGAGCAAGAGAAGGTCGTGTTTGTTGGACACCTAATCCTAAATGGGTTAGTGTGGAAGCTGAATAGACCAAAGCAGTCCAAGAGACCTTGGGATGTGAAACCCAACGGTCACAACAATGTACTATAAATGTATATCAGTTGTTAATAAAAATCGAATTGCATGTTTTATCTTTCATATCTCTCTTGCTGCCCATGTGTGTTTAACATGGTATCAGAGCCAGGTTGTGAGAAAGTGCCTGTCAGTCTAAACCATTGAAAGCTTTGTGGTTACTAGTAATATTTGTGTCACTGTTTCAGTCACTGGGATGCGTTATACCCATTTGTGTGGTAGTATGTCCAGACCTGTTTGTGTGGTAGTATGTCCTTACCCATTCCCAGCGACCATTCCGCCTTGTTCTAGCTGTTCAGGGAAACTGAAAGGGAGGTTCCAAATATTTACAATTATTGTCTCAGCATACGTTTTGGCATAGACGTTTCTAAGGTTTGTTCACATAGTGCGAATACCTGTTCACAAATAACAAGAGCAGAGGGCATTTGGCTTGGGGCATCATAAGCGGCCTGCAAACCCTTTCGGTTACAAACATGAATCGGCAACACTGTGACCTCTTTGTGCGATGAACCTTCTCCTTCATCCAGTGCATTAATTATTTGAAAGTCGTTGTAGAAGTCTTATGTATGAAGTTGATTGTGTTGGAGCAATTCCTGCATATACGTCTCTTGGAACCTACAGTGCATCGAACGTTGTGTTACTCCTGTGTGTTGAATTGAAAACCATGTAATGGGCTGAAGAATTATGCAGTGAAAACCGGAATGCTACATTTTAAGACTGATATGTGTTGATTGGTTTGTTGAATGCCGCTCTGTTGCTTTCAATGGTGCGTACAAGAACCTTCACGTGCATATGAGAACATTCAAGTCCTGGTATCGATATTGAATGGTAACATTTGAATGTGTTTCCATTTGAATGTGTTTCCATTTGAACGCTGTCCATATCTTTTAAATATTAACGCTGTGCATTTGAATAGTGTTGAATATTACGCTGCGTTATTGAATGGCTGTTAAAATGCTGTGCGTTTGAATGGTATTAACGCTGTGGTTTTATACATATGCCCGTCCAAAATTTGTATATGCATTGAACTGAGCTGGTATATACGTTGAAACGGATATAGTAGCTATCGGGTGGCCTGTTATATCAGAGTTTGTCTATGCATTGTTCAAATTTTATATGTCATGTGCTTGACATGGTATCTATGTTGAATGCGTTTGAATAATAACATTTGAATCGCTTCAAATCATAGCTGTTCAAAGCTTGAAGCCGTTGAAGCCATATAAACCTACATCAATTTTGGATGCCTTGAATTGTGCACTTGAATTGTTTCATTATGTTGCGAGTTGTTTTTAAACGGTGGTGCATTGAACTGAAGAATACCTCAATACTAGTGTTGAATGGCCTGCATATGCGTTGGTGATTTTTTTAATGGTCGTATTGAAATCCGTGAATAATAAAAATTATGTGGTATATGAATGAAGGATGAAGTAGATCGGAGTCCTGAAGCTGAATATACACAGATTCTCCAAGTGATAAAGTGATATGTTGTAGGCCGAGGTAACTCTGAGGCTGACATCATTTCTTGAGGCTTTTTGGAAGTCTGGCCACAACCTGTATCACACCTGCAGTCACCCAGTACACACTGAGATAAGTGCAGAAGGGTTCCTAAGTCTCAAAATCTATGAGAAGCTCCTGTAGCGAAATTTGGAAGATTGGTTTAGGCCTGTACAGATTGGGATTTTTAGTGGACTGAGGTAAAAAAAAAAAAAAATTTGGGATGAGTATTTGAAGCAAATCGCAGGCAGAAGCATTCTCTCGGGACAGATTTCGGAAAGGTTCTTGCAAGTCTTTGAAGCAGTTATAGGATAAACTCGGATTGTTGATTAGGGTATTATTGTTCGTTTTTGAGAACTGTTGGATTCAGAACTTTGTGGAATTATACTGGACTGTGAAATTGGATTATATTGGCATTATACTGAATGGTTTGTTGTATTGTTGAGTAAACAATGATGCTTACTAAGATTACATTATTGTGCTGGATAAATATGTGTCATGTTTTTAACGAGGAAAACAAGATTTGTTGAAAACCCTAGTCACTTAAGAAAACCTAGGGCGGAAATTACCCTAGATTGCTACATGTAGGGTAGCCATACCAGCATCAAAATTTTGATATTCAGCCTTATAAAATAAAAGGAAATGGGCAGCTAGCCGTCATTTATAATGCCTAGCGGAAAATGGTCATGGACGTATCATCTATAGCTATGAAGAAGTTAGGATTGTGTTCTCTTTGTTTTATCCTCAAAGATCCATTTCCCACATCTGGAAATGTATTTCGTATATTGTCTTGCCTCAAAAAAGGTCCCGTTATACTTGTTTCTTGAGGTACCTTTACCAGTTTGGTAGAAAACTCAGAAATGACAGTGTTATAATTGTTGAAGTTTTGTTAGCCATCATTTTTGATTCAAAAGGGAAGGAGTATTTGAAGGATCCAAGTAAGTTTGCAGTTGCTGCTGCCCCAGTTGTGGAACTGTATTTAAAACTCATTATAGTTTCTGTTCCTTGATTCATTTGCTGCACATTTACAAAGGATTTTTCTGTGTCTTTGTACTGTGAGTGGGTGTTACTTTTACTCATTGGGTCATAGTTGTAATCAGTCTTTTAAAGGGGTGTAATTTTGACAATGAAGAATATGCCTCGAATTACTGAAATATTAGAGTTCTTAAAAACTCTGATATATTCCTCTAATCATGAAACATTCCAAGTCAGCAAAGGCTCTCTCTCAGAAATTCAGACATGTCTACAATATGCACAAGAGAAAATTGATTTTTTGCAGCTTGAAACACAGCTACAGCAAGAAGAATTAAAACGAAGGAGTCATTCTGAACCTGTTTCTGTTCAAAACAATGAAGCAGACTCCCATAAATAGCAAGTCAATATTGTTCAAGTTCATTCAGATCCAGTACCCAATAAAGCAGCAAGTGTACATGCAGATGCAGAAACTCAGTCTGCACTTCCCAAGCCCATCATCAGACCTTGGGAACAGCTTGTCCACAACAAGCACATAACTGGTCTTGGATATGACAAGGACTTGTCCTTTCATATTCCAGACTACTCAAAGCCCATTTAGTTTCAGAGTGCTGGATTCATTCATGACAGTTCACCTGCTCCTCATGACAGTTCAGCTTCAGCTGTTCCAGACTCTGCCCCTCTTCCACAACAACAACAACAGATCGTGAAATGCCAACACTGTGACCGAGTTCGCCATTTGAAAGATCACTATTTTGATCTTCATCCATGTAAGCATTGTCATAAAACCAACCATTCTTCACACAGATGCTTCAGCAACAAACACCCTGCAAGAACAAAGATTCATCTTGGATGGATCGCTTCTTGGCAATGAGCATCAACAGCTAAGAAGATATTCCAAACACATGTCAGAACTTGTTCCAGAGTATTGAAAAGTCTTGCAGCTGCGTTTTCTCCATCTTCTCACCTTGTATCTGACAGGGGGGGAAATGATGGTCATCTACAAGCTTCAAAGCCACATCAAGCGAGCCTGAGCCACAACCTGCCACACCAGTTTCAGAGTTGTAGCCAGAGACAAATATTCCCGTGAAAATGCCTTCAGTTGGCAATCTGGGACACTTCCTCTAGCAGAAGACTTCAGCTTCTTGCCAGTTTCGGAGGCATTCCAGGAACACAATTGAGAACACTTCCTCTAGCAGAAGACACCAGCTTCTTGCCAGTTTTGGAAGAGTTCCAGGAATTGCATTAAGCATTCCAGAGTTGTTGGTCATCCTTAAACCATCACAGGTTGAGACCTCCCTTTCATGGTTGAAGGTTTTCCTCTTTAAAACAATAGGATCACTTCCTCTAGCAGAAAACTTCAGTTTCTTGCCAGTTTTGGAAGAGTTCCGGGAACTGCACTAAGCGTTCCAATGTTGGTGGTCATCCTTAAACCACCGCCCTTTATACCAACATTTCATAGAGCACATTCAGCCTAGTGCTGCCATGCATATTTGCACATTTTGTATTACAGCTCTCTTCTTGGACTCATACATAACCCTTCGGATTAAGGGGGGGAATGTTGGACACCTAATCCTAAATGGGTTAGTGTGGAAGCTGAATAGACCAAAGTAGTCCAAGAGACCTTGGGATGTGAAACCCAATGGTCACAACAATGTACTATAAATGTATATTAGTTGTTAATAAAAATCGAATTGCATGTTTTATCTTTCATATCTCTCTTGCTGCCCATGTGTGTTTAACAGTGTTGGAGAAATGGAGCAAGTTTGAAGCAAAACGGTGCAAGTTCAGGGGGCGCGGTGAATTGGGTTTTGGGCGCGGCGCATAGAGTAGGCACGACGCATTGGGCCACCCTCCATAGTGCAGAAAATACACTGGCATGGCACATAGAGCAGGCGCAGCACATTGGGTTGGTGGCGCGGCGCATTGGGTTGGTGGCATGACGCATAAAGCTGCAAGCCCAATTTCACCCACGAAATTCATCCAAATGCTAAATTTTCTTCATTTCCACCTCTCCAAGTAAGTCAGATGTTCTTCCAATGCCAATGAATGTGTGTCTCTAGATGTTTATGGAGATTAGTGAGAAATTTTTCAAACCCTACCTCGCAATTTTTGCTCAAAAATAATTTCTTAGGGTTTATAGTTTGAGTTTTTGTTGTCAAGTCCATTTCATCATTCCCTCACCTTTTGATTCCTTGAGTTATTTCTCACTTTCATCCACTCATTCCCTAATCCCCATATCCCTAATTCTCATTATCCCAAACCCTAGCTACAAATTCCTAAACCCTAATTTCTGTCCCTAAGCCTACATACTATTCCCTAAACCCCCTATTCCCAAAAAATTTGTCAATATCATTCCCAAAAACCCTCATACCTTCTCCCTCCATAGTCCCTCATACATTTTCATACATTTGGCAGCAAAATCCAAAGACACCTAAAATCTCTTCATACTCATCTAAGGGAAACTCAAATATTTGGCAAGCATGGAATTTGATCCTTCCTATGACTGAGATGAGGAAACACACAGTGACTCTCCTAGAGAAATGCATGCACCAAGAAGACCTCACAAGGGTGGCAAACATATAAGAGAGGAACCTACTTCACTTGCCAAGCTGCAGGCCTGTCCTCTTACTGTCACATGTTTTCAGCACCAATCCTGTTATCAGTTCTGTGAGATGGTTGAGAGAGTCTAGTACCATCATGAATTGGCCAAGTTGTTTGTCCTCCATCTTCAAAATGGCCAAGTCACTCTAGCAGGTGTGACATTCACCTTGACACCAGAGTCTATTTCTCTAGCAATTGGCATTCCCAACATCGGTGAGCAGTGGAATAAGAGGTAGCAGATTGAAAAGGAACATTATGAGCCTTACATTAAGGCTAGCTATTTGAGACATCTCATCAGAGTTTTTCCTTTCCGGTATCTAAAAGACTCATATGCTCCCTTGATGAAACTCATAATCAAGTATTTCAGTTGTGAGGGCCAGTTTTCTTACCTGTAAGCCTACCATATCAAACTGTTGATGCACTTCACTAGGTAGAGAATGATGAACCTCCCCTATTTTATTTTTCGGAACATTGAGAAGATGACCACCATAGTGCACCAGAAGACTCAGCAGCAGTATAACAACATATATCATTTTGCACTAATCAAGACTGTGGTCATGCATCAGCTTGGCTTATAGAACATCTCATGGGAGGATTTCATTTCTCATGAGGTCTTCACTGCCCCTCAAGTACCTCTAGCATCTTTTCATGAGACAGGTGAACCTTCACATCAGCAGGAGCTTCATGAGACACAAACCGCTAGTGTGCCAGTATATGTCACCTACCAAAAGGGCACTAGAAGGTTGTTTGCAGCAGTAAAGCGAGTATTATCTCCACCCGGGGTGGAAGGAGTCTCACTTCCTCCATCAGTAGAGTAGGTACAGGACAAGAGCAAGTGGCCATTACAGGATGAGGGGCCTTCAACGGGGTAGGAGACAAATTTTATTCTTATTCAGGATGATGACACTGATTTGGGCTCACAAAGCTCAAAGCTTAGAGAGATCATCCAGGAGCAACAAGTTGACATTCAGCATTTGTCTCTCAACCTACAAAGAGCCAAGTGGATCGTCAAATATCTGGAGCAAAGAAACAAACAACTAGAGGATCAGCAAACCATAATGGAGCTAAGAAACATACGAGAAAACCGGCAAGCTGCCAAAAGGAGGAAAGTCAAGTTCACAACACTTGAGCAAGAAATCAATGCTGATCATGAGTCTTGGTTGGAGAGGACTAATATCCACTTGGAGAGGATGTTGGAGAAGGCCATCAATGAGAAAAATATGTTGAGAAACATGGCATATCACTATTTGTCAAGAAATATGGTGTGCTAAGCAAGAATCAGGAACTTGAAGGCCAAGTTTAAGAAGAGATCGAGGAGGCAAAAAGCACAAGATAAACTTTAGATCTTGGCCGAGGCTTCCTTGGAATAACATAGCACCTAATGGAGGACACTGAGCCCAAATTTCAAAAAATTTGTTGTACTTTTTGTAATTTTGGAAATTTTGCCTTGAAAAACAGAGTTTTTTGCCCAGTGCGTCGCACCACCCAGCGCTCGCTTTTGATGGAGGCATCATTGTATGGAAAACTCAACATATTTTGATTTTTCATGAAAAAATATGCATGCTCACAAATGGCCCAGAAATTTTGATAGTTTTTGAGCTTCCGAAAAGGTCAAAAACACCCCAAAAATGACCTTTCTGCCCCTTTTTTGACACACAGGAAGCAATCTTGGGAAAACTCAATTTTGGAGGGGCAAATGGAGGCCAAATTCAAAAATTCCACTTGTGTTGGAATGTAGATATGTAAAAATTTCTAGCAAGCCCAATTGGAGAAAATTTGGACACTGAGAAGGCCTCCAAAATTAGCTGCAAAAAAGCGTTATGCATAGGGAAATCGGCGCGGCGCATTGGAGGAATTTTGCTCAGTTTGACCAAAACTACTATGTGTTTTGCCTAGTTTCTTGATAGTTTGACATTTCTTCTTCTAGATGTCAAACTCATGATGTAATTTAATATGACTTGATGGATTTTGATGTAATTATTGTACATTTTCACTCTTAGAGTTAGATTCATCCATCAAAAGGTAGTTTGCAATTGAATGAATTAGATTCCTAGCTTTTAGAGGCAAGTTGTTCCACTGTCTACTTTTTAGTTCTCAATTTAGATTTTGTTGGAACAACTCCTAATCTTATGAGCCTGACTCTTAGAAGCTAGGATGAGCTGTTGGTTGCCTATATCTTGTAAGTTTTTAGTAATTATCATGGTTGGACTTTTTGGAAAGCTTGGAGCTTCATTGTATACTCATTTTAGCAGTTTGGCTAAGGAATAAACAAGTGGTTTGCAGCACTTTATGGGATTCATGTGGCATCTTTCTTTGGTATTGTGTTTTCTTCTGTAATTGTAAGTTTACATGTGTTTTATGTATGCCATTATCTCTCTTTGCTTCATCTTAACTAAATCAAACAAGGATAAAGGTAGAATACATTGAAAGTGCATTGCTCTAGCTAGGGTTTGTTTAGTTATCTATGTTTTCAGCTGTCTGAAGAGGATCTCTGAGTTTTTCATGCCCTCTCCAACTCCTCATCTATCTAAAAACTCTCCATCTCACTCAATTTGAAGTACCAAACCATTTGCCTACCTTGCCCCATATAGATCTCTGCAAAACTGAGCCTCATTCCTCGGACCCAAATCTACCTTTCACATTTGAGCCAACAAAACATCATAAAATTTCATCAAACACCTCTGTATACATACCTAGCCTAAAATCAGTCAGTACATCAATCATCTCAAGCTTTCATTGGCCATCTTTTCTGATATTGACAAGGAGAGAGCCCTCTCCCGACCTGGTAGGGCTAGCTACCAGGTTAAGCGTGGTTTGATGTTACCCTAGATCCTACCTTTCTCAGCTTGACGTAGATTTAGGCTCTAACAGAACCCTCCAACATGTGTTGCAAGACGAAATACCGTTACAAGCTTTGTAAGGGAGACCACCTTCTTATCAATTGTCCTTGTATTCCCAAGGTCTTAGAAGTGTGGTCTAAATATTTTCATTAACTTACTATTGATCCATCAATTATCAATTATAAGATTCTAGGGAAAAAGGGAAAATTTAGATTTCCTTGTATGTTATGTGAAGGGATTCATCAAACTCACCTTTTCCCTCATATGGATGAAGCCTAAAAATTGTTGGAAAACCTTACTATTTCTCAAGAACAAATTCCAATATGTTACTGTAAATTAGGTTCCTATGCTACTAGGGTAACCCCTTATTGTTATTAGTACAACCCCCTTATTATATTGTTGTGCCCATGTAGTCCCCATATTGTTATTATTGTGCCCCATAGAAGCCTACTATTGTTATTATTGTGCCCTTACATTATTATTGTTATGTCGGCTCTGATTATGTTATGACCCCTTAGACTCCTATATATAGAAAGGAGGTCTTCTCATTTGTATCATCCAATAATTGTTCATTTGTGTAATGTAAAGGAGGTTTCCTCCTCGAATATGCTAAATTCTAAGGCGTTTATCTTTATTTTCTATCTTTTTGTGATCTGGTTTCATAACATTTGGTATCAAAGCTTTGGATTATAGGGTTTCGTTGCTCCAAATAGGTCATCGTGGAATTTTCTCTATAACTATTTTTTTGCGGCATCTCAGAAGCTTAAAAAAAACCCATTTGAAGTGAAATATCACGAAACCTTGGGTTTGAATTTCAGATCTTTTCTCACTATATTTTTGGAGATATGATCCGAGGAAGTTATGTTTTTTGCAAGCTCTGTAATTTCATCTAAAACAGGTCATCATGGAATTTACGCTATAACATTGTTGATACAAAGTCTCAGAAGCTAAAAAAAACCATTTGAGAAGAAATCAATCTAAACCTCGAGTCTGAATTTCAGATCTTGTATCGCTATATTTGTGGATATATGATCTGAGGAATTTATGGTTTTGGAAGACGCCTAAATTACATCCTGAACAGGTGGCCTGGGGAAAATTGTCATAACTATCTCTCTGAGCATCATATTGAAATTTTGTAAGAAGTTACAGAAAGAGAATGGACTATAGTTTTCCGTGTATATGTTTCAGATCTAGAGGTCAAAATAGTGATATGTGGTACTTCATACAAGTTCGCTCTTCTAAAAAGGTATATAATCATCTCATCTTGGGAGATTGTGCATAACTCTTTCTTGTAGAATCCAATTTCCATCGGATTGGTGGCATTTGAAGGAGGATTCAAAGGGCTACTGCAGGTCATGATTTCAGAACTAGAAGATTCAATATTACAAAGTTATAGTCGTTTCAAGATTGAGCTCCCAAAATCAAGAAAAGGCAATATGAGGGGAAATTTGATGGCAAGGATCTGGTAAATTGGATACTACAGATGGAGAAATATTTTGATCTACATGGTGTACCACTATTACGAAAGGTATGTGTTGCATCTAATTATTTAGAACCGAATCAATTTTTATGGTATAAAGGGATTTGTTCTTGTAAATCACTTGTCATGTCGTCAATTTTCATGGAGGAAATGATAGCACATTATGAGGATACCAAGAGCAACACCTTCTTTAACCAATTGATAAATATCAAACAAAAGGGTTCAATGGCAGAGCAAATTGAGGACTTTCAAAAATTGAATATAATGGTAAATGATATTCTAGAGAAGCAAAACATAAATAGTTTTATCTATGCCATGGAAGTTGATATCAATGATATGAAAGCATATTGGAAGAAAGGCATGGAAGATTTGAAGAAGACATGGAAGGTTTGAAGGAAGGTGGGACAAAGATGCTACAAGAAGGGTCTCCTAATGACGAAAAGGATCAAGAAATGTCAAAAGAAGAGGATATACATCAGCAACCAACCCTAGAGAAAGAAAAAATGAATCAGACCATATCTTGTATTGCAATGGCAAGAATTACCACTCCTCAAACTCTCAAGATAGAAGGACATATCAAGAAGAAGAAGGTTCAAGCAGTGAAATATCAGGAAGAAAAGTATCAAGAAACATCAAAAGAAAAGGATACTCACCAGGAACTAATCCCAGAGAAACAATAAATGAATCTGACCATATCTTGTAATGCATTGGTCAGAATTACCACTCCTCAAACTATAAAGATAGAAGGACATATCAAGAAGAAAATGGTAATAGTGTTGATTGATTCAGGTAGTACCCATAATTTTATTCATTATAAGATAGCCAAGAATTGAATTGCTTCCTATATCTAGCACCAGAGTGTCAAGTGATGGTTGTAAGTGGAGGAACCATAAATTTCTCTGGAAAGTGCCATAATATCAAGCTATCCATGGGAGAATATGTATTGAATAGCCCAATGATTTCCGTTCCAATGGGTGGTATTGATGTTATGCTAGGAGTCCAATGGCTACAATCCTTGGGTACAATAGCTTTTAATTTTCAAGAACTTTTCATGAAATTTTCTTCAGAAGGAGAGGAGGTTGAATTAAGGGGTATCACAGGGAAACCAGGAAAGATAATCAACTCTAACAGAATGAAAAAGATTGTAAAGAAATAAAAACAAGGCGTAATTTCAAAATTATGTTCGCTAATGGTTCCCACATAAAAATAATCTATTTCTCTAGATCTCCAAAAAGTCTTGTACAATCATTCCAAGGTATTTGAGACTCCCAAAGGTCTCCCACGTATTTGTGATCATGATCATGCTATTCATTTGATTCCAAGAAGTGTTCCTCCAAACATCAGGCCTTATAGATATCCATATACCCAAAGGAGTGAAATTGAACATATGGTTGTCGAAATGGTAGAGGCTGGTATAATTATCCAACCAAATTTGGTAAACAAAGCAAGGGATGAATGGAAGAATGGTGAAGCAAGATGGGAACTCATTCAAACGTTGTCGAAGATCCTAGTTCCAACAATATTTCTAGAACTTGACAAGGAAGGAAAAATAATATTGGAACCTGAAGCATTCACAGAACCAAGAAGTCGACATCTATGAAATCGATCAATTTTAGAGTATCTCATCAAGTGAAAGAACTTACCCGCTAAATATTCCACATGGAAGGATGAGAATTTTATATAGAAGCATTAAGAACTACTCAAGCATTGAGATCAAAACTTTTTGAAGGAGAGGGACATGTTAGGTCCCTATACTACTAGTGTAACCCCTTATTTTTATTAGTACAACTCCCTTATTATATTGTTTACCATGTAGTCCCCTTATTGTTATTATTGTGCCCCATATAAGCCCTCTATTTTTATTATTATGCCCTTATATTATTATTGTTATGTCGGCTCTGGTTATATTATGACCCCTTAGACTCCTATATATAGAAAGGAGGTCTTGTCATTTGTATCATCTAAGAATTGTTCATTTGTGTAATTTGAAGGAGGTTGCCCCCTCGAACAGACTGAATTCTAAGGCATTTATCTTTCTTTTCTATCTTTTTGTGAGATGGTTTCATAACAAAATTTCTCCCAACTTAGCATTAGTTGATGAAGTGATTGATCTAATTCTAAGCATATTCAATCCCACTCTGCCCTTGGAGAGTGAAGCTCATACCACTCAAGTTGATGAACCATTGGTTGATCAAGTGGTCGAATCATTTCCATCCTCAATTGATCCCACTCTCCCTTTAGAGAGTGAAGTTAATACCTCCTAGGTTCTTCTTGTTACCTAAAATTCCACTAGATATGGGGGAGTTTCACCCATTTCCACGGAACCCCCTCTAAGTACTGAGGTCATTTCATTTGATTGGAATAGGCTAATAGAGCCTCATATCCCTGCTTACATCCCTTTCCAAATCATTGTAATGTCATGTGATAATAACGTCTGTCACACTATTATAGATGAAGGTGATTTTGTTACCATTTTATCCTCAACTAGCTAGCAAGCTTTGGGTTCCCCTCAGCTTGTGTCTATTACTCATATTCTGTTGGCTTTTAATAGAAGAGCCAATGAACCTTCAGGGATCCTTCCTGAACTTCCCATTACTTTGGAAGGAAAAGTTGTCAGTCCAAGGCCCCTTGGATTTTAATTTTCTCCTTGAACAAGACTATGTCTATGCAATGAAAGTTATAATGTTGACACTTTTTCATGTGATGTCGTTCCCCTATAATGGAAACATTGTGACTATTAACCAACTTTCATTTTGTGTCATTGATATGAATACAAGCCATCCAACCTTCCTTAATGTTCCATATATGAAAGTGGTACTCCCCCTATCATAGGTTAATTATGTGGCAAGTTATCCCATGCATTCACTTACTGATGAAAAATATCCTCTCATTGTATGCTCGACTAATTTTGACTTAGATCCAGTAAGTAACTTGATGAACCCTTCAAGTGGGACAATGGGGCCTAATCTCCCTACCCTTATTGAGTCCCTTAACATGTATTACTTCAAAAGCATTTTTCTTCCATTTGATGAAGTCCTCTTGGAAGCCATGATCAAGGTGCATCCCTTGGCATGTATTCCTTCCAGAACATTGTCCTCTTGGAATCCATGACAAGGTTCCATGAGCATGGTTTTTTTCTTGTGTCAAACTCGCTAAAAAATGAAACAAGTTATTAGGAGCATAGTTCTTTTCTTGTGTTAAGATAATTAAAAAATGAAACAAGGTGCCATGAGAATAGTTATTTTTCTTTGTCAAACTCATTAAACAATGAATCAGGTCATCATGAGCATAATTCCTTTTCTATGTCAAGCTCGCTAAAAAATCAAACAAGTTGTCGTGCAGAGTTATTTTACAATGTCAAGCTCATTAAAAATGAAATAGATTCCCCTCTAATTGATTCATGTTTGACTACATCTCGTAAATGTTGAGTCTAATCTTTCACCTGATCTCATAAATGAACCTTCATTTCATCCACCGATTACCTAGTAGTGTACTTGGGTAGATGTTTGGTCAATTTAGTGTCCTAAAATGCTCTACATAAATTATCAATCCGGGTATCATAAATTGATGAAGTATAGTGCACTGTTTGTGCTAGATGACCCTTCTTACTTCATTGTTTTTATGTTTTATGTTGTTTTGGGGGTTTTGGTCTTTTAAACCCTAATGATTTACAAGGAAACTAACAAAATCTTAAATCTAACTTCTGTAAATACTGCTAAGAACCTAAATAAATGAGAATTAAAAGAGCTTAAATAAAATTTGGAAGAAAAGTTTAATCAAGAAATGAAAACAGAGTTTCTATTTCTTCTGTTATCATTATTTCCAAATCATGAACTAAAAACTAAAAAGTAAAATTGCAACTACTGTCTAATCAATTACAAAATCAAAACCAAATGAAATACTAAAACTAAAAGTGAATTTGCAACTAATGTCTAATCTATTATGGAAACAAAACTGAATGAAATACTAAAAATTGAAAGTGAAATTTCAACTAATGTCTAATCGATTACAAAAACAAAACTAAATGAAATACTAAAAACTGAAATTGAAATTGAAACTAATGTCTAATCAATTACAAAAACAAAACTAAATGAAATACTAAAAACTGAAAGTGAAATTGCAACTAATGTATAATCAATTACAAAAGCAAAACTAAATGAAATACTTGGCTACCCTGCCTCTCAATTTTGGGAGAAAAATCTCCTTGTGCTGACATTTTGAGGAATTATGTACTTCATTATTCTAAGAGAAAATAAATGTAAAAATGCAAAAAAGACTCATTGCATGAATGAAGTATTCAACCACTTAGTTTAAGATGAGTTATCAACTAGAAGGGCTCTTTAGAAACATTCATTAACACCATGAGTTGATAAACTAGTACTAAAATGGCAAGAACAATAATGGCACTGATCAGTCTAATTGAAAACTAATGACTAGTGAAATAGTAAATGAAATAAACTACGTTATACTACTGAACTTCAACTTCTAACTGTTGATAAAAACTAGAAAGAAACTAAACAAAAAGAAGCTATTCTGTATTGAAAGAAAATGATAAATATTGCATTATAAACAAGGTTAGTATGAAAATGATTATGAACACTGTGAGAGGAAATGATGAATTTACAGTTTAGCTAGAAAAGACAAGACAAAATGAAATAAAACCTCAGTGAGCACAGGGGCCCTCTACAACTGATCAGGTTATGCGTGCTTAATCAATCTCCAAGAAACTCTTTCATATATCCATAAAACATGCAGTCTTCATATTAAAAGCAGGAAATGAGTTTTCGAAAATTACAAAACAGTAACTCTGAGCTTAATACATGGGGAAATTTGAACTCCTTCTGAGTTCTTTACACAAGTATTTATAAGAAAATTATGCAACTATTTTTGTAGAAAAATAAGTTACAACAAAAAACACATAGAAGAAGAGCACACAAAATTTTCTTCCCCGGCTACTAGAGACATAAATCGAAGATGATGGTTGTAGGATTCGGTTGCACAGATGGCTGTTGGAGTCTGTGGGTTCATAAATTTGTTTCGGATAATGCTTCCCATCACTATGAAATGTGTTGATTATCCACAAAACAGAGTCTTGTTGCCTTCGGTCTCTACGTTTGACTTCTCCATTGACCGGGGTCTTGTACCATCTTCCTTGTCGACCTGGGCAAGGTGAATATGACACGGTCCATTTCACGATGATTGCCAAGCTTCCCATGTAGTTAGTTTCTCCTTCTGACACTTGGAACCTATTACAGCATGGAAGTAGTTGCGGAATAGCCGATTAGCTGCAGAGTAGGCTGCATTCCGTAGCTAAAAGACAAAAACTTATTCAAATAGAAAAACATAAAAGCATAACATGTAAATCACTAAATGTCCTCCTTAAGGCAATATATACTAGTCATTGATGATAAGAATGCATTTTCTTCATCCAAAACAAAGAAAAGGAATGAGAAGAGTTTCTAGGGAAAGAGCAGTTTTGAGGCTCAACAGTGGATCAAATGAACCTTGAAGGGCATATTTCTCTAGTCATCATGCTATAATTAAGCCACTAGCCTCTACCAACGTGTTGAGGGCATGTGAACCTATTTCAAGCATAATTTTCTCTCTATTTTAAGCTTTTTTAAAAATGAAAGCTATCTCAAGCACAATTTTTTCTCTGTTTCAAGCTTGTGTAAAAATGAATCTTATCTCAAGCTTAGTCTTTGTTCCTTATCGTGCTCATAAATACATGAGAATAATTTGTTGAGTATACTTTTATCTGTTTTTTGAGTTTTTTAAAAGAAATGAAAAAGGAAGCCCTTGGATTCCTCCTTAAGCTCTTTCTAGACACTCGAAATATGATAATATTATCGAGTAAACTTGTTTCTTTCGAACTTGTAAAAGTATATGAAGAAATGTCTACGTCGTATAAGTTTACCCCTTTTACGGACTACATAAATTCTTTTTGAAAAGGGTATATTTTGATCAACCATGGTAAAAAGAGTTCTCCCTTGTATTATTTTACACATTTTCGAGATGGGGGGACTAAATTTACGAAAAATAACACTGGAGTTTTCTTTTTATGTCTCTTTTCAAACTCTCTAAATGTGAAAAGGAAATCAAGTTACTCCTTCACTAGGATCATAAAATGTAAATAGTGTAGGAATCATCAATCATGATATGACTGAACCTCTCCTTCCTAGGTTTCATTAAAAATACTTCAAAGGACTTACCCGAACTTTACACTTATACTACAAGTACATGTTATCCTCCTAAAGATTGTGTAAAAACAAAGAGGTACTTACTAGAAGTGGTGGGGAAAATTGGGAAAACACTATATAGATTGAATATTTGGAAATAAGTCACTCTCAAACATGGCACTCCTTCACTTTCATGTCTTTTGAGTTGGAAATCCACTTACCTATTTATTCATACTAGATTTTCATACCATATTGAGTCAGTGTTGCCATCTCTATATAGTGTCACCAATATTTCAAGAGAAGTTCAACCTCAATGAAAATATTTTATAGTACTTATAGCCCTCTTTTGTGTCAGCCATCTCTAAGTTAGTCCTGAATAAATTTGTTTTTCCTACTCAAAATATTGATACTTGTTTTGTTTCATTGATGGGGGATACATTAATGCCCTCTTGCGACGAGTCACTTGCTATCAAATTCACACATTATCTAGGAAGTTGACTTATAAAATCTTTTTAGTGCCTTGGAACTTGCATACCTCAATGGTAGGTCTATTTTATTTTGACGACAGGTTCACATTATTGGCCTTTGATTGAAAGATTCTATGAGTGCTCGAATTCAGATCATTTGTTACATTTCATAGATTGTATTAGTGTATATTGAGGGGAATTGATGTTATTGGTGGTTCCTCTCACATATGTTAATGTTTTTTGTCATTGACCAGTAATTAGATGGTGTCTTGCATGTTCGAATTTGACACATTTTATTCACTTGGTTAGATTCATACTATCGAGCAATAGTGATGAAGACCCTCGATCTAGCTTCATCCATCCAAGTTGTGTGGATTTTTCATGAATGATGCATATATCTACACTGTATGATGATGGAAATGTCCATATTGAGTCTATTCAAACATGGATCCACAATTTATTTTTAGTGGCCATGACCTTGTTTTTCAGATGGATATTTTCACATTTCCATACTTAGGTATAAAGTTCTTTAGTTACTATATTGAGTATGGGAATGCCTACCTCAAAGATGATCTCATGATTATATTTTATTGTAATTCTTTATTGTTGATTTTCAAGTCTCCAACCAATTAGTGTTTGATCAAAACTTTCGTATAATAAAGGACTTCAATCTTCACATATAACTTCTGACTTTGTACTTTAGGGGAAAATATGTTACACATCATTTTGTCACACTGAAGCAAAAGACCCTAAATCTAGATCTCCCACTATCTGATGAACCATTTTTAGCATTCCCCTATAAAGATGGTGTTAGTAATTTCCCAAGGTTAAAGAAAGAGATCACTGGGGTAACCACAAACCAACTTTTAGGCTTATGCTCTAGCCAACCTAAATCCAGAGAGGGCTCTCTCTATATGATTTAGCTTTGTTTGATGGGATATTAGGCTAGTTATGAAGGTTCAAGGGGGTTTTGATTTGTGTTGAAGATTGGGTGGTGGAATTCTTGGAGCAGATGGATAGAGCTAGGTCTTCAAGCCATTGGGCTATGGAGTCAACAAATGGATAGCATAATTGGACCAGATCATTAAAGGGAATGTTCACAGGGTAGGCTAGCAAAGAAAAATGCAAATCTTTAGGCCTAATGGGTGAAGTGATTCTAACCAAGGTGAAAGGGCACTTAAGAATCCTTGGACCTGGATCAGAATGAAGAATAGAGGGTGATCATGAACAAAGGGCAATTAAGAATCCTTTGATATAGATCATAGGAGAAACTACGAAAGCTAAGGAGCAATTAAGAATTCCCTAGATAAGCTAGTTTAGGAGAAAACATTCAGAATGTAAAACATGTTGTGTGTGGAGCATGATTGTTCAGAGGTCTTTGTTTCAGCCGGATGTATATCCCAGGAAGTATTGTACACCCCTCCACGTGGGGGGGTGCGGGGGGGACTTGTCCCCCCCGCGGGGGTCCGGGGGGGCCCATCCCCCCTTGCTGGGGGGTCCCAGGGCCAGCGGTCCTAGTCAATCTGGGCCGTTCATTAGGCGGATGATCAGATGGTAGAACTTATGTTTAGTTTAGGGTTTTTTTTTCCCTAGAAGGCAACCCCTCTCTGTGTATGAGGGCATTGTATTTGAGGCTGTGTGATAGATGTGTATTCTGTGAGCGAGAAACAGAGAGGTGAGACTGTGAGAGAAAACAGAGGATATTACAACGGATTTGCTGTAGGTTGTGTCTCTTCATTTTACTAGATAATAGAAAGGAAGGACTGGCTGTTCAGGGTGGATGTAGCCCAAACTGGGTGAACCATGTATATCTGTGTGTCTCTTGTTTTGTGTGTTTTGTGTGTTTATATTTCTGCAATATTTTATGTGTTCCATTGCTCTGTAATATATAATTTTCTAACAAAACAGTCAAGATAGAGTGAATTTAAGCAATTTCTAAAATATCATTTCTTGTTATAACTTTAGATTTTAGAAATTTACACAAAAGATTATGGAAAAAACATAAGGAAAATAACATTGAACATAGGATAATACTTATTTGTATTTCTCTTTACACAAGAATCTTGCAAAATATCTGATCCTTATTCCTTGATCCAGCAAGCCAATCCAGTCATTAATACAATAGAACTCTGATTTGAGAGAAAAAATCTATAGAAATGTCTTGGAATCCCACCCCAAAATACATCAAATGAATAAGTATTTATACAAATTCTAAACTGAAATATCTTGAAAAAATATCAAGATTGGTTTTACAATTATCTCAAACTATTTTACATTAATAGAACTTAAATAAAGGAAATTCCACTATTTTTATGGATTTATGGTGATAAAAGAAGAGAAATTCAAATTTGATAGTAACTCTTAATTGATGATGAGGCATCCCAGTCACTAACTGCATCCTTTCTTTATGCATTCTGCCCCAACAATTCTGTAAAATTAGGGTCCATTGATACCTTTGTATATCTCAATCCGAGATAGATATGAAAAAAGTGAAGGAGGTAATTGTAGATAAGTATGTTTTTGATATAAACAACTCTCAGTTTCCCAAAATTCAGATCCAACTGTTCAAAATATGCTCTGCAAAATGATGTCAAAAACAAGGCTTTACACCATCCGAAAAATAGGTTGTGAAGACATGCACTTATCTCACGTTTAGTAATACATGTGTAAAATGTGAGATAGATTTTTGTAGATTAGCCTTTTGGGAACACAAACTGCCTCCAGTTTCTCAAAATTCATCTTGGATTGGCCAAACTAGTTTATGAAAAACTATGAATTAAACAGGAAATTTCTAAAGAATGTACAATTTCTACTTTGATTTCATCTTTTAACCTTAAATTTCTTTTAACTGTTTTTCACTGTTACTTTGGATAAACTTCATTGTTGCTGGTGAAATTGTTTTCATCTCTGTTTAACCCTTATTTCCTCCATGTTTACTTTTACTGTTTACTTTTACCACTCTGTTTTTTCATCTATCTTCACTTTGACATGAATCTGTATGCTTTGTAATTGTCTTCCCTGTTGTTTGTCTTCATGCTAGCTGCTTTACTTGACTTGGTATTCAATATGATACTCTTTAACCCTGATACACTTTGACTATTCTTTACTATGTCCTTTTACCTTCACTGTATATTTTAGGTTTTTACTGTCTATTTCAACAGTAAATCATTTAATTCCATGTTTCCTCTGCTTATCTTTTAACTGTATGTTTTATTTTCCATCTCTGTTTGAATAGATTTGATAAAAATCTTGGAGTAAATAGGTCTTATGACTAGTATTAAGACTGTTTATCCAAGGCTGCGGTCTTTTGATCACCTATAAAATAAAACACACTATTAGGAAAATGTTGGTTTGACAGGGAGGGTCATTGATGGCTTTATCGAGGTTTATAGGTCTATGGAGTGAGTCCAAAGTGCTTTCGGGAGGTAAATCATCCTTGAATTGGTTAGCAAAGGCTTCAAGTGGCGCAGAAGGTTACACAGGATTTTACTGTACAAATTGGTGAAAACGAGCAAAATTGGGGTTTTTCATGTTTAAACGGGTAAAGGTTTGATTTTTTTGAATTTTGGAGCAAAGTGAATAGTAGACTGTTTTGTCATTTAGCGAGAGGGCGGTAAATAGTTTATTTCACACCACTTTTATGGGCTTGGTGGTATTCTGGAGGGGTCGCTCGATTCCATTCATTGAATGACACATAGCATCGGGGGTCGGGGGGAAAACCATTATATCGGGCAGTTAACGGGTGGACATCGGGCGCTACCGATATGATTACGGGCCATTGGATGTTGGGGGGGGGGGGGGAGATCAACAGTGATCGGGAGGTGAAGCTGCACAGGGCTAAATGATGGGAATTAATGGGTGGCCTAAGATTTAATTGTGGTGGTTTCGGGATTAGTTTAAGGACTAATCCATTGTTATGGGATCGGGCCAGTCTGTAATAAGGTATTAGGGACTGAGAGCGGGGTTTTAATGTATTTTTTGGGATATGGGGTAGTAATATAGTTTATAAATAAACTAAGGGGTGGGGTTAATTTATATATGGGAGTTAAATATATATGGGCAAATGGGTTTTTCAGGAATTTTATATATTTAATTAAAAAATTTAATATGGGGTGAGATGAGCGGAAGGGGTGTTTGTACTTAGGTATGCGGAATCTTATGCACGTTCCATACAATTAGTACTTAGGATAAATGTATTTGGTGGGTTTTGCACATAAAACATGTTTATAAAGGGGGTTTCCTATGCAAGAGAACTTAACCTTAGGAAAAGGGGGTTTGTGAGGGGAATGAATGATTTATAAGGGAATTTAACACTTTAACACCTTTTGTCTTTAAGTCATCAAGCCGAGGGTCTGGTCCCACCAAAAGTCAGAGAAATGCTCTGAGCCTCTTTGACTTAAAGAACTATAGGTATTAATATTTTTATTGTGAAAGGGAAGTCAAAATGAATGAGGGGATGTTAAATAAATCACATTATGAACCATTGCCTTTTCTTTGTCCTCTACTTATGCATATTGGAAAGATTCATTTAAAACAATGACATAAGTTCTTTTATGTAATCACATGATAATTCTGCAACTTTTCTACTACTTACCCACTTACTCATCCTACCATTTTTTCTTCACTTTAATAGGGTACATTTAGGCTAGCAAGCCCTTATCAATATTTTTCTTTTCTTTACAAAGTAAAATATCTAATGCTAACCTTATATCATCCAAGGGCTTAGATTAAGCTTATGAGCTCCTTTTATTTTCTCTACCTAACTATGATCTGCCAAGATTATACTGTTTGGTCAGATTTTATTCTCTAACTATAAACATAAAATTCAAAGCATGGAATAACCAAGATTACATTATTTGATTACCATGGATTGTGGCATAAGTAACAAGTTGCACACAATCATTATTATGCATAAAAGTAAAATAGGAGTGGCATTTAGACTTGCACACTTTCATGGTCTCTTTTGTTTTTGGGGTCCATATATTTTCGTCTTTTTTTACCTTATCTTATTCTTTTGTCCCTTAATTTATCTTTTAGGACATACCCTCTTTACATTTTTTATTTTTTTATAATATGGAAAACATTTGCAGAAAGCAAAGGTATGTACAATATTACAAGCTTAACCTTATTCATTCAAAATTATGAATCCTATTGGTATAGGAACCTAACAGATGGAAGAGGAGTCATTCTATAAAATACACGAATCCTAGATTACATTGCTAAAAACCCTAATTTTAGACCTCATCACACTTTTCCTTTTGTCAAAGTGTGATGTCATACCTTTAACCATTGAAAGCATGCGATGGTCACCACAGTTTGTTGGACCAAAAGTTTGATGACAACTATACATGGGTAAAAATAAAAGGTAAATTCTAGAAGCATTGTTCAAGAATCTTATTTTAGTTGAATGAGCTCAAGGTCACACCTATCTAGGCATTATAGTCACTTTGATAGATCCCATCTGAATCATTATGGATCCTATGTCCCCTCATTCTAGATCTCACACATTTAGAATTGGATATACAACCTCTTCTATTCTCCTATAAATACAAAGCAGTCCAAGAGGAGGGTGTTTGATTTTGAAGTACTTGGTTTATGCCCTTATGCTATCCAATTGAGGCTGATGGCTTGTTTGCAAAGGAAGGGTTGGATATATTTGAGTTTATACTTATGACATCAAGGCTTGGGTTGTAATATCTCTCTTTTATTTGTTAATACAATATATATTCTTTTTCTCACATTTTCTTATAATTCACATTCATTGTATCAGAACTCCATGATCTCATGATTAGTACTTGAATGAACTTATTCATCCACAATATGCTTTGGTTCTTTTCTTTGTCTTTGTTATTGTAGGTTCTAGTTTCAGAGATTGAAAGTGGAGTGGGATCTCAAGAATATATGACCTACTTCGTTAATCAACTGAGTATTGTTCAAGTATTTTCAAGAGGAAAGGTACCATACATTGTTTTGGGTTGTTCTAGATATGATCATGAGTCGAGGGAGATTTCTCTTGTTTTCAAGAGGGATTTTCCTAATAACAAAGATTCTGGGACTTCCACCAAGGAGGGAAATCAACTTTTCAATTAAATTATTCGTGGGATTATTGCCAACATCAAAATCCCTAAACTCAATGAATACACTAGGATTGGTAGAGCTGAAATTGGAATTGAAAGAGATGCTAGACACAAGATATATTAGACACAATGTATCACCCTGGGGAGAACTTGTATTTTTTTTCAAGAATAAGGATGGCATTTTGAGGTTGTGTATTGAATATAGGAAGCTCAATAAAGCCACAATTAAGAACATATATACTCTGTTGAGGATTCATGATCTATTTGAGTAGCTAATGTGTGTTGTGGTCTTCTCAAAGATCAATTTTAGGTATGAGTACCATCAAGTATGCATCAAAGATGAAGGCATTCACAAAATTACATTTAGAACTAAGTATGGGCACTATGAATTTGTATTTGTACTGTTTGGGCTCACAAACACCCCAACAACATTCACATGTTTAATGAATAATGTTCTCAGTCCATATTTGAGCAAGTTCATGCTAGATTTTTTTGATGACATCATGGTTTATTAAAAATATAAGGAGGAGCATGAAAAACATGCAGCAGTAGTATTGCAAGTGTTGAGAGAGAACAAGCTCTACACCAATTCAACAAGTGTGAACTTTTCTAGTCACAAGTTAAGAACTTGGAACACATTGTCTCTAAATAATGAGTAGCAGTAGATCCAAAGAAGATTAAATCCATTATGGAGTGGCCTACTCATAAAAATGTGATTGAAGTAATATCATTCATGGGATTGGTTGGTTATTACCAGAGATTCATTTACAATTTATCAAATATTGGACATCTAATCATAACACTACAAAGAAAAGGAATTAATTTTCAATGGACACTAGAATGTGAAGATAGCTTTGAGAAATTGAAATATCTACTCACACATGCGTCAATATTAAGGATAACAGAACCAAAGAAGAATCATGTAGTGTACACAGATGCTTGCAAGGAAGGGCTCAGTGGATTTTTGATGTAATAATGACACATGATCTTCTATGAGTCTAGAAAGTTGAATGAGCATGACTGGAATTATGTTACTCATGATTTAGAATTAGTAGCAATAGTACATACATTGAAGATGTGGAGGCATTATCTCCTCAGAAGTAAATTTGTATTGATGTTAGATAATGGATGGCTAAGGTATATGTTTGATTAGCCCAAGCTAAATGCAATAAAAGATAGATTGCTAGCGTTGATCAATGAGTTTTATTTTGGAATCAAATACATCAAGGGAAAGGGAAAATGGTAGTTGATGCACTCAATATAAGGCTATAGGTAGCTAATGTGGAAATTATAAGTTCTTGTGAAGTTGAAATCCATGAATAGATATAAGAGGTAATGCAAAAATATGAGAATTACTAGAAAATAAATGAATTCTTATAACAAGAGCTAAAAGGAAAAATGAGTAAGAACTTCTCTATCATGGAGGATGGAATATTGAAGTTCAAAAGTACTTGATATATATGTTTCATGGGAAACTTGAAGAAGTTAATTTCTAATGAGTTTCATAAAATACCATATTTAGGTCATCTAGGTTATCATAAAATGATAATGAATATGACAAAAAATATACTATTGTCCAGGCATGAAAAGGGAAGTGGATAAGTACATTTTCAAATGATTGGAGTGCTAACAAATGAGGGAAAAATAAATACATCTAATGGATTGCTACAACTAATCCCCATTCCAAAGTGGAAGTGGGAATAATTTATATAGAATGCATTACTAGAATGCCAAGGACAACTACAAAATGTGTTTCCATAATGGTAGAGGTAGACAAGCTAAGCAAGGTAGCTCATTTTGTAGCTATTAAATATACTCACCAAGTAAGTGATATTTTTGAATTTTTATAAAATAAACAGTTAGATTGCATAGTGTACCCAAGAATATAATCTCAGATAGGGATGCTAAGTTTAGCTTGAAATTTTCGAAAGTGTTTTTTGTTGGTTTTGGGCTAGAGTTAGCTTTCAACACAACATACCATCCTCAAATATGTGGATAGACTGAAAGAGTTAATAGAGTATTGGAGGAAATGTTGAAAATATATTTCATGCATCAGCCAAAGAGGTGGGAAGAGTTTTAAACTTTGGTAAATTTTTCCTATAACAATGAATGCGAGGAATAGTTAAATATTAGTCCATTTGAGGCTCTTTATGGAAAAAAATTCAATATGCCTATCAACTAGAACGATCTAGTGAATAGGGTGCATATCGAGCCTAATATGGTAGAGGAAATGGAACAAGAAGTAATTCCTATCATACAACAATTGAAAATAGAAAATGACATGAAGAGGAGTCATGAAGATCAACAAAGGATGCATAAGGAGTTCCAAGTGGGGGAGCATGTTTACCTCCACATCATACCAAGGATAAGTTCATTAAATATTGGATCTTGTACTAAGTTGGAACCAAGATTTTTTTGACAATACAAATTTTAGAAAGAGTGGGGTTGATAGCCTATATATTGGACTTGCCACCTAAAGTGAAGGAACATGATGTATTCCATATCTCTTTACTTAAAAATTAGGTATGTGATGCTAATCATGGTGTGTATTAGTTTGTTATATAGTTGTAATTCAAGGAATTTTTTTTTCTAGAGGCACTATGCATTTTGGATTAGAGGAAGATCATGCTTTGAAGTTGAGTAATTAAATAGGTCAAGGTGCAGTGTAGGAAATTTGGACCAAATAAGGCCATGTGGGATATGGATGAGAAAATGAGGGTGTCATACCCATTTTTTCTTGTTGAGTAAGAAAATGTAAATAAAATGTAAATGAATGTAAATATCTATGTGTATAAAGTTCACTATGAATTTGTGTTCAGTATAGAGCATGGTTGAATTGTGTTTGAGCCTTAGAACACCAAGGATGATGTTCCTCTGAGGGTTTGGGTTTTGTGGCAACCTTTTTTGGCTACTCATCTTGTAATTATCGTTGTGAATTGTAATTCATGTAAATATTGTGGAATGTAAAAAAAATGACTAGCTATGAGGAGTGGACACAAATCTAGAGTTTGGGGAAAGGAGTTGCTTAGGATTTGGTTTTCTCAGGCTGTTAATTTAATGGCCACTAGTTTTTCTAAATAGGTTTAATTGCCTGCATGAGAGGTAGGGAGGTGGAGTATGGGATTCTTGAATGGAGGAAAAGCCCATACCACATGTGTTTCGTCATGGGGAGGTAATAGTTTTATATATGATGAGGAAACGTATTTAGATAAGAGAATGCATGCATCAATTATGATTGATATTGGTAAATTTCACATACATGGGTAGTGTGTTGTGGGTTCTTGTATATTAGGTTAGGCATAAAAGTTTTACAAATGAACTTGTGAGGGAAAGGAAGAAAGTTTGAACAAGCATGAGCTAGAGAAAGAGAAAACTAGGAAGCATGGTTTAAGATAAAGAAGTATGTGGATGCACCAATTATTTTAGAACCCTATTGGGTCGATCAGGTGGAAACTTTGTGTGCTTTGGATTCTTGGTCAACATAGGTGATGAGTCCTGGTATTACAAAAAGGATGTTGTAACTCCAAGGGATGCCAACTTTACTTTATCAATATATAGTTCGTAGAAACTTAAGATGTGAAAGTGATATATACACGGTAAGAAATATTCAAACTACCTAAGTTGCTCTAAAGCAGTGAATTGAACTAACATGTGTAAAGACCATTTTTCAAAATTCCAAAAATTCAAACTACTGAACTTAACTTTGCAAGAAAAGAGAGAAATGAAACACTACTTTTCCTACAGCATGAAAGAAATGCTAACATATTTGCATGAAAGGATATGTTGGAAAGGAAATCCTAATCACTTTGACAGAATTTAAATAATAGGAAAGTAACCCTAAGCGAGTTGCATGAAAGTAAATGCCATGAAAATGACTGTAATATATCGTGTAGGAAAACAAATATATACTATGACAATGAAAGTAAATTATATTCTATTTGTGTTAGTATGAAAATCCTTAATATGTATACCAAAAATGCTTCACTTAATTCACTGGTGACTAGTGGCCCTAACAACAAAATATGGTTGTCTATGCTTCAGATATGCAATAAAAAAATGAAGAAAAACCCTGCAACACAACAAATATTGCGAACCGAAAAATACAACAACAAGAAATTAAAATGAAATAACCCAATGGGGGAATTAACGAAATAATAATTCTATTATATTACTTGGTGGAGAAGAATTGGTTCCTTTTCATGCCCTTGTGCTTTATTTGTGTGCTTCTCTCTCAAACATGCAATGGGCAGAAAACAAAAAGATGGCTTGAACTTAGGTGGGAGATCAAATGCAATGACGTGATAGTGGTGATGATGAAAATGGTCATGGTGAAGATTGGATCGAAAACCCTCTATTTATAAAAAAGTATGGAGCCAAATTAGGAATTAAAAGATAATAAGAAATTATAGACTAAATCAAAATTTGGTAGTTGTGAATATTTTATTATATTTTTTGACAGGGAAAAGATATTCAAAATGGTAAAATATCTTTAATTAGAAATTTGTTGAGGTAATTTACAAAAAAAACTTATTTATTAATCACTTTGTGAGAATTAAGAAAGAAATAATAATTAAATAGTGGTTTAATAATTATCTCATAAGGAAAATAAGGAATAAATAAGGAATGATAAATAAATAGTGATTTATTTAATTAATCCAAAGTGATTAAGTAAAAAGTGATAGGAAATAATTATGACATAAGGATTTAATAATTATTTCTAGAGAATAATAAATAAATAATGATTTATTTAATTATTCTCATGGGGTTTTTGAATTTTAATGAGAAATAATTTAGGAAAAATGGTTTACTAAATTATTTCCTATGGTGAAAGTGAGTTTACCATGGTAAAATTAATCCTACATGGTGTATTTTGATCCACCTAGTAAGAAATGGCTAGGTGATAATTTTTTGGATGATAACAGATTGACCCCCAACATAAGAGTGTCCAGAGAAAATCATATAATCAAAATACATTGTAGGTTTCACTTTCACGAGACATTGAAGGGGATTAATAGAGAGAGAGAGAGAGAGAGAGAGAGAGAGAGAGAGAGAGAGAGAGAGAGAGAGAGAGTTGGAGCAAGGAAAGGAAGGACTAAGAATGGAGAGGGTGAGACCTAGTTAGCTGGTAGAAGTATCCTTTTATTGGTAAATACATCATCTCAAATTAGGTGGGGGAGGCATACCCATACCTACTGAGATAATTGAGTACAAATAATAATGATGTTCCAAGCAATGTGGGTATGAGAAACAAATTTCATGATAAATGATATGCCAACATCAATGGGTCAAAAAGTGATACAATGATATAATGATTCACATATACATAATGTGCCTAGAAAAATATAGGCTAGGATTGAATACAATAATATCTACTGATATGAGTATATGAGACGTAATTCCCCTCAATTTGATATGTTGAGGGGAGATAATAACCAAATAAGCCCTCTTGAATAGGAAAGGACTCTGAAGATATAAATAGATCATCTAAAAGAGACATGCATGTTGTGGGTGCTGCAAGCAACGCGAATCGAGCAAATCAAATCTACAAAGATTCATTAGAGGATGGATCATAATTTATTTTCGTATGTGCATGTGGGTGGATACCTGAAGGGCCACCCCCTCATGAGGTCTAGACCATCTCAGAAACACTTAGGAAATGATGGTACAATCTGGTGGATCACAGGACCATCAAGTGTATGATTCTCGAATTGTGCAATAATGAGATGAAGTCAAGCATGCGAAAAAAAATAGAGTCATATGGAAATGATGATTCCCTATGCTTGATTCGAGTCATCGAACAATGATTAAGGTTGTAACCAAGGCACACTTCCCTTTAGACATGTCAATTAGAATACATGTGCTCAAGTCGATAAAAGAAGGCTCACTAGAGTCAAGGCAATGAGGAGTCACCAACAATGACATGAGGATCATAGTAATGTGACTAACAGACTAACACAAGGGATGATGATGGAAGGATAAGATGATTGGTGGACTGAAGACTTACCTCGTCAGAGCATAATATGCAAGGTTGACCTGGCAACAATTGACTTGATTCTAGAGGGGATGGTCAAATACTCAGATGAAGGATTTTCAAAGATAGATCAGTATAATTGGAGGCTAAATAGAGTGAAATGGGATGAATGCAACCCAAATATAGATGATACAATATAGTGGGATTCACTGGGAATCTGAATAGACTCCATGGATGAAAGGGTGACTCATCTCAAATGCTCTAAACCAGGGTGACTTAATAATGCTACCACATGAGAAAGGCCCAAAGGGGACCATAAAAAACATGAGTAAATATGGTTACTCATGATGAAACTCGACACATAAGTCAACAAGTGTAAAGGTAAAGTGGTACCAGAGTACAAGTGACTCAAATGTAGAGATTCAATTTTGAAAGGTGGCAAAGGAGAAGGCCCTAAATCTTAGTGAGCTTGTAGCGGAAAAATTGACCATCAGAACTCAGATTTGAGACTTTCCTGTAAGTAGCCTAACCTTAATCATCATTTCTAGTGGATTAAGTTCTTAGAATAGGGACTCAAGTAACTAGGGGAAACCCTTGCTTTTCTTCACAACCACAACATACATATTGGGCATTTTTCAGCACTCGAGGGCGCAAGAAAAATGCTAAAAAGTGTGCCTAACATAGTTTTTGGTGGAAAAAATGCACTCTGGTCCAAAGGGAAAGACAATGTTGGGAGTTTCCAAGAAGCTAAAGCGAGGAACTAAAAATGCATTTGTTAAATTTGAACTGAAAAAATGTGAATGGTTTTTGTATGTATGCTAGAGCTAAAGCTAGTGTGGAGAGACCAAGGCTTTGATGATCTTCATACATATATTAAGCAAAATCAAGTAGTTAGAGGGGCTCTGACACAGTATGAGCCGCTCAAGTTCTTGGAGAACCCATTGATGAGGGTGGGTGAGCCAATTTTATCCTGGATTGTGAGTTACTGAGATCCAAATCAATACGACTTTGTGATATAGGGACATAGTGTTATCGGGAAATCTAGTGTCCATGTAGAGATGTTAGTCCCACTAAGGCTGGTAGCTATCTTAGAAACAAACAAACTAAAACCACTTTCATTTTCCTTTATGAGAAGTAGATAAGAGGGGAAAAAAGGAGACCAACCTCTGTCTTGCGCTTGGTTCCTTGCTTGATTCCTCTCCCTTCTGATAGATCTTTTCCACTTGCTTCCTCGTCTACCCAGCTTCAAAGAGCACCTGTGGAATCAAAGCAGCATAACACTATCCAAGAATAGAGATCTACAATCATAAACAATATAGGACCAGATATATATTGACCAAAAAAATGCATATATCATCAATTATACAAGAATGTGGAGGAAAACTTGAATAGCTTTATTAATAATCAAGAATAGCAAGGAGGATTACAACCAATTGTTCTGACCGAGCATCATCCCCTCAGTAAGAAAGCCCTTCTTCACCTCATGAAAAGCTTAGATCACCCAACACTATGATGTTGCACCAAGAAACCAGCAACACTTCCTTACAAGATACAAAATTCCAGCCTCTGGATCTCTGGGATGAGGGATCCATATATAGATGTTTGCAAGGGGGGTGAGTCAGCTTTTGAGATTTGATTAGTGTCCTCTCTCTAACAGTCCTTGATTCTATTAGCACTCGAATCTACCTCAGGCTGAAATAAGGTAAGACTCAAGGCTACATCAAACCATGCTCAGCCTCGTAGCTAGCCCTACGAGGATAGGAGAGGGCTCTCTCTGGTCAATCTCGGAAAAAGGTAATCAAAGAGGCTCGAGATGACTGAATTGATGACTAATTTTAGGCTAGGTATAAAGTACAAGGACTATGGAATTTATTTTTTGAATTTTTGTTGAATTCAAGGGAAAGGCAATTTTGGGTGCGGGGATGAGGCACAGCTTTTGCAGAGGTCTACTTGGGGCAAGATAGGCGATTGTTTTGATGCCTTTAAAGTGATTGAATGAATAGACCTGACAGGTGAGGAGTTAAGGAGAGCAATGAAGTCTCAAGGATTCTCCTTAAACTGAAGAAAACATGGAAAATTAAACATATTTAAAGGCAGAACATAGCAAATTTATGGATTCTACCTTAACACTTCATTTGTTTAATTGTAGAAGATTAAATAAGGAAAGTGGTACACATACACAAATTACAAGTACTGAGAGAAACACACCATCAACACATAAGGCCACATGAATCCCAAATATTGCTGCAAAACCCTGGTCTATCCTTTGCCAAAAATGCAGATAAAATATGTACAATAGTGTATCAAGCTATTCCCAAGAGTTCAACCCTTAAAATGACTAAGAAAATACATAATATAGGCAAGCTAACACATTCCCTTGCCTCTAGGGGTCGAGCTCATCATCCTAGGAGCTGTTTCAACCAATTCTAAACAAAGCACTACAATCTATGCAGTCAAAAAAACTTGCCTCTATAAGCTAGGAAACCAATTCATTCATTAAACTTTTGCTAGTTTATGAATGAATCATCTAGAATAGGTAAATAAGTGTCAAGTCAACATAAAGTTCCATTAATTACATCAAGAAGGGTGAAAAATCCCATCACAAGTCAAAACTGGTCAAACTGGCTACGTTTCCTGAGCTGAAGATGAAAATTGTGCCAAAAAACCCTGATGCGCCGCGCGCCTGAGTCCTATGCGCCGCACGCCTTTCCACCTGCATTTGGGGCAGTTCCTGACATCCAAATTGAGCTCAGGTTGGCTTGTTGGAAATCCCTAGATGTCTACTTTCCAACCCAAGTGGAAGTTTCCAATTTGATGTCCATTTGCCCCTCCAAAAGTGCATTCTCCCAAGGCTGCTTCCTGTGTGTCCAAAAAGGGGTAGTGAGGTCATTTTTTGCATGTTTTTTGACCTTTTGGGGACCCAAACCTTGATGAAATGCCTTGGCAATAGTTGAGAAGGTATATTTCATCATGAAAAATCCAAAAATACAAACCATTTGTGATTTGGACCTCTCAATCTTATGGGTCGCGCGCTGCGTGCTACGCGTTGAGCCATAAAACCTGTTTTTTAGAGCCAAAAATTCAAAATTGACAAAATTTCTTCCAAATTCCTTGAAATTCGGGTTGGGGGTCCCCAATCAAGTACTATGCTCATCCAAAGAGGCTTTGGCCAAAATCCGAAGATGATCAAGCTCCTTTTGTCTTTTTTGTTTCTTGACCACTTTCTTCAATTTTGCCTTAAGACTCCTAATTCACGCCTTGCAAACTAGGTTCCAGACCTTGTAATGCATAGCCATGTGTTTCAATAATGCGTTGTCTCTATTGGCATTTTTCAGCTTTTCCTCCAAGTAGATGTTGACCCTCTCGAGATTAGCCTCTCGATCCTCATTTACCTGTTGCTCTAGAGAGGTGAACTCAATTTCTCTATGTTGGGCAGCTTGGCGATTCTCACGGATGCTCTATAGCTCTATGATCACGTGCTGGTCCTCAAGCTGTTTATTCCACTGCTCTAGATACCTGATATATTGGGTCTTCTCTAATTCTGAAGTTGTCTCATCATCATGAATAGTAACAAAACCTGATGACTCACCTAAAGGCCTCTCCTCATGCTTGAGCTTCTTGCCCTTATCCTGTACCTGCGGTGCTGCTGTCGAAAGCGAGGCCCCTTCCACACGAGGTGGAGATAACACTCGCTTTGTTGATGAAGTCAACGAGACCCCTTCCACCCCGGGTGGAGATAGTACTCATCGTGTAGATGCAAATAACGCCCTATAGCCTCGCTGGTATGTCACATATGGAGGAGCACTTATATGCTCAGTCACGAGAATGTCTGGCTGGTGTGAAGGTCCTCCCTCATCATGAACTATCTCGGGAGGTGGCTGTAATGCTGCAAAGTAATCATGGGAGATGAAATCTTCCCAAGTAATGCCCTACTGTGCCAACTGATGCATCACTACGGTTTTAATCAATGCATAATGATAGATTCTCTTATGCTGATGTGCTGGGCTCTTCCTTTGTACTAAAGGCACCATCCTTTCTATGTTGCGACACATGAAAAACGGAATGTTCATCATACGTATCCTTGTGAAATGCATCAACAAACGAACATGGTACGCATAGAGTCATGAGAATCTTCCCTCGCAACTGAAATATCGGATGATGAGTTTCATCAATGGTGCATACTCATCCTTTAGGAATATGAAAGGAAAAACTGCACTCAAATGTCTTATATACCTGGGCTTGATATATGGTTCATAGTAGAATCTGTCTAACTACTGGCGTTTACTCCATTCCTCCCCTACATTTGGTATCCCAGTGGCCTGAGCAATAGTCTCGGGTGACAAGGTGAAATTCACTCCGGCAAGGTTTACATGACCATCCTGCAAATGTAGAACAAATAAACGGACTAGTTCCCGATGATGCTGGATTTGTGAGATCCGCTCACAGTATTCAAAACATGATTGATACCGAAAACAGTCCATTGCAAGTGGACAGGCTTGCAATTGAGCCAAAGAGGTAGGCTCCTCCCTAACATGCTGTCCACTTTTGCCACCTTTGTGATACCTCTGTGGCACATTAGGTACATTTACCTCCGATGTAGAGTCATTATCATAATCCTGCTCATATACTGACTCGGTCTCTGACATGTTCTTTAAAAACAAGGTAGCTGGAATATATATATGCTGATATACAACTGTGTGCAAAATTGACTGTAGACTTTTTCTTTTTCTCAAAATGCTGTGACCAAGGGGACACAAATATACAAGGGAATTGTTAAGAAAGGGAAAACATTAGGGAAATGGGGAAAATGGAAATAAAACAAGGAATTTAGGGAAGGGAAGGGGCATGGAAATCTTGAAGTTTTAGGGTTTGGGATGAGGTAGGGAATATATGTTTGTAGTAGAAGGGAGGGGTTAGGTTTTGAGGGAGGATAGTGTAGGGTTCTATGAGGAATTATTGGGGAAAATATTGGTGAATATAGGGGATGGGAAACAAAGGAAATAGGAAAACCTCCTCAGAAAGTTTCCTTTCCCTTGGAGTTTCTGAATCTGAAGCAAATTTGAAGGTGGAGGCAAATTAATGATTGCCTGAACCTTGCAGGGGTCGAGACGAATCTCATCCTTAGAGACTACAAAGCCATGTAAACGACCAGAACCGACGCAAAACACACATTTGTGCGGATTGAGTCTTATCTTGTAGTGTCGGCAACGTAGAAATATCGCTCTTAAATGTTGCGGATGATCAGTCCGCTTTCGCGAATGAGCTGAAAGATCGTCGAGATAAGGTTGAACAATGTTTTTGATGTCATGGAAGGCATAATTCATCGCCCTCTGAAACGTCGCCCCTGCGTTCTTTAAACCAAAGGGTAATTTTCGATAAGCGAATGTGCCCCACGGACAAATAAATGCAGTCTTTGACTGGTCCTGTGGGCGGATATTTATTTGATTATACCCGGAAAATCCATCCATAAATGAAAAGATTTCACATCCGGCGCATTCATCAATTATCTGGTCGATGAAGGGTGTAGGGTAGTTGTCCTTCGGACAAGCTTGGTTTACATCCCTATAATCAACACACACTCTAATCGTCCCTTGTTTTTTCATAACAGGGACAATATTCGATACCCAATCGGTTAGAGGAACCGGGTAGATGAACCCAGCATGGAGGAGTTTTTCAACTTCTGCCTTAATGGCAGCGGCTTTCTTCGGGTGCACCTGCCGAAGCCATTGCCTTACTGGTTTGACATCAGGATACATTTTAATTTCATGTTCAATGATACTCGAGTCAATGCCTGGCATTTCATCATATGACCACGCAAAGACATCTCTAAATTCGCGAAAAAGAGCGTTATATATTTCCAGTTTTGAAGGGGAAAAACCTTTGCCGACATAAATATTCTCTAAAACATCTGTTTTGGTCGAGATATTTATGGCTATAGTCTCTTCAATATTAGATAGGTTTCGCTCGGAATCCACCGTATTTACAGTATTCGTTAGGAACTCAAATACTGAAGGGTGATAAAGGTCACTTTGAGTATCTTCTTCATATTCCGGAAGAAGGGAACGATGGTGGTGATCATTCCATGGTGCCCCCTCAATCATCATTGATTGTAAGATTCCTTCGTCAGTCCCATGTACTTTCGACCAAGGATCTAATGGGGTTCCATATTCTCTAGATCTATCTACCCAAATGCTTGACGAGCGTTGATTTGGGCTCGCCTCCCATGCTTGAAACATTGATTGCTACAATATTTCTAAAGGGCTTGGGGGCAAAACCATTGAATGATCCATGTTGACCTTCGTGGAAGATATAATGTTGCAGGTTGCTACAAACGGTACATTTCCTATATAAATAGGAGGTGGTAGCGCGAAAGTTCCCATCAATGTGGGGTCTTTCAATAATCCTACTCCGATATCTTGAATTGATTGGTTGCTCTCATGGATCATGGGAATGCTTCCTGTAACTTGTGAACCATTAGGGAGGAAATTTTGTTGGTCGACGAACGTAATCCCTCCTTCAAACGGGAACGCGATCTTCCTAAAATAAGTCGACACGACAGCTGCCATGGCATAAATCCATGGTCTACCCAGTAGGATGTTATAGTCAAGATTTCCATCAATGACTTCTACATCAATTTCTACTGTTTTTCCTCCTAGTTCAACTTTCAAGTTATTAAGGATACCGTAAGGGGTATAAGTCCTTCCGTCGAAGGCTTTTAATGTCGTCGAAGATCGCGACAAGGTTGGAGATCCTAAAGTTTTCCAGCAACTCATTGACATAATACATGTCGAGGCTCCCTCATCAATTATCGTTCTGTGAACAGTTTTGTTGAGTGCTTTCACTTGAATAAGGAAAGCTAACTGAGCTGGTAACTGAGGATCATATCCCTTGTGATCAAAGGATACTAGATTGGAATCTTTAGGATCAACCCCACCAATTGCTGATAACAATGCCTGCCTTTGGGTTGGACAATTTTGTAGCACTTCAAGAGTCGACATAGCAGATGGCGATTGGGCCAAATCTTCCACTATATTATAATGCTGCGCCGCTCTGGTGCGAGGATTAAATGTCGACTTGTGTACTACACCCTTCGGCGGTTTTATTGTTAATTCAGGGATTGTGGGTGTTACAACTTCTGTCGAAGTTGTTGTCGAACTACTTGGTTGATCTTTACCTTTTTCGTTCGACACCTGAGGATTCCCATAATCTTTGTTCCTTGTGGAAATCAAAGCATCATTCTACTGTTTCGAAACCGACAACATTAGGACTTGCGACGGGGAAGCATTTCCACTATCAACCAGATTTTGACCTGGGTTGGGAAATGGATCAGTTAACACAGCTGAGGTTTGGGAACTTTTAAAGAACATCTTTAACTCAGCTTTGAATGGGCAATTCTTTGTGGTATGATCCTTATCATCGCATATTAGACATGGATAATTTTGCTTCCCTTTGCCAGGAGGGTTTGAAGAATCTTTTCCAGGGGATGACTCACCCTGTTTCTTCTTCTTCCCTTTGTTTTTTTTCTTCTTGCTTCCTGGTTGATTGGTTTCTTTGCCCTTATCTTCCGATACGGCATTTACTTCCGAAGCAAGAATTTCTTCTTTTGCATTTTGATCCGAATTCTTACGGGCTTTCTTTGACGAAGCCTTTATCGATTTCGCGTTTGCCGTGCCAATCACGCCGTCACCGGCATGAGAGTCACTGTTTGATTTAGGAGGGGGAGGAATTGAAAACTTTGGTCTAGGGGCATCAGGTATTTTGTCATAGAGTGTGCCGGACTGAGTATAAACTAAGTCCAAATATTGTGCACGAGCAATAACTTGCTCCTCTGTTACGACTCCCCCCTTGGCCACATCTTCCGTAATCGCCGGAAGCAACGACTTTATAAACCATTCAGCTAATAGCTGATCGGGAACATATGTTTTCACCATCCTACGACGACGACGCCACTCATGTATATGATCAGATATATGGGTAGCAGTTGTCTGTTTGAAGTTGGTTAATATTTCTGTTCCCGTTTCATACCTTATCGGTAATTGAAAGTGGGTTAAGAAAGTCATGGCTAGGGAACTAAAATTGTCGAAAGAGGCTCTTGGCAATTCAATATACCATTTAGCCGCTGGACCTGTCAATGTCCTCTGAAAAAGGCGAAGTCTTATCGAATCGTCGTTAAGGGTGTTCAACGAACACCACAGATGAAAAGTCATCACGTGATTCGACGGGTCTTCACCTGGATTTCCATTGAATTTAGGAATGTTAGATGGAAGTTTATGAGGAATCGTCGGCCACCAAGGGGCATAAGCAATCAGATCGTTGGTTAAGCGGTGTAAGTCGGGTAACTCTAAAGTTGCCACGAATGGTAACTGTTGATTCAGGTTAGGTGAAGCGTAACCAGGGTACGATGGAATCGCTTGAGCAGTGGGCCTTTGCATACCAGCATAATGTAATTGATGTTGGTATGACTGATACGGTTGGTGGACTTGACCACTGTAAAGTGGTTGGTTTTGACCGTTTTGGATATACGGTTGTCCATTATTCGCAAAGATCTGCTACTCAGAACCTTGGTACACTTGCTGGAACTGCGGTTGTTGGTATTGTACAAGCCATGGTTGTGATGCCATGTTCTGTTGCGCCATGCTAACCATTGGACCAAGGTGTGGGGTAATTGTACCCGTTTGTACTTGTGTCGCCCCAACAGTTGGCGATTGTGGTTGTGACCCATGGTCAAGCGACTGTTGCATCACAACCTGAGAAATCTGAGGTTGACATGTAACAGGTATCGCTTGAACTTGCGACACGGTTACAATAGCCGGGGTGGTTGGGATGTTCGTCACAGGTACACACTGTTGCATAGAATATACAATCCTTGGTTGTTGAGGTAGCGTAGGTACCCAACTACTTGATGCAATTCCAGTATAACCTGAATACTGTTGAGAACTGCCATATGGATATCCTCTCGGAGGAGGTAATGAAAGGGCATACTGCCCCCCATATGGTAGCAATCTGGAACTCAGAGGGATTGTTAGTCCTTGAGGACTAGATGGCTCAAATTGACCTCCATGAGGGTCAATCTATCGAGTTTCAACATAAGAATTACCGGGTATTACTCCGGATGAACAAACTGGAACAGACCATACTGTCGAAATAGTCCCTTGGTGGACTCCTTCTAGCTGTTGAGAGCTAGTTGGGACAGCTGGTATGCCGGCAAACATCGTTGGAGTGACGGCAGGGGCTTCTGCTGTCGCTGTGTCATTTGACACAGTCCTAGATGATGACGGTTGTTCAGACATTTTAAGTCTATCCAATAGATTGCCTAGCGATTCTACAGGGACTTCCACTTGTGGTGGATTTACCTCTGATGAAGGAAAGAGAGTGACCCCTACTCCAAAATGAGTTGGAGTACTTGCTTGCGGATCCTCTGCAATTTCCTCTATCGCAATCAAACCCGGTGGAAGAGGAAGATCGTCAGGTCCGTAAAATATTTCTGGTGCCGAAGAAGTGGTTGTTTCGACAGCGACAGTTGTTTGGGGAACAAAACTTTCTGGACCGGTTACAGATGGAACTGGTTCAGTTATACAAGTATTTGCCCCCAGACTAGGATCAATATTACTGTCCTTCTGTGGCTGTTGAACTTCTTCTATAGAGGCAGGGTTTCCAGAAATGTTAGGAGTAACCGGAACCTCAGATGTAGTTGGAACACCTGTTCTAACTTTCAAAGGAGATTTTGAACCGGTTAAACGAGTTCGCTTTGCCCGTACTGTTTTCGATTCCGGGGACAAAGATGGTTGACTCGTAAGCCTCCGCGAACGACGGGGTTTCAATTGACTTTCTTCCACGATTGCGGATTACTCGATCAACTAAAATATTAAAAGGGGAAATTTGTGTTTCCAAATTGAATGAATTTTATTAGACGCCTTTAGACACAACTTGCTTTTTCACTTTTTAAGAGTCGAGAAAAAGCTAAAGATGACTCTAGTCTCCTTCGATGTATTAACGAGCCCGAAGTGACAAATGCTCGGTTGGACTTTTTCAGTTATAGAGTTTGAAAAAGGCCAAAAGAAACTGCTCTGGAGATCTAGGCAGAGGGTGTGCCAAACCTTTCACAAAACCACAAAATACGTTTTATGGTACGAGTGGTCGATCTTCGTGAATGCTGTGTTCACTGCATTGCGATCAGTAGGGCGGCCGACACGGTTTCGTATTGGATAAAGGCTTTATTCCTATAGGGGTCTCCCAATATATACGCGACGGTACGTGGGAGCACAAGTCCGTATTAGTGCCACCGACTCTCAGGAGGAATCACCCACCTTCGTCGAGATCGACAGTCACTACGTTTAACGACGCCGGAACACGTCTCTAGCTTAGACCTCTAGATGTTTGCGTTATGTTTCAAAGCATTGTTAGGTTCATTCAATATATTTTAAGTTGATCTTTTTTAAAGTTTGCCTTTCAAGGTTCACCACGAGATGTATTGATACAAATTCCTAAATGCAGTCTAAGATGAGAAGCAAGCTTTTTCAATCTTTTCGACTTATGAAAATCTTAACTACTGAGGGAAAAGAGAGACAAAATCTTTTCACACAGATCAAAGAGCACTCGCTAATGCACTTTTTCCCTAAATCAACATACAAACTTATATGCAAAATGCAAAGATGCAGGTATTTCTTTTCTCTTTCTTAATGTTGGTGTAATGCAAAAAGAAAGCTGTTGTATAATTTTGAATTCAATTTCAAGTGAAAGCAAACAAGCTTGTCCAAAATCAAAAGACACCTTAAGATTTACTTGTTTCGACACTAGAAATATATAAATTCAAACCAAATGACGAAAGCAAAAGCTCAATCAGCTATGAACAGCAAACAAACTAACTCTTAAGATCAAAACGACACTTTACCACAGGTCTAGATCTAAGAGGTCACAGCAAGACTAGTTCACTTTCGTTATGGGAAACTGTAAATGTATAAGAAATACACAAAGAACAAACACAGTTTCTTTATACAACTGAGGCGGAATAGTGACAAGGAAAGTTGGTTTCAGATAGGCACACTGACTGGTAACAAACAACAAAAAACAGGAGTGAAAACAAGGCAAGAAACAGCAGGAAACCCCAGCAGCACAAGGCAGGACTGGTCCAACGCAGGTGGAACACTGCCTGTTTGACCTTCAGCGCAGGTAGCCCCTTCAGGAACTGCGCTGAAATGCAAACAGCCTTTGTACAACCTGCACTGAAGAACGAAACTTTCGTTTCTGGTGGTTTCCGGGTCACAGTTTGCTCAAAAATTCACAGTTTTTGCTCAAATCAGAAGCTATCAGTCAAGGACACACTAAGGGATGACAAGGAGGATGAAAAGCTATCACTAAGAGCGTATTAGAGTCCTCGTGGATCAGCTCTTCAAATCATAAACTTGCCCGGAAACTGAGCTAGAGTAGTTGCCCTCTACTTTGTATTTGAATGATTCAAACACAGTTCGATTCGGTACTCCCTTTGTTTATGAAATGAATAGCAAAAACACAAACAACCAACAAGATATGATCCCCAGCGGAGTCACCAATTTGTTGTTGGGAAAAGTATCCAATACGGAATGACCCTATCCCACTCTAAGGGTGATAGTACCTCAGCAACAACTGAATGCAAAGCTATTCAAGATTACTTCTTTATGAGATGAGAGAGAGAAGAGAAAAAGGATCCACTAACCGTTATCTTCCGCTAATGGTTGATCCAATCTTCCCTCTTGCTGCTTGCTCCTAGCTCCTTGCTCTTTCACCGGCCCAGCTACACAAAGATCCTGTAAAAGCACAAAGAAAGGAAACTACAAGAAGCATACATCCATAACTGATTCAAGGATTAGAATAAATCAAATATACAAGCATCAATTCACCATAGAGATACATGCATATAGAAGAACCTCAAATGCTTTTATTAATAGAAGAAGTAAAGTTCTGAGAGTGTTACAACCATAAGAGGCCCAATCCAGCAACACCTCCCAGCAGAAAGAAATCTCCTCTTCACCTCCTTCAAAGCAATCACCCAATAGTTCTATACTCAAACCAACAGCACTTCCTTACTTGCACAAAATTCCAGCCTCCTTAGACCTCATGAGAGAGCTCTATATATAGGAGATTTGGAGAAAGGATGAGTCAGCTTGAGACTGACATGAAGCTGACTAGTGTCCTCTCCCACTTTAGTTAAACTTCAGTTCTTGAGTCCACTTGGAGATTCTTGCTTCCACTTGGAGATCAAGACCCTCTTACTCATCACAAGGTGAATTCCTTGACCCAAGTGTCAGTTTGGAAGCTTCCTGGGCAATTGACACCTTGCAGAATGACTGTGCCACTTGGCCAATCTCGTCCAGCGCAGGTAGCCTTCATTAGCGACATTCAGCGCAGGTACAGAGTGGAGCAGTTGACATTCAGCGCAGATGCTCAGTGGAGTAGTTGACATGATCCAGAAATAGCTTGTTTTTGAGTGTTTTCAGGTGGAGAACTGATTTTCAGTGCTGTGGTTTGCTGACCTTGTTCCTCTATGGGTAGGAACAACATGTTTAGGGACTTTGGATCCCTTAGATTATTGACATTTCATGCTTCATGCTGTTAGGCACAAAAATGTCTATAACAGTTGCCCCCTAAAGTATGAGGTCGTTTATCGGGTGAAATGCTTTATCAGGAGGATCCGAAGTTCATTCAATCGCTGAGAGGTGCCCTGTAATAAAATACAATACAATACATTATTTTTCATTCTGCTTTCATGATCTAGCTGAGGCAGGCATTCCCATGCTCAGCTTTATAAATTCATTTTGGTACATAGAACAGACGATCGTCTGGTGGTAGACTGATAATTCTCTGCTGAAATTATCATCCTTTGAGTAGGATGATCATCTGCTGCAATGATGTACATAACAAATGTTTTTATATTTCCTGAATATATATCGCAGCCTGGATGGATGAAACTAGATTCGGGGTCTTCAAACTCGTTCGATCTTCACTCTAAGTACAAGTCAATCCATGTGAGAATTGCGCTGAAGTCGAACATGGAAAGACATCGCTTGATTACCGGTCAATAATGTAAACCGTTAACAAGCGCGAGAGGAATCACCAATAATGACGATGACCCTCAAGGTACTGCAGTACAATTCACGTGGTGTGAATAAAGGACTTGGCGTCGAACACCACGTAAAATCTTCTGGTCGAAGGTCGTTGATGTACACCTGTCGCCGGAAGTGAGAAACTTGCCATTTAGGCATGCAAGTTTCAAAGTACTGGGGGGTTTGTTCCTAGATCAACTTCTTGGATAATGAGCTGAAGTCGACAAGAAGCGATCTGTCAAAGGAGGGCCTTAATGAATCCCACATCAGTGACACGGAACGGAGCTAATGATTTTAGTGGGGGTGAAAACAATCTGTGAAATATGATTCAGGGTGGCGATCATGGGTGGATGAAGGATAATGTCTGGCAGTGGATGGGACACGGTTGACTCTTTCTGAACAACATCTCTTGAACATATAACGACACTGATGTGATGGATCGGTAGCATTACCCCAAATGTGGATGGTTTGGCGAGGACCATGGTGATGAGACCGGTGAATGAAACAACCCAACCCAATGTGATACGGAGGACAAAGTGTCATGTTCAAGAGCGACTTGCTACCATTAAAGCTTTGAGGTTCTCCCAATTTTTCTCCAGTCATTTCTGACCAGTACCTCTTTATTTTTGTCAAGCTTGAGGAGGATAACATATGCTTGTTCTATAACCTGCCCTTCGGGCAAGCCCATCGCTATGTTTTAACGAGCCTAGCGATAGGGAAACTCGTTCTCGTCTAAAGACAAGTTTGTCGCTATTTAATCATTTTAACGAGTCTAACGACAAGGAAAACTCGGTCCTTTTCATTTTTAGAGAGTCTGAAAAGGTACAGAAAGTTAACTCCAAAATTCCTTTTTCGTCATCTAATCCCTTAAGTCCGAAAAAGTATAAAACAATACAGAAGGGATGATTTTTCGATAACTTTAACGAGCCGAATAAAACAAGCGCTCGACCTTTTTGTGTAATAATCCCTCAGGTCCAAAAAGATTAAAATCTAGAGGAGGGATAGCTCTTCCGGTCACTTTTAACGAGCTGGAAGGCCAAAACTCGGCAAACTTTTCATATTTTACGAGTCAGGAGAAAAGAGCTCAAAGAAGACTCGTCTTTTGAGGAACGAGTGATAAACAGGGATAGCAGCAGATTCCAGGTTCAGGTTGGAATTTTCCAATCACGGCGGTGTCACAAGGATGGCTAAGTGAAATCACTCTTCGCAACTGTTCCTCAAAATGGGTAAACAATCATATGGAGGTGAACGATTGGCCAAATGGAATGGAGGTGGCGGGTGCAAAACACGACCAAGGCTTTTTATGGCTAACAAATTTACGATCACAATGGTTATTTACCGGTACTGGGTTCATTTTTTAAAGAGCTTGAATGCGCCAAAACACTGCTCAAAAGCTTATGTTTATTTTTTAACGAGCATGAACTATGACGCTAAAACTGCTCGGATCTCGCTTTTCTATTTTTTAACGAGCATAAATTCCGCGGTAAAACTGCTCGAATATATGGTCAAATTTTGATTTTTACCATTACTAGCTTTTCTCTTTTTCAAATATAGTACTGCATTTTCAATTGCTGCAACAAACTTTGTTAGAAATGAATAATATTTGTATGAAAATGAGATTATAACCCTAATATTTCACTTTAAACTGTGTAAAAAGCCATTAAAAGGTGTTTTTACATCTCATTTACCATTTCATTTGCATTTGGAGCTCTGGAGGTGCCTCTTCCCCCTTGATTTTCACCAGCTGATTCCGGGAGATTCTGCGGACGATTTTCGGTGCCGTCTGGACCAGGTAGGAGCTAAACCCTAGCTCTTTCTTTTCATGGTTTTCTTTTCCTGTTTTTTGCCTGTTTTCCGGTCTTTCTAAGCCCCTGGGGTTTTGCCAGGGCACCCTAGGATCAGCGCAGGTTTCCCTTTCGAAACCTGCGCTGAAGGTCAAGCTGCCTTAAGGCAGCCTGACCCTCAGTGCAAGTGGGAGACTTCCTGCCTGCGCTGGGCTCAAAAAGACTAAGCTTTAAGATTATTTTTGATGAATTTTTCGCCAGTTTTTCATCAAATCAGGAATTCACTCTTTCTCTTGTTTGCTTTGCAGGGAACCTTGAACAAAATGTCCCTTACATGGCGAGAACGAGAACATGAAGAGGAGGACATGATTGCCCTCCATGACCCGGTCACGGTGAACGCGCTGCGGAACTGTGGCCTGCTGAAGTTCTTCCGTATCTCTAGCATGAGAGCACAGATTTCTTTACTGCAGTATATGCTTGATGCTTGGGATCCTGTTAACCAAGTGTTCCAGATTAGGGGGAAGACCATCCCCTTGACTATAGAGGAGATGTACTTCTTGACTGGGTTGTCAAGACGAGGCGCCCTCATTTCCTTATCAGGTACGGCCCGGGGGACTGATTCCACCAGAGATTATGTCCGCCAGTATTGCAGGGAAGGTTCTCAGCCGAGCAGAGACGGCAAGATTGTTATCCGTGAGATTACTGATCGGGCTCTCAGGTCCATTCTGTTCACTATTGGTAGGATGGCCAGCAGCGCAGCTTTACATGTTGCCAACAGGTCTTATATGCAGCACGCCTTGGAGTGTCTCCAACTGAAAGTATTCAACTGGTGTGATGCAGTACTTGTTCAGATGAAAAGTCAATTGACCAAGGTAAAGGACGGGAAGCTGAAGAACTTTGGATTTGGTTCTATTCTGACTGCCTTCGCCTTGGAGAAAATCCCACTGATGCAACCTCAGTACATCATACTTGACTTGCCTTCTCCGACCGAGCCACGCATGCAGAGGTGGGTCGACCACATGTTTAAGCATGCAGGTCAACCTCAGATTACTTTTACTGAGGCCTTCTTTAGGTGGTTCGAGCGCCAGGAGATGGCGTTTTCTGAGTATCCATATGTGGGTATGGATTTCTGAGGTGATCCGGATTTGGTGCTACCGGACTGCGAGCAGTGGGGTGCCATTGGTAAACTCTTTGACCATATTACTGTTTATTGTTCTTATTCATAATGTTGCTGTGTTTTATTCTATCAAGACTTTTAATTGTACCCTTGGGCGCATGCAGATATTGGTCCTGTTCGTCCCGCAGTTCGTCCGAGATCGCCAGCTGCTGCCCCGGCAGGGGAGCCTGTCAGGAGAGTTGTTATTCGCGATCTTGACGACACTGAGACCCTTACAGCTGTGCAGGAGCAGGTCGAGAGCCTTACTCGTGGCCTTCCGGATGTACAGATTGACGAGTTACCTTTACAGATGCAGCGGCATACTATTGTGTGCCTAGACGATGGACTCGTCTCTTGCGCATGATTGCACAGGCCGTGACGTACTATCATGAGCACCACTAGGCTAGGGTGCCCCCTAGCATCTTTTTGAGTTTTTAGGTCATATGACCAATTTTGTCTTGGTTACAGAACATTATGTATGAACTTATATAAATAGCTTATATATTTTGATTTTCGGGTTTCACTCTGGTTGATTTACGTGATCCATATGTACAATTTTTTGATGATGTGTCCTTTTTATAAATGTTGCAAATGTCTATCTAACACATAGTTTGCTAATGAGTCAGTTAATGTGTTTAAGTTTCTTGAAATATGTTGATATTGAATTGAATCAAATCGTCTTTCCAAGATCTTAACCCTTAGGAACATGCGATAAATAGCTGGATTGCGAACAGAATATATACCATTGAGTTGTAGTATTACGAGCTGTGAGTCTAGCCTGACAATTAGTCGGCGTATGCCACGTGTGATGGCATCAGAGAGTAGTTCTATCAACGCGCTATACTCAGCGATGTTATTCGTTGATTGCCCAATACATACACCTCTGAAACTTACTAACTCGCCGCTTGGATCAAAAATGGCCCAGGCTGCGGAGGACAGGTTCCGCGAACTACGACTCGCTCCGTCGGCATATCCAACACATGTCTCTATAAGGTTTGACATCTGCAACGAACGAAAAAGGCAGATCACTCGACCAGAACAAACACTTTAGCGAAAACAAAATACAACAAAAGCATACAGGTTACTATTTAAGCATAGTAACACTTGAGGTACAACCCGTTGCGGGGCTGCGCCAGTGGAATTCCATCGTAATCCATTAACTCGTAGGCTCCTTTTGCTAACACCCTTTTAACAATATAGGGGCCCATCCATAAGGACTTGAATTTACCTGCTCCCAATTTATCGGATTCTTGGTCATAAAGCAAGACCAAATCACCTTCTGAGAAGACACGGGGTTTGACATTTTTGTCAAACTGAGCCTTGACTCGTTTCTTATGAGCTTCGTTAGCCAAAGCGGCGTCACGATGGGTTTCATCCAACTGGATTAATTCCAAGAAACGAGCCTCTTCTTCTGAAGTTCTGGGGAGGAGGTCGATTGCGAGTTTAAGTGATGAAATTTCGCACTGGATTGGTAAGACTGCTTCCAGGCCATACACCAGTTGAAAAGGTGTGAACCCGGTTGCGTTCTTTACCGAGGTTCGGTAAGCCCACAAAGCTGAGTACAGGATTAGGTGCCATCTTCTTTTATGAACCCCGATCATCCTTTGCAACATACGCTTCAGGACCTTGTTGATTGCCTCAACTTGTCCGTTGGCTTGCGGATAATATGGGGTAGAGCTGTCGTGAGATAGCCCTAGCTTGGCAGCTAATTCGACCATCATGTGATTGCGAAAATGCGACCCATGATCTGTGACTATAGCCTGTGGTACGCCGAACCTGGCGACTACATGATTGAAAAAGAAAAGGGCAGCTGTTTCACCAGTGTTATCCAATGTAGGCATCGCCTCGGCCCATTTGGTAAAATAGTCAACAGCGACTATAATATACCCATGCCCCCCGGTCGAGGTGGGGTTACATTGCATGAAATCGATGCCCCACTTGGCGAAGGGCCCAACAACAACTATTGGCTGTAAAGGTGCGGGTGGTCCTCTGGTTTTGCTATCAAAGATTTGACAAGCATGGCAACTTTTGACTGCGGTTATGCAATCTTTGAACATGGTTGGCCAGAAGTATCCTGCTCGTAAGATTCTTTGTGGTGTTTCATATCCAGACTGATGCCCTCCACATGCGCCTGAATGACAATCATTCAGGGCTTTTTCGGCCTCCTCATGGGTAAGGCACCTCCTCAGAACTGTATCGACACCATGACGGTAAAGTGTATCACCGACGATCATGTAGTCTTTTGCTTGGTATCGTATACGTTTTTGTTCAGAGTGAGAGGTGTTAGGCCTGGATTTTTGGGTTTGGAGATAAACTATGATATCCCCATACCACTCATCGCTTACAGATATCAGAAACAAACTTTCGTCCACGATTGACTCTTCCGATGTTTCATCGTTGGACGATGATGGGAGATCGCACAATAATTCTGCGAAAACTAGGGCCTTCTTTGATTTGGATTTTACAAATTCCAGATCAAACTCTTGAAGGATCGCTATCCATTTTGAATATTTGCCCCCCAGCAACTGTCGCGACAGTATATAAGTCATGGGGTTGCAATCTGACAGGATGGTAGTTTTCCGAAAGAGGACATAATGTCGAAACCTTTGAATCGCTTGAACAGCTGCAAGCGCTAGTTTTTCAACATAAGAATATTTACTTTCTGTATCGTTTAAGTTTTTACTTAAATAATAGATAGGATGTTCTATTCCATCGACTTCTTGAACTAAAACCATCCCAATGGTCGTATCCGCTACAGCTAGATACAGGTTAAAATCTCTTTGATAGTCCGGGGCGTACATTAATGATGCTTTTATTAGACAATCTTTCAGAGCATCAAAAGAAGCTTGCGCCACCTGGTCCCAGACAAAAGGTACATCCTTTTTCAATAGACGAGTATAACCCTTAGCAAGTTCTGCGTAATTTGGAATGAACCTCCTCAGAAAGTTTGCTTTCCCTTGGAGTTTCTGAATCTGAAGCAAATTTGAAGGTGGAGGCAAATTAATGATTGCCTGAACCTTGCAGGGGTCGAGACGAATCCCATCCTTAGAGACTACAAAGCCAAGTAAACGACCAGAACCGACGCAAAACACACATTTGTGCGGATTGAGTCTTATCTTGTAGTGTCGGCAACGTAGAAATATCGCTCTTAAATGTTGCGGATGATCAGTCCGCTTTCGCGAATGAGCCGGAAGATCGTCGAGATAAGGTTGAACAATGTTCTTGATGTCATGGAAGGCATAATTCATCGCCCTCTGAAACGTCGCCCCTGCGTTCTTTAAACCAAAGGGTAATTTTTGATAAGCGAATGTGCCCCACGGACAAATAAATGCAGTCTTTGACTGGTCCTGTGGGCGGATATTTATTTGATTATACCCGGAAAATCCATCCATAAATGAAAAGATTTCACATCCGGCGCATTCATCAATTATCTGGTCGATGAAGGGTGTAGGGTAGTTGTCCTTCGGACAAGCTTGGTTTACATCCCTATAATCAACACACACTCTAATCGTCCCTTGTTTTTTCATAACAGGGACAATATTCGATACCCAATCGGTTAGAGGAACCGGGTAGATGAACCCAGCATGGAGGAGTTTTTCAACTTCCGCCTTAATGGTAGCGGCTTTCTTCGGGTGCACCTGCCGAAGCCGTTGCCTTACTGGTTTGACATCAGGATACATTTTAATTTCATGTTCAACGATACTCGAGTCAATGCCTGGCATTTCATCATATGACCACGCAAAGACATCTCTAAATTCGCGAAAAAGAGCGTTATATATTTCCAGTTCTGAAGGGGAACAACCTTTGCCGACATAAATATTCTCTACAACATCTGTTTTGGTCGAGATATTTATGGCTATAGTCTCTTCAATATTGGATAGGTTTCGCTCGGAATCCACCGTATTTACAGTATTCGTTAGGAACTCAAATACTGAAGGGTGATAAAGGTCACTTTGAGTATCTTCTTCATATTCCGGAAGAAGGGAACGATGGTGGTGATCATTCCATGGTGCCCCCTCAATCATCATTGATTGTAAGATTCCTTCGTCAGTCCCATGTACTTTCGACCAAGGATCTAATGGGGTTCCATATTCTCTAGATCTATCTACCCAAACGCTTGACGAGCGTTGATTTGGGCTCGCCTCCCATGCTTGAAACATTGATTGCTACAATATTTCTAAAGGGCTTGGGGGCAAAACCATTGAATGATCCATGTTGACCTTCGTGGAAGATATCATGTTGCAGGTTGCTACAAATGGTACATTTCCTATATAAATAGGAGGTGGTAGCGCGAAAGTTCCCATCAATGTGGGGTCTTTCAATAATCCTACTCCGATATCTTGAATTGAATGGTTGCTCTCATGGATCATGGGAATGCTTCCTGTAACTTGTGAACCATTAGGGAGGAAATTCTGTTGGTCGACGATCGTAATCCCTCCTTCAAACGGGAATGCGATCTTCCTAAAATAAGTCGACACGACAGCTGCCATGGCATAAATCCATGGTCTACCCAGTAGGATGTTATAGTCAAGATTTCCATCAATGACTTCTACATCAATTTCTACTGTTTTTCCTCCTAGTTCAACTTTCAAGTTATTAAGGATACCGTAAGGGGTATAAGTCCTTCCGTCGAAGGCTTTTAATGTCGTCGAAGATCGCGACAAGGTTGGAGATCCTAAAGTTTTCCAGCAACTCATTGACATAATACATGTCGAGGCTTCCTCATCAATTATCGTTCTGTGAACAGTTTTGTTGAGTGCTTTCACTTGAATAAGGAAAGCTAGCTGAGCTGGTAACTGAGGATCATATCCCTTGTGATCAAAGGATACTAGATTGGAATCTTTAGGATCAACCCCACCAATTGCTGATAACAATGCCTGCCTTTGGGTTGGACAATTTTGTAGCACTTCAAGAGTCGACATAGCGGATGGCGATTGGGCCAAATCTTCCACTATATTATAATGCTGCGCCGCTCTGGCGCGAGGATTAAATGTCGACTTGTGTACTACACCCTTCGGCGGTTTTATTGTTAATTCAGGGATTGTGGGTGTTACAAATTCTGTCGAAGTTGTTGTCGAACTACTTGGTTGATCTTTACCTTTTTCGTTCGACACCTGAGGATTCCCATAATCTTTGTTCCTTGTCGAAATCAAAGCATCATTCTGCTGTTTCGAAACCGACAACATTAGGACTTGCGACGGGGAAGCATTTCCACTATCAACCAGATTTTGACCTGGGTTGGGAAATGGATCAGTTAACACAGCTGAGGTTTGGGAACTTTTAAAGAACCTCTTTAACTCAGCTTTGAATGGGCAATTCTTTGTGGTATGATCCTTATCATCACATATTAGACATGGATAATTTTGTTTCCCTTTGCCAGGAGGGTTTGAAGAATCTTTTCCAGGGGATGACTCACCCTGTTTCTTCTTCTTCCCTTTGTTTTTTTTCTTCTTGCTTCCTGGTTGATTGGTTTCTTTGCCCTTATCTTCCGATACGGCATTTACTTCCGAAGCAAGAATTTCTTCTTTTGCATTTTGATCCGAATTCTTACGGGCTTTCTTTGACGAAGCCTTTATCGATTTCGCGTTTGCCGTGCCAATCATGCCGTCACCAGCATGAGAGTCACTGTTTGATTTAGGAGGGGGAGGAATTGAAAACTTTGGTCTAGGGGCGTCAGGTATTTTGTCATAGAGTGTGCCGGACTGAGTATAAACTAAGTCCAAATATTGTGCACGAGCAATAACTTGCTCCTCTGTTACGACTCCCCCCTTGGCCACATCTTCCGTAATCGCCGGAAGTAACGACTTTATAAACCATTCAGCTAATAGCTGATCGGGAACATATGTTTTCACCATCCTACGACGACGACGCCACTCATGTATATGATCAGATATATGGGTAGCAGTTGTCTGTTTGAAGTTGGTTAATATTTCTGTTCCCGTTTCATACCTTATCGGTAATTGAAAGTGGGTTAAGAAAGTCGTGGCTAGGGAACTAAAATTGTCGAAAGAGGCTCTTGGCAATTCAATATACCATTTAGCCGCTGGACCTGTCAATGTCCTCTAAAAAAGGCGAAGTCTTATCGAATCGTCGTTAAGGGTGTTCGACGAACACCACAGATGAAAAGTCATCACGTGATTCGACGGGTCTTCACCTGGATTTCCATTGAATTTAGGAATGTTAGATGGAAGTTTATGAGGAATCGCTGGCCACCAAGGGGCATAAGCAATCGGATCATTGGTTAAGCGGTGTAAATCGGGTAACTCTAAAGTTGCCACGAATGGTAACTGTTGATTCAGGTTAGGCGAAGCGTAACCAGGGTACGATGGAATCGCTTGAGCAGTGGGCCTTTGCATACCAGCATAATGTAATTGATGTTGGTATGACTGATACGGTTGGTGGACTTGACCACTGTAAAGTGGTTGGTTTTGACCGTTTTGGATATACGGTTGTCCATTATTCGCAAAGATCTGCTGCTCAGAACCTTGGTACACTTGCTGGAACTGCGGTTGTTGGTATTGTACAAGCCATGGTTGTGATGCCATGTTCTGTTGCGCCATGCTAACCATTGGACCAAGGTGTGGGGTAATTGTACCCGTTTGTACTTGTGTCGCCCCACCAGTTGGCGATTGTGGTTGTGACCCATGGTCAAGCGACTGTTGCATTACAACCTGAGAAATCTGAGGTTGACATGTAACAGGTATCGCTTGAACTTGCGACACGGTTACAATAGCCGGGGTGGTTGGGATGTTCGTCACAGGTACACACTGTTGCATAGAATATACAATCCTTGGTTGTTGAGGTAGCATAGGTACCCAACTACTTGATGCAATTCCAGTATAACCTGAATACTGTTGAGAACTGCCATATGGATATCCTCCCGGAGGAGGTAATGAAAGGGCATACTGCCCCCCATATGGTAGCAATCTGGAACTCAGAGGGATTGTTAGTCCTTGAGGACTAGATGGCTCAAATTGACCTCCATGAGGGTCAATCTGTCGAGTTTCAACATAAGAATTACCGGGTATTACTCGGGATGAACAAACTGGAACAGACCATACTGTCGAAATAGTCCCTTGGTGGACTCCTTCTAGCTGTTGAGAGCTAGTTGGGACAGCTGGTATGCCAGCAAACATCGTTGGAGTGACGGCAGGGGCTTCTGCTGTCGCTGTGTCATTTGACACAGTCCTAGATGATGATGGTTGTTCAGACATTTTAATTCTATCCAATAGATTGCCTAGCGATTCTACAGGGACTTCCACTTGTGGTGGATTTACCTCTGATGAAGGAAAGAGAGTGACCCCTACTCCAAAATGAGTTGGAGTACTTGCTTGCGGATCCTCTGCAATTTCCTCTATCGCAATCAAACCCGGTGGAAGAGGAAGACCGTCAGGTCCGTAAAATATTTCTGGTGCCGAAGAAGTGGTTGTTTCGACAGCGACAGTTGTTTGGGGAACAAAACTTTCTGGACCGGTTACAGATGGAACTGGTTCAGTTATACAAGTATTTGCCCCCAGACTAGGATTAGTATTACTGTCCTTCTGTGGCTGTTGAACTTCTTCTATAGAGGCAGGGTTTCCAGAAATGTTAGGAGTAACCGGAACCTCAGATGTAGTTGGAACACTTGTTCTAACTTTCAAAGGAGATTTTGAACCGGTTAAACGAGTTCGCTTTGCCCGTACTGTTTTTGATTCCGAGGACAAAGACGGTTGACTCGTAAGCCTCCGCGAACGACGGGGTTTCAATTGAATTTCTTCCACGATTGCGGATTACTCGATCAACTAAAATATTAAAAGGGGAAATTTGTGTTTCCGAATTGAATGAATTTTATTAGACGCCTTTAGACACAACTTGCTTTTTCACTTTTTAAGAGTCGAGAAAAAGCTAAAGATGACTCTAGTCTCCTTCGATGTATTAACGAGCCCGAAGTGACAAATGCTCGGTTGGACTTTTTCAGTTATAGAGTTTGAAAAAGGCCAAAAGAAACTGCTCTGGAGATCTAGGCAGAGGGTGTGCCAAACCTTTCGCAAAACCACAGAATACGTTTTATGGTACGAGTGGTCGATCTTCGTGAATGCTGTGTTCACTGCATTGCGATCAGTAGGGCGGCCGACACGGTTTCCTATTGGATAAAGGCTTTATTCCTATAGGGGTCTCCCAATATATACGCGACGGTACGTGGGAGCACAAGTCCGTATTAGTGCCACCGACTCTCAGGAGGAATCACCCACCTTCGTCGAGATCGACAGTCACTACGTTTAACGACGCCGGAACACGTCTCTAGCTTAGACCTCTAGATGTTTGCGTTATGTTTCAAAGCATTGTTAGGTTCATTCAATATATTTTAAGTTGATCTTTTTTAAAGTTTGCCTTTCAAGGTTCACCACGAGATGTATTGATACAAATTCCTAAATGCAGTCTAAGATGAGAAGCAAGCTTTTTCAATCTTTTCGACTTATGAAAATCTTAACTACTGAGGGAAAAGAGAGACAAAATCTTTTCACACAGATCAAAGAGCACTCGCTAATGCACTTTTTCCCTAAATCAACATACAAACTTATATGCAAAATGCAAAGATGCAGGTATTTCTTTTCTCTTTCTTAATGTTGGTGTAATGCAAAAAGAAAGCTGTTGTATAATTTTGAATTCAATTTCAAGTGAAAGCAAACAAGCTTGTCCAAAATCAAAAGACACCTTAAGATTTACTTGTTTCGACACTAGAAATATATAAATTCAAACCAAATGACGAAAGCAAAAGCTCAATCAGCTATGAACAGCAAACAAACTAACTCTTAAGATCAAAACGACACTTTATCACAGGTCTAGATCTAAGAGGTCACAGCAAGACTAGTTCACTTTCGTTATGGGAAACTGTAAATGTATAAGAAATACACAAAGAACAAACACAGTTTCTTTATACAACTGAGGCAGAATAGTGACAAGGAAAGTTGGTTTCAGATAGGCACACTGACTGGTAACAAACAACAAAAACAGGAGTGAAAACAAGGCAAGAAACAGCAGGAAACCCCAGCAGCACAAGGCAGGACTGGTCCAGCGCAGGTGGAACACTGCCTGTTTGACCTTCAGCGCAGGTAGCCCCTTCGGGAACTGCGCTGAAATGCAAACAGCCTTTGTACAGCCTGCACTGAAGAACGAAACTTTCGTTTCTGGTGGTTTCCGGGTCACAGATTGCTCAAAAATTCACAGTTTTTGCTCAAATCAGAAGCTATCAGTCAAGGACACACTAAGGGATGACAAGGAGGATGAAAAGCTATCACTAAGAGCTTATTAGAGTCCTCGTGGATCAGCTCTTCAAATCATAAACTTGCCCAGAAACTGAGCTAGAGTAGCTGCCCTCTACTTTGTATTTGAATGATTCAAACACAGTTCGATTCGGTACTCCCTTTGTTTATGAAATGAATAGCAAAAACACAAACAACAAACAAGATACGATCCCCAGCGGAGTCACCAATTTGTTGTTGGGAAAAGTATCCAATACGGAATGACCCTATCCCACTCTAAGGGTGATAGTACCTCAGCAACAACTGAATGCAAAGCTATTCAAGATTACTTCTTTATGAGATGAGAGAGAGAAGAGAAAAAGGATCCACTAACCGTTATCTTCCGCTAATGGTTGATCCAATCTTCCCTCTTGCTGCTTGCTCCTAGCTCCTTGCTCTTTCACCGGCCCAGCTACACAAAGATCCTGTAAAAGCACAAAGAAAGGAAACTACAAGAAGCATACATCCATAACTGATTCAAGGATTAGAATAAATCAAATATACAAGCATCAATTCACCATAGAGATACATGCATATAGAAGAACCTCAAATGCTTTTATTAATAGAAGAAGTAAAGTTCTGAGAGTGTTACAACCATAAGAGGCCCAATCCAGCAACACCTCCCAACAGAAAGAAATCTCCTCTTCACCTCCTTCAAAGCAATCACCCAATAGTTCTATACTCAAACCAACAGCACTTCCTTACTTGCACAAAATTCCAGCCTCCTTAGACCTCATGAGAGAGCTCTATATATAGGATATTTGGAGAAAGGATGAGTCAGCTTGAGACTGACATGAAGCTGACTAGTGTCCTCTCCCACTTTAGTTAAACTTCAGTTCTTGAGTCCACTTGGAGATTCTTGCTTCCACTTGGAGATCAAGACCCTCTTACTCATCACAAGGCGAATTCCTTGACCCAAGTGTCATTTTGGAAGCTTCCTGGGCAATTGACACCTTGCAGAATGACTGTGCCACTTGGCCAATCTCGCCCAGCGCAGGTAGCCTTCATTAGATTTGACATTCAGCGCAGTTACATAGTGGAGCAGTTGACATTCAGCGCAGATGCTCAGTGGAGTAGCTGACATGATCCAGAAATAGCTTGTTTTCATTTGGAGAACTGATTTTCAGCGCTGTGGTTTGCTGACCTTGTTCCTCTATGGGTAGGAACAACATGTTTAGGGACTTTGGATCCCTCAGATTATTGACATTTCATGCTTCATGCTGTTAGGCACAAAAATGTCTATAACAGTTGCCCCCTAAAGTATGAGGTCGTTTATCAGGTGAAATGCTTTATCAGGAGGATCCGAAGTTCATTCAATCGCTGAGAGGTGCCCTGTAATAAAATACAATACAATACATTATTTTTCATTCTGCTTTCATGATCTAGCTGAGGCAGGCATTCCCATGCTCAGCTTTATAAATTCATTTTGGTACATAGAACAGACGATCGTCTGGTGGTAGACTGATAATTCTCTGCTGAAATTATCATCCTTTGAGTAGGATGATCATCTGCTGCAATGATGTACATAACAAATGTTTTTATATTTCCTGAATATATATCGCAGCCTGGATGGATGAAACTAGATTCGGGGTCTTCAAACTCGTTCGATCTTCACTCTAAGTACAAGTCAATCCATGTGAGAATTGCGCTGAAGTCGAACATGGAAAGACATCGCTTGATTACCGGTCAATAATGTAAACCGTTAACAAGCGCGAGAGGAATCACCAATAATGACGATGACCCTCAAGGTACTGCAGTACAATTCACGTGGTGTGAATAAAGGACTTGGCGTCGAACACCACGTAAAATCTTTTGGTCGAAGGTCGTTGATGTATACCTGTCGCCGGAAGTGAGAAACTTGCCATTGAGGCATGCAAGTTTCAAAGTACTGGGGGGTTTGTTCCTAGATCAACTTCTTGGATAATGAGCTGAAGTCGACAAGAAGCGATCTGTCAAAGGAGGGCCTTAATGAATCCCACATCAGTGACACGGAACGGAGCTAATGATTTTAGTGGGGGTGAAAACAATCTGTGAAATATGATTCAGGGTGGCGATCATGGGTGGATGAAGGATAATGTCTGGCAGTGGATGGGACACGGTTGACTCTTTCTGAACAACATCTCTTGAACATATAACGACACTGATGTGATGGATCGGTAGCATTACCCCAAATGTGGATGGTTTGGCGAGGACCATGGTGATGAGACCGGTGAATGAAACAACCCAACCCGATGTGATACGGAGGACAAAGTGTCATGTTCAAGAGCGACTTGCTACCATTAAAGCTTTGAGGTTCTCCCAATTTTTCTCCAGTCATTTCTGACCAGTACCTCTTTATTTTTGTCAAGCTTGAGGAGGATAACATATGCTTGTTCTATAACCTGCCCTTCGGGCAAGCCCATCGCTATGTTTTAACGAGCCTAGCGATAGGGAAACTCGTTCTCGTCTAAAGACAAGTTTGTCGCTATTTAATCATTTTAACGAGTCTAACGACAAGGAAAACTCGGTCCTTTTCATTTTTAGAGAGTCTGAAAAGGTACAGAAAGTTAACTCCAAAATTCCTTTTTCGTCATCTAATCCCTTAAGTCCGAAAAAGTATAAAACAATACAGAAGGGATGATTTTTCGATAACTTTAACGAGCCGAAATAAAACAAGCGCTCGACCTTTTTGTGTAATAATCCCTCAGGTCCAAAAAGATTAAAATCTAGAGGAGGGTTAGCTCTTCCGGTCACTTTTAACGAGCTGGAAGGCCAAAACTCGGCAAACTTTTCATATTTTACGAGTCAGGAGAAAAGAGCTCAAAGAAGACTCGTCTTTTGAGGAACGAGTGATAAACAAGGATAGCAGCAGATTCCAGGTTCAGGTTGGAATTTTCCAATCACGGCGGTGTCACAAGGATGGCTAAGTGAAATCACTCTTCGCAGCTGTTCCTCAAAATGGGTAAACAATCATATGGAGGTGAACGATTGGCCAAATGGAATGGAGGTGGCGGGTGCAAAACACGACCAGGGCTTTTTATGGCTAACAAATTTACGATCACAATGGTTATTTACCGGTACTGGGTTCATTTTTTAAAGAGCTTGAATGCGCCAAAACACTGCTCAAAAGCTTATGTTTATTTTTTAACGAGCATGAACTATGACGCTAAAACTGCTCGGATCTCGCTTTTCTATTTTTTAACGAGCATAAATTCCGTGGTAAAACTGCTCGAATATATGGTCAAATTTTGATTTTTACCATTACTAGCTTTTCTCTTTTTCAAATATAGTACTGCATTTTCAATTGCTGCAACAAACTTTGTTAGAAATGAATAATATTTGTATGAAAATGAGATTATAACCCTAATATTTCACTTTAAACTGTGTAAAAAGCCATTAAAAGGTGTTTTTACCTCTCATTTACCATTTCATTTGCGTTTGGAGCTCTGGAGGTGCCTCTTCCCCCTTGTTTTTCACCAGCTGATTCCGGGAGATTCTGCGGACGATTTTCGGTGCCGTCTGGACCAGGTAGGAGCTAAACCCTAGCTCTTTCTTTTCATGGTTTTCTTTTCCTGTTTTTTGCCTGTTTTCTGGTCTTTCTAAGCCCCTGGGGTTTTGCCAGGGCGCCCTAGGATCAGCGCAGGTTTCCCTTTCAAAACCTGCACTGAAGGTCAAGCTGCCTTAAGGCAGCCTGACCCTCAGCGCAAGTGGGAGACTTCTTGCCTGCGCTGGGCTCAAAAAGACTGAGCTTTAAGGTTATTTTTTTGATGAATTTTTCGCCAGTTTTTCATCAAATCAGGAATTCACTCTTTCTCTTGTTTGCTTGCAGGGAACCTTGAACAAAATGTCCCTTACATGGCGAGAACGAGAACATGAAGAGGAGGACATGATTGCCCTCCATGACCCGGTCACGGTGAATGCGCTGCGGAACTGTGGCCTGCTGAAGTTCTTCCGTATCTCTAGCATGAGAGCACAGATTTCTTTACTGCAGTATATGCTTGATGCTTGGGATCCTGTTAACCAAGTGTTCCAGATTAGGGGGAAGACCATACCCTTGACTATAGAGGACATGTACTTCTTGACTGGGTTGTCAAGACGAGGCGCCCTCATTTCCTTATCAGGTACGGCCCGGGGGACTGATTCCACCAGAGATTATGTCCGCCAGTATTGCAGGGAAGGTTCTCAGCCGAGCAGAGACGGCAAGATTGTTATCCGTGAGATTACTGATCGGGCTCTCAGGTCCATTCTGTTCACTATTGGTAGGATGGCCGGCAGCGCGGCTTTACATGTTGCCAACAGGTCTTATATGCAGCACGCCTTGGAGTGTCTCCAACCGAAAGTATTCAACTGGTGTGATGCAGTACTTGTTCAGATGAAAAGTCAATTGACCAAGGTAAAGGACGGGAAGCTGAAGAACTTTGGATTTGGTTCTATTCTGACTACCTTCGCCTTGGAGAAAATCCCACTGATGCAACCTCAGTACATCATACTTGACTTGCCTTCTCCGACCGAGCCACGCATGCAGAGGTGGGTCGACAACATTTTTAGGCATGCAGGTCAACCTCAGATTACTTTACTGAGGCCTTCTTTAGGTGGTTCGAGCGCCAGGAGATGGCGTTTTCTGAGTATCCATATGTGGGTATGGATTTCCGAGGTGATCCGGATTTGGTGCTACCGGACGGTGAGCAGTGGGGTGCCATTGGTAAACTCTTTAACCATATTACTGTTTATTGTTCTTATTCATAATGTTGCTGTGTTTTATTCTATCAAGACTTTTAATTGTACCCTTGGGTGCATGCAGATATTGGTCCTGTTCGTCCGCAGTTCGTCCGAGATCGCCAGCTGCTGCCCCGGCAGGGGAGCCTGTCAGGAGAGTTGTTATTCGCGATCTTGACGACACTGAGACCCTTACAGCTGTGCAGGAGCAGGTCGAGAGCCTTACTCGTGGCCTTCCGGATGTACAGATTGACGAGTTACCTTTACAGATGCAGCGGCATACTATTGGTGTGCCTAGACGATGGACTCGTCTCTTGCGCATGATTGCACAGGCCGTGACGTACTATCATGAGCACCACTAGGCTAGGGTGCCCCCTAGCATCTTTTTGAGTTTTTAGGTCATATGACCAATTTTGTCTTGGTTACAGAACATTATGTATGAACTTATATAAACAGCTTATATATTTTGATTTTCGGGTTTCACTCTGGTTGATTTACGTGATCCATATGTACAATTTTTTGATGATGTGTCCTTTTTATAAATGTTGCAAATGTCTATCTAACACATAGTTTGCTAATGAGTCAGTTAATGTGTTTAAGTTTCTTGAAATATGTTGATATTGAATTGAATCAAATCGTCTTTCCAAGATCTTAACCCTTAGGAACATGCGATAAATAGCTGGATTGCGAACAGAATATATACCATTGAGTTGTAGTATTACGAGCTGTGAGTCTAGCCTGACAATTAGTCGGCGTATGCCACGTGTGATGGCATCAGAGAGTAGTTCTATCAACGCGCTATACTCAGCGATGTTATTCGTTGATTGCCCAATACATACACCTCTGAAACTTACTAACTCGCCGCTTGGATAAAAAATGGCCCAGGCTGCGGAGGACAGGTTCCGCGAACTACGACTCGCTCCGTCGGCATATCCAACACATGTCTCTATAAGGTTTGACATCTGCAACGAACGAAAAAGGTGGATCACTCGACCAGAACAAACACTTTAGCGAAAACAAAATACAACAAAAGCATACAGGTTACTATTTAAGCATAGTAACGCTTGAGGTACAACCCGTTGCGGGGCTGCGCCAGTGGAATTCCATCGTAATCCATTAACTCGTAGGCTCCTTTTGCTAACACCCTTTTAACAATATAGGGGCCCATCCATAAGGACTTGAATTTACCTGCTCCCAATTTATCGGATTCTTGGTCATAAAGCAAGACCAAATCACCTTCTGAGAAGACACGGGGTTTGACATTTTTGTCAAACTGAGCTTGACTCGTTTCTTATGAGCTTCGTTAGCCAAAGCGGCGTCACGACGGGTTTTCATCCAACTGGATTAATTCCAAGAAACGAGCCTCTTCTTCTGAAGTTCCGGGAGGAGGTCGATTGCGAGTTTAAGTGATGAAATTTCGCACTGGATTGGTAAGACTGCTTCCAGGCCATACACCAGTTGAAAAGGTGTGAACCCGGTTGCGTTCTTTACCGAGGTCCGTAAGCCCACAAAGCTGAGTACAGGATTAGGTGCCATCTTCTTTTATGAACCCCGATCATCCTTTGCAACATACGCTTCAGGACCTTGTTGATTGCCTCAACTTGTCCGTTGGCTTGCGGATAATATGGGGTAGAGCTGTCGTGAGATAGCCCTAGCTTGGCAGCTAATTCGACCATCATGTGATTGCGAAAATGCGACCCATGATCTGTGACTATAACCTGTGGTACGCCGAACCTGGCGACTACATGATTGAAAAAGAAAAGGGCAGCTGTTTCACCAGTGTTATTCAATGTAGGCATCGCCTCGGCCCATTTGGTAAAATAGTCAACAGCGACTATAATATACCCATGCCCCCCGGTCGAGGTGGGGTTACATTGCATGAAATCGATGCCCCACTTGGCGAAGGGCCCAACAGCAACTATTGGCTGTAAAGGTGCGGGTGGTCGTCTGGTTTTGCTATCAAAGATTTGACAAGCATGGCAACTTTTGACTACGGTTATGCAATCTTTGAACATGGTTGGCCAGAAGTATCCTGCTCGTAAGATTCTTTGTGGTGTTGCATATCCAGACTGATGCCCTCCACATGCGCCTGAATGACAATCATTCAGGGCTTTTTTCGGCCTCCTCATGGGTAAGGCACCTCCTCAGAACTGTATCGACACCACGACGGTAAAGTGTATCACCGACGATCATGTAGTCTTTTGCTTGGTATCGTATACGTTTTTGTTCGGAGTGAGAGGTGTTAGCCTGAATTTTTGGGTTTGGAGATAAACTATGATATCCCCATACCACTCATCGCTTACAGATATCAGAAACAAACTTTCGTCCACGATTGACTCTTCATGTTTTTCATCGTTGGACGATGATGGGAGATCGCACAATAATTCTGCGAAAACTAGGGCCTTCTTTGATTTGGATTTTACAAATTCCAGATCAAACTCTTGAAGGATCGCTATCCATTTTGAATATTTGCCCCCCAGCAACTGTCGCGACAGTATATAAGTCATGGGGTTGCAATCTGACAGGATGGTAGTTTTCCGAAAGAGGACATAATGTCGAAACCTTTGAATCGCTTGAACAGCTGCAAGCGCTAGTTTTTCAACATAAGAATATTTACTTTCTGTATCGTTTAAGTTTTTACTTAAATAATAGATAGGATGTTCAATTCCATCGACTTCTTGAACTAAAACCATCGCAATGGTCGTATCCGCTGCAGCTAGATACAGGTTAAAATCTCTTTGATAGTCCGGGGCTACATTAATGATGCTTTTACTAGACATCTTTCAGAGCATCAAAGGAAGCTTGCGCCACCTGGTCCCAGACAAAAGTACATCCTTTTTCAAAGACGAGTATAAACCTTAGCAAGTTCTGCGTAATTTGGAATGAACCTCCTCAGAAAGTTTGCTTTCCCTTGGAGTTTCTGAATCTGAAGCAAATTTGAAGGTGGAGGCAAATTAATGATTGCCTGAACCTTACAGGGGTCGAGACGAATCCCATCCTTAGAGACTACAAAGCCAAGTAAACGACCAGAACCGACGCAAACACACATTGTGCGGATTGAGTCTTATCTTGTAGTGTCGGCAACGTAGAAAAATCGCTCCTAAATGCTGCGGATGATCAGTCCGCTTTCGCGAATGAGCGGAAGATCGTCGAGATAAGGTTGAACAATGTTCTTGATGTCATGGAAGGCATAATTCATCGCCCTCTGAAACGTCGCCCCTGCGTTCTTTAAACCAAAGGGTAATTTTCGATAAGCGAATGTGCCCCATGGACAAATAAATGCAGTCTTTGACTGTCCTGTGGGCGGATATTTATTTGATTATACCCGGAAAATCCATCCATAAATGAAAAGATTTCACATCCGGCGCATTCATCAATTATCTGGTCGATGAAGGGTGTAGGGTATTTGTCCTTCGACAAGCTTGGTTTACATCCCTATAATCAACACACACTCTAATCGTCCCTTGTTTTTTCCTAACAAATGGACAATATTCGATACCCAATCGGTTAGAGAACCGGTAAGATGAATCCAGCATGAGAGTTTTTTTCACTTCCGCCTTAATGGCAA